>JAHRBU010000017.1:47407-462149 GCA_019677095.1 Aureobasidium sp. SLJ-2021a | reverse complement strand
CCCCCCCCCCCCCCCCCCCCCCCCCCCCCCCCCCCCCCCCCCCCCCCCCCCCCCCCCCCCCCCCCCCCCCCCCCCCCCCCCCCCCCCCCCCCCCCCAAACAAGAAACTCACTCTTCAGCTCTGCGGACACGGACAATCATGTCCTCGGGGGCCAACATCCTTACTCCCGTCTCTACTCTTTGCGCAAAGTTGGGGATTAGAGAGTTGCCGCCCACCAGCAGGATGTTTGCGAGCATTGGCTGCCATAGTAACTCGGGCAAGGACTCTAGACTCTGGAGTATTGTTTCTGCGATGCCTGATTGCGGCATGGCTATATCTGAAGGTGTGAAGAGCATTTCGGGGACGACGAAGCGTTCGTTTGCCAGAGGAAAGACTTCTTCGCGGGTGCTCAGGGGGTCGTCTGGTTGTCGTACGCCCAGGCGTTCGAGTTTTGCTTTGTGCGAGGCATCGTGGGGGCGAATGAAACCGCGGTGGAGGCGTTCGTAGTCGGGGAGGACGTAGTCGACTACGATGGACGGATCCTTGAGTTTTGCGGCATCGAGTTGGTGGGAAAAGTTTGTGGAGAGGTAGCAGGCGTCTTCTTTTATCTGCGAGACGATGTGGGGTTCGTCGATGAGGGAGAAGTGGCGCAGGGAGATTAGTTCGGCGAGGTAGTTGTTGAGGTGCTTGCCGCCGACGTCGAGACGGCGCACGGCGGGGTGGATGGGCCTGCCTTGCAGGGTCGGGGTGATTGTTGTGTGGCTGTGTCCGCTGTCTACGACCAGAAGGGCATCGGCTGGCTGGATGGCCAATGGGTCTGCGAGGGCAGGGTCGCCGAACAGGGAGCGAGTGTTGTTGTAGGCGTTCAGCGAGGGACCGATGGTGCGGTAGACGGCAGCAAAGTCAAAGTGCTCAAAGACCATCTGGTCGAGGTTTTGGGTGAGCTGTAGCGGGGCATTGGGTTGTTCGGTAATGATCAGATTGGTGTCGGAAGAGTCGCACTGAAGGTGTTGGAGCTCGTTCTCCAGGACGGCGACTTCGGCAGGCCAGTTGACGATGTAGCCCTTTTGCACCGGACGGCGAAAGGTCATGTCACCATAGTCGGTGCATTGCGACAGCTGCGAGCCGACATACGTCTTGTTGTCGCGCGACTTGGCGATGCAGTTGGGAGCGACGTGGCAGTCGGCATTGCTGTCAGACGACGTGTATCCAGTCTTGAGGGACCATGCGCCGACGTCGACGACGAGGGTTGGCGACATTTAGAGAGAGTCTCTTTAACCATGCCGGTTCGCGACGCTGACGAGGCTGGGGGACGCGCGCCGACTTGATTGATCGACCGACGGCCATCATTCTTGGCGACTTTCTCGACAAATTGTTCAAACTTGTCGCATTCCGCACACACAACGACACACTCCAGCCATGGCCGCCTCACAGACACTCATAGATCTTGCGCAGACGCAGCGTGCTCTGGTCGCTCGATTCCTCGCCTCCCTCGCTCCCAACGCTCCCACCGACGACTCAATCCAACTCCCGCCCAACCCGCCAAACCCGCTGCATGTGCTTCGCGACAGTGCCACCTTGCTCAAGGCCCACACCACAAAGCTCGCTCTCCTCCTGATCAACAAGCCCTTCACCCCTACCGCCGTCACCGCAGTCCTCCGAGACGCCACTCAAACATGTCTTCCCGCCATGATGTCCGCCGTCGAACTTTGCCGTCCTGACATCTGGGGCGTCTTCCTGCACCACCAGGTCGTTGCCAAAGTCCGCACAGTCATGCGCGAGATGGTTTCTTTCCTCGAAGAAGTCCTCGATGTTGCCAGACAGGAAAACTCGTCAAACCACTCCAAGGATACCCTCGCTTCTACTGGCGTTTTGTGGGAGGCCTGTGACGCTCTGGTCCAACTGGAAAAGACTGGCATCGCTGGCCTGGCTGTCCTGAAGGCTCAAGAGCTACGAGACACCATCAACGACGCCATCCAAGAACTCAAAGAGTGGGAAGAAGGTGACGGAGAGGACGACGACGACGAAGACGATGACGACGACGATGCCGATTCCACGAGCGACGACCAACACGACAGAGACGACCAAGACGAATTCGACGACATGTTTTCCGCCGCAAACAAACTCCCCAAAGACCGCCCCGACATGAAACAACGCCTCCACACCGCCGCCGACAAGCTGAAAAAGATACAATTCCTCTACGCCGCCATCACCAAACGCAGACTCAAGACCTTCACGCCAGACGTTGCTTCGAAAAAGTTCAACATCTTGACCCTGGACAAACTCATGCATTTGCTCAAGGAACTGCCCGAGTCCGTTGACGACCTTGCCAACGCTTTCTACGAGCTCGACGCCGATCAAGTCGACACCATCCTCGGCACATGCATTGACAATGCGTGCTCGGCAGCCGGACTGCTCAAGACGGACTGGAACGACAAAGACGACGAATTCACCGCATGGGTCACAAAGTGGACTTCCATCGTCAAGTAAAAAGAATCTGAAAAAAAAGGAAGATATTATTCCCCGCCCCTCGCTTCAGAAAGATATAAAAATGATGCTGCAAACCCCTTGGGTATCGTTAAAAAAAAAAAAAAAAAGAGGCCATTTTGTACACACTCTCCCTCTCACAGCACGCGTGCTGTTTTCCCACTTCTCCACCATGCTCAAAGACCCCTTTACAGGATGAAGGCAAGAGCACCAGCACCAACAGCCATGATGCTAGCACCAACCTGCACGGCACCACCAGTAGCGGCAGCAACAGCACTGCTAGAAACCGACGAAGCAGCCTTGGTAGCGGAACCCGACACGGCAGCGGCAGCAGAAGAGCCAGAGACCGAGGCACCAGTGGTGGTGAGAAGGGTGGCGCAACGCTGCTTGGCGAGGCTCTGGATGTTCTGGAGCTCTTCGGCCGTGCAGTCCGAGTTTGAGAGCAGGCATTCGGTGCCGGTGGTGAGGAAGGCCTTTGAGCCGGTTGTGCAGAGGCAGACGGGGTCGTCGGCCGAGCAGCCGGATGCGCTGACGGCTGAGGTGACGCAGGTGAGCTAATTGGCACAATGCTTGTTAGTGGTCATCTCAGTCGATGGGGAAAGCAGGCACGTACACCGCACTGAGGGACACCGGCGGTAAGGTCGACGGAAGTCGAGACGGCGGCAGCGGCAGAGGTAGAGGCAGAAGCGGCCATGGCGGTGGCGGCGAAGATGGCGAGGGAAGTGTAGACACGGAGCTGCATGGTGGCGGTGTTTATGTGTCGTGTGTTGTGGTATAGAAAGAAACAAAAAGAGCTGTAGAGAGCGTATGCGAAGTTGGGTCTGTTGTAAAAGAGCGAGTGTGGTGTTGGGATTGGAATCAAATGAGATGTCAAAATTGCAGAGCAGCAAGAACATGCAGTATTATATCCTGTCGTGCAACCCTCAACACCCATCTTCCCGCGTCTGTTTCCTCTCCTAGTTTGCCATGCTTCCTCTCCAAGAGGCTCGAGCCACAACCCAATTTTGAACTCCACTTTGCGCATCACCAGCGGCTGCCCGTTCTCTTTCTGGCTTGTGTTTATGGTGATTATTTTAGATGCCGTCTTTTGAAACAGCACTTGTTTTGCCGATGAGTCGAGGATTGCCTTTTTGTTAGTTTCAAACGCCAGATGCCCTTCCCGGCTGGCTAACACCCCCCAAAGTCGGTTACCTTGCATGTGTGCCTGACTGTTTCGGTCTCGCTCTGCCTATTTCAATCAAATCTCTGGCAACCCTACTCTTTGAACATTCTTTTCGCTCTTCTTCCATTGGCAAACGGCCGTTGAACGTTGGACACTGCAAAGTAAATCTTGATCTCGTGCCTTTTGCTTGCACATCTGATCGTTTGGCTCATCTTAAAACCCAAAGCTTTGGGCAAGCAAAAACAAAAAGCCTTGGATGAACTCGATAGTTCTCTTTTTAGGCATGACAGCGACTGTGCTTCTTTTTCCTCTTTCTGCTGCTGCCAAACCTTTTAGGTTCTGCTCAACTCGGCGTTGATCACTGTCCCAGCCTTTGAAACACTTCAATCGACGACCCCCGTATCTCGTAGAGGCTTACATGACCTTGAATGCTCGCTGACTCTGTCATCAACAGGTCAATTCCGCTGATCTACTCTTTCTGCGGCTCACTCTTTTCGGACGCTCTGCTACTCCACATGGCACAGCCGTATCAAAGCTCCGGTGCTTTTCGGATGCGCAACATACGCACCCGGGCAACCCCCCCCCCCCCCCCCCCCTGATTTCTGGACCGGCCCGATGGAAAAAGATATTCATTCATTTATCGAACAATTTATCTGCCATTTTTCTATCGAGATATATGCGAATCTACTCTGGGGGAGAGCAGTACCTTTATCCGGCAGTAGTATCAGCGACGGTGCTTTAAGCAAGTGGTTCTGGAAATGGATTAACCTCTTCTTCCGCCGTTTGTTCATTGGCTAGATTAAACATCTTACAGTTGCTGCTTTCGACATGGCACACGCGAGAAGGAGAGAGCGTCCGGCAAAGCTTTTGTCACGTGGCTCTCAACGTCGTTGCATTTTCTTGTCTCTCTCTCTGCCGTGGTTGCCAGATTCCTCGCATGCCCATTCGCCAAAAACAACCTACAACCACCAAAAGTTCCAGATGGGTTTAGTCGTTGGCATGAATCGTCGTCCAACGGCTTTGCGAGATGTGGAGTTCGGACGAGTGCGGACGAGAGTCCGGTGCTGGAAGGCGCAAAGGATGGATGGATGGATGGAGAGTCCGTCTATAACTCTGATGCTTCTTGACTCGTTAGAGCAGTGATCTTAATCTTGGGAACGGCGGTCCTGCTCAGCTCTAGTTGACTATGGATCTTCCAAGAGCGATCTGGTCACTCGGGTGTCCTGGCTCGCTGCCGTACCACTGGATGTGTCTACTCTGGTCCGGATAGCGACATCGACGTGCTACGCATCGATACGGTTCACTGGCAGGAGGCCGCAACGGATTTCTCTACTGCCGTCCTTTGTCGTCTGAACGGTCGAGTTGCAGACGGATCTGGCTTGTGTGCAAGTCGAAACTGCGAGTCTCGCCAAGGTAGGTGTCAGATGATATCAACAACATCTTGCTTGCAGTATACAGGTAGGGAGCAAATCAGACTAAGACAAGCCATGCTCAATTCCGGTCTTCTTCTGCAACAACCCACAAACTTGTTACGTCCTGTCTCTCACAACATTCGAGCTGGAGGTGGAATTTGACGCGGACTATTGGCACTTGATTTAAATGACATGGCAGTTGTCAATATTCATGATATTACCTACGGAGCTTCGCCGAACAATCCAAAATACACACTATGCTGAACTCGACACCGCTGATGCATGCAGATGGCCATATCGGTGCTGCCGCTCGTGTCTCTCGTCCCGTGAACCGATATCTTTGATTGATGGTCATGACATCGATCACGAATTCATCTTTTACGACTACGATCTAGAAAAGAAGACCCTTTTGGCCTTCCGCGAGCCTTTTTTTTTTTTTCTCTAATCAATAATAATAAAATATTTGGTAAAAAGGGTAAGAAAGATAGAAAAGAAAAAAAAAAAAAGGTAACTTACTTGGAGTTTCTCTTTTTAGAAAGAAGAAGAAGAAGAAGAAGAAGAAGTAGACGACTCTCTAGAATATAGAAAAGGAAGAGAAGACATGATATCTTATAAATAGAAAAGTAACATCGATAAGAAAGGAAAAGAGAGATTAAAAGGAAAAGAGGGAACCTTAAGTACTAAACCTCTTTCCTAGTAACTAAGAATAAGTATTAGTAGATAAGCCTACTTATAAAGATAGTAAACTTACCTATAAAGATAGTAAGTTTACCTTCAAAGATAGTAAGCTATAAAAATGTTTGATAGCCTCTTTATATATAAAAACTATATCATCCCTTTAACGTATAAGCATGCACCGACACAAAACGCCGGGACAAGGACACGAAAACCTTCACTTGGTATCCCAAGGCAAGGAAAAACGCTAATGACCAATGCTTCCGAGAGAAAATTTGTCCTTTAAACATTATTACAGTGGGGGAGGGGTTGGAGGGGAGGTAGCTTTCTTTTTCAACCAAACGCCTGTCCTCGTGTGGACTGGCCAATGGTATTGAACGTCTGGATGCCCGTTGGCAAAGCGAGTGTGTCGAAGCGATCGATACCCATGAAGCGGTTCATGCCACCCTAAAAAAAAAAAGATTAGTGATGATGCAAAAAAGAAGAAAGACAGAGAGAAAAAGCACATACCTCACCGCTACTCCAACTCGAAAACCAGAAGCCGATGATGATGGTCAGGTAGGCGAGGATCAAGATGGATCCTTTGAAGTAGTTGCTCTTGCCTTCGCCAATGACCCATCCCATCAAGAAGACACTGAGGACAATCGTCACCATATCCCACTGGGGGAAGATGAGATTGAACGTGTGGTCAGCAACATGCTCAGGTTCCATCCACTGTGCCCAGACGCCAGAGTAGAGCACCAAAGCCGGTACCTGCAAAAGCATCACTTGGAGTGCGTATGCGGAACCAATCTCCATGGATAGTGCAATGTTTCCGTTCATGGCAAAGGAAATGGCGTTCAGGAACTCGGTCGTGTTGGGCACGAGTGCGAAGAGGGTGATGCCGAGGAATTTTTCGTCAATGTCAATGTGTTCGAGAACACTGTCGACGGTGTCGACCAGGATCTCGGCAATCACGGCATAGGCGACGGTAGCGGTCAGCAAGATTACTGCACTCTTTGTTCGGCTCCAGTTGGGTGCGTCGTGGCCACCCGCCTCATGAGCCGGAGCTTCGTGGACTTCTTCATGAACCTCCCCGGAGTCATCGGGCGTGGCACCGTTCTTGGTTGCTGCAGCCGAACGACCGACCGACGACGAGATTGAGCCCTTGTGCTTGACACTGCCACCGCCGGTCCTTGCCATCTGCGATGCCTTGCGAGGCGCTTGTGTCGCATCACGGGCAGCAACGGTCGCAGCAGTCGCGGCCATCTCTGCGACTTGACGTACCAAAGCAGTGTTGTCTTCTGCAGAAAGGCCAGGGATGCGGAGCTTGCGTTGTTGGATCTTGTCGCCATCTTCTTCGCTAAACTTGGGAGGTACGATATGCGCCGAACCACCAAGAGAAGGAGCTGTAGTCTTGTCAGGAGAGTGCTGCTCGCTAGGGGCGGTACTGCCAAAGCCAGCCTGCTTCAGTGATTGACCGAGAATGCGCTTGTAAAGTTGGGATTCTTGAATGTTTCCGCGCGAAAGAGTACCGATTGTGCCAACAGTGCTGTTACGGCTCACGTGTGCATGAGGGTTGACGACAATGGTGTCGGGGACACTACCATGTCTAGCTTCAATATGCAATGCCTGATGCTCCATCTTGTCCAGCTTCTTCTCATCGAGTTCGTTGTTCCAGATGACTGCTGCATGAGTACGCAGAGTGAAGAGGAGACCGATGAGGTATGACAGGAAGAGGAAGAAAGCAGCAAACCAGATGTATGGGCGGACTGCCTCGAGGAAGAAGCGGTCGTTGAGGGCAGGGACCTGGTTAAAGTAACAGCGTCTGCAATCTCTGTCTCCTTTGGTGTCTGGGCCGGCGCACTGATGACAGACCAGTTCGTGGCTACCATAGTTCTGGTAAAACAGGGTAGGACTGAAGGAGCCAATGACTGCGAAAAGCAACATTGTCGATGTGACACCTGCGGATCTGACGTTGAAGCGTTGGGTCTTGCGCTTGATTGCACCAAAACACATCGAGATGCCCGGAAGGAACAGGATACCGGCAAAGATACTACCAATGACACTTCCTTCAACCAGCTGAGCTTTGCCTTGGTTCAGAGCAACGCAGTACAGAAAGACCTCAACGACGGTAGAGAAGAAGGCGTTGATAGTAGCACCAACACCCATGGACGACTGTGCAGAGATAGAAGCAACAGCTTGGCCAATGAAGTACGCCAGGGGGATGATGGAGAACAGGCCAAGGATGAAGATGAAACCGGATGAGGCGATGACACTCTCGACTTCCAGATACTCTCTCAAGACGTAGAAATCGAAAATGGCAAAGGCGACCATGCTCAACAAGTTGATCAGGAAGATGTTAGTGCCATCGATAGTGTACTTCCAGTATCTGCTACCAACAGCACGGTAGGTGCAGAGGAGAACGCTCGAAGGGGTTTCGTTTGATCCACGGTTGGCATCATGGGTATCCGAGTGGAAAGACAGAGCCAGCGGGTGCCTCCTCAAGTGGTGATGCAAGAGGAGTGTAACCTTGCCCATGGGGATTGTGAAGACGAGGAACCAACAGAGGGCCGAGATGAACCAGAGCGAAGGGGTGATGAAGCCCCAGAAGACTGCGAAGAAGATGATTCTTCCGACAGTCCACTTTCCACGTCCAAAGAGTCGTGACTTTGACTCCTGCTTGTCTCCACTGGAGCGTCTGCCGGGACGACCAAGCAAGCTGTCAGTCTCGTCTGGTGTGGTCTCGACACTGTCTCTTCTACGACCAATCAAAGAACGGTTGATGTCTG
The DNA here is from genome assembly GCA_019677095.1 of Aureobasidium sp. SLJ-2021a. Taxonomy (NCBI): domain Eukaryota; kingdom Fungi; phylum Ascomycota; class Dothideomycetes; order Dothideales; family Saccotheciaceae; genus Aureobasidium; species Aureobasidium sp. SLJ-2021a. The sequence goes on along the minus strand of JAHRBU010000017.1, from coordinate 453,663 downwards.
TTGGGCCGAAGAACAGACGACCCTCCTCAAGGTCACCAGTCTGCCATCTCTCGTACTCGGAAATGCTGCGGCCTTCGCCCGAGTCCTCGTCCATGTAGGCCTCGTCATGCTCAAGCATAACATACTTTCCGAAGGGGTAGAAGATGTAGCCGGCAAGTTGCCATAACACGTAGCCATATTCCTGACAGCCAGGGGTGAAGCGTAGAGCAAAGCAGACGAGGGCTCCAATGGCGCAGAGCAAAGCAAGCCACCAGCCGAAGACGAGGGTCCAGAGAAGATTGAAGAATAACAAGCCAAAGCTGACGTGGTGACCTGGGGTCTGGTGGATATCTCCTTCGGCCGTGACCTGAACGGAACGACTCTTCTTGTACAGAGCAGGCTTCCAGATACGGATACCGAAAGGATGTGTCTCGTTGATGGCCTCTTGCCTGTCCTTCAGCGTGAAGCTCTCGGCGTCGCTCAAGTCAGCATCGTTGTCGTCGTCGTCATCGTCGTCCTGCTCGTCCAGATCTTTCGCGGAGAGCGAATCTTCTTCCTCTTCTTCCGGACCCAGTGTGATCTCAGTGTCGTCAGAATCAGCCTGTCTGTTTGCGTCGGCCGTCTGAGGCCTGGATGGTGGGTTGTCCTCTCTCTCGTCCGATTCAACTCGTGGTAGTTGGGGTGGTTGGGCTGTTGGCCGCCTGCGGAGTGTCGAGGCTTTGGAACTTAGAGCATGGCTGGAAGTTGAAGCCTTGTCTTGTTGAACCTCGTCCACGTCATCGTCGACCGAGAACTCCTGACCACGCTTGGGACCGGTTGATGTAGTGCGCTTTCCGAGCGAAGGCTTCTTGGGGGTGCCACGGGTTGAGGGCTGGGGTGAGTTCAGGGATGGCCTTGTGTGGGAAGCCATGGATCCTGCGAGTGTTAGTACTGGGAGTCTAGTCGGCAGGCAGCCACATCTTGAAGCGCTTTACCATAGTTCATAGACGCGAGCCTCTTCTTGGGCACATCGGGCCTGGTGTTTGGGTTGTAAGTCTGAGCGCGAATGTCGTCGGGCGCAACAGCAGATTCGGCGCGCGACGGTGGGCGGTGAGAAGCGGCGGCGCTGCTATCTCGCAGGCTCTGTGTTGATGCGTGCAGGGCGGTGAGGGAGCTTTGGGATGTCTCTCCCCAGTTAGACTCCTGTGACGGGTGCTGCTCGTCCTTTGGTGCCATGGTGTCTGTCGTGTCTTGTTCGTTATGGCGCGTGGAGCGCTGCTGCTGAAAAATGCTCAGTTGCGCATTCAAAAGCAATCTTGATTGTTCCGGGTTGTTGATTACGGGCCCAACCACGCTAGCTAGCTGTATGGAAGCTGGGTGACTCGGTGCCAGATGACTCCTTGTTAGTGACTGGATTTGCTACTCACGCGACAGGAAGACTTCAAGTCGGCGTGCAGGTCGTTGGAAACTGCAGACAACAAAGGGCGGCCATCTTGTCGCTATTTACAATCACCATGCATCAACGTCTACGACACGCCATCCCTGATTTGCCGTTTCTCACAACAACCTAGCCAACGGCTACTTCGGTCCTTGGATAATGTCAAAGCTCTCTCGTCTTGAAACTCGGCCTCCCACCACACATGTCACTGTACCACACACCGACCGTCTATCTTGGAATCTCTTACCTACTGCCATCTCTCAGACCAATGCGAGAAGTTTCTGATGCTTTTCCAGCTCATCCGAGCGGCTTGGGAAACCCATTGAAAAATGACGCTCGCTCCTTCCCCACAACATCACCCGCAGCCCTGCACCTCTACCCTGCAACAGACTCCTTTTCCATTTCACCATCCCTCCTGTACGAGTACTCGCCACACAAACGTCTGCGCTCTGCCATGCGTTAGTCCGCTCTTATCTAGGCTCGGTCTGTATCTTCAACTGTCGGCCCGCTTCCGATCGCCAACGAGTCCACCAGCCAGGTTGGAATCTTGTTTGTTCACCGCCGTCTAGCCGTGAGGGTTGTTCTCCCAAAATCGCAACGAGCTCTGTTTGTTTCACCGCTGGAAGCACAGAACATCCGTTTCCAAGAAATCAACGAGACCTTCAACCACTCTTCTTGGCCATGGAAACATGAATCCCGTGCATGCCGCCATTATGCAATACCTTTTCATGCTCGACACTTGATGCAATTCACAAATCTCATAGCTTGTCGTTCTATATTGGTCAATGCTCGCCAGACAGGCTCATTGTCAACATTGAGCCTTTTGTTCCCTGCAAGCTCCTACTCATCTGTGTTGAAAAGATAGTCCAATGACTGCTCCTTGCCCAGCCGGGAGCAGACGTACCTTGGACTTCTGCGCATCATGAGCAGAAATTGAGAAAAGCGGAAGAGGATAATGCTTTGGGTCGGCCATACGACGCGATCCGTCTTTCGCAGCATCTCGGATCTGTTTCACAAGATACTCGATCAGGTCATCTTCATGTATATGGATCCTCGGGAGGAAACAAGTGTTCCGCTAGTTGTTTCGTCTCCACGCTCCTCTCTTACCAGTATCCATCATTTTGGACGCTGTAGAAGTACATGATGCTTTCAAGGGACCTAGATTTTCGTTGAGAACTATTATTCGGTCGGCTCTCTCTGAGAACTTCAGATCTCGAGTTGGTTGTGCATTCTTGAAGCCTGCATTCCGTCTGCCTACCGAATCAAGAAGATGCATCCGTTCGAAAATGGTATAGGCGTGACTGCCAGGGTCTTACCCACAGCATTAATCATAGAAAGTCTCAATGACGTAGCTGCGGATCCTCGATAACCGGACAAGACAACTTCTTCCTTCCCACTGCTCTCGTGCTCAGTATCCATGAACGCAAAACACCAAAAACCATGAAACGTCTCGTAACACGGCATGCGATCCGCCTCGCACAACTCCGATCAACATCACTCTCTCGAACACTCCACAAACCTCTACCGCAACAACACCCCCGCTACCGCAGCACCGACACCAAAGAAGACGACCAAGTCTATCCTTTGACAGGCTACTACGCCGACATCCTCGCTTCCCCCCAAAGCCTCAAAGACAAACTCTCGCACACACCCGTCGAGGAAGTCCAACCACTAACCTCGACCAACCCAACACCACCACCACCGCTGCCCAAACCCGACAAGGAAGAAACACTCCAAACCGCACGCGAAGAAACACTACAGAAGGCACGCATAGTGTTCGGATCATCAGGGTCATCACGGCGCGACCGCAAAGACGACATTTCCGCCGCAAGCAAAGAGATCGCAGGCGTCAGAGTGCCTCCGAAACCAAAGGAACCAGAAGGCGACGATTGCTGCATGAGTGGCTGTGTCAACTGCGTCTGGGACATTTACCGCGAGGAGTTCGAGGAGTGGAGTGCTGCGGCCAAGCAAGCGAGGGAGAAGATTGAGGCGCAGAGGGCACAGCGGCCGGATATAGTTGATGCGCCTGCTGCTGCTGTGGGGGCTAGTATGGATGACGATGGGGGTGGTAGCGAGGCGCTATGGACGGAGGGAACAACAAGCGAAGCAGAGGATGACAAGGATCCATTTGCCGATGTGCCAGTGGGGATTAGAGAGTTTATGCGCACGGAAAAGATGTTGAAGCAGAAACAGGCCAACCAAGCCTCGAAAGGTGGTTGAAGTGGACAGTTCTGGCAAGGAAAACAACACCAAACTGGATACAAATGCCTCCAAACCTCGGACACAGTCGTCGCAAAGTGCAAGAACATTGTGCAAAAGAGTCATCCGAGCCTTCCAGCGCCGCAGCAATGCGAAAAAGCGAGCCATCGAAATGCACAATCACTTTCGGATCCCAAGCCACGTCCAAAGAGAGCCGCACGAGATGACAGCTCTCACCGGACATCCCCTATTCTCTCAAAAGCATTGTGCATTTCCATAGCTACAAGTTTAGCAGACATGGCACCTTGGGAGGAAAACAATGTAGTGGTTGATAGATACACCCGCCCAACGCTCACAGGGCAACACAAAGTCAAACGAGAATCAACACATATCTCCTAAACATCTACATTAGTCTATGAAACCCACCATGTCGTTCGACAAACTTCTATACTTTGGAAAAAATACTCTAGAAACCCCCTAAAGCAAGCAAAAATTACCAATCTTTGGCCCTAGACCTCTTTTCCTTAATCTTCGTGTAGCTCATCCGTAAACTAAGCGACTTACGACCAACACCGAACATGTTGACGAAAGCAATTCCGACATCGACCCGAGTCTCGAGCATATAGGCAGCGGCGTTGCTCGTAACCGATCGAGGCTATTTGTTGACACACCGAGCGCGTAGTGCGACGGTCGGGAGTCATGTCGATGATGGGACCCAAGGTAGAAGAGAAGCTTAGATTATGGAAGAAAACAAGGTAAGAAGATCCTTTAAATACCTCCAGAAATGCGTGTTGTTCGTTTTTGGTGATCGCTTCACCTACGAAAACGACACAACTCCCACCGTCTCCTAAAAGGTTGTCGAGCGATGTGTAAACTATAAAAACGCAGAAAGGGTTCCAAGATCAGGAGAGTGGCCAGAGAGAGCCGGTAGCATCCTCACCTCTCAGTGGATCTTAGCCTGTTTCTCAAGACTATTGTGCATTTTATAGTTTACTCGCGTTATATACTTTGCACACGGGGATGTTGCCAGAATCAAACGCTTGAACATCTTGATATGATGCCAGAATGGGCTGGTCTAGCAGTACACTTTTCAAGTGCAGTAGCTTGGATCTTGGAACAGCACTATTGGATTGCGATAATGTTTGGTGGACTGGCCACACCGCCGGGAACCTTGCATATCACGGTTAGTGGGTGTGTCTTGAAATGTCATGAGGTGCACACACATTACAAGGCTCACTAGCGACGAAGAAACTGTACCGATTGCTCTTCTTGCACTGGACAGACAAAGCTTCAAGGTCGAACAGTTCGCCGATTGGGCAGCCCCAGCCTGCGAGGAGGACCTCGTGAAGCATGTACGATTGGGAAGATGCTGCGGAGGAGTCAGCCAAGGACAAGATGATTGTCATAAGGAGATTTGAGACACATACGCCAGCATTCAAACGATGGCTGGTCTCCAGCGACCGCGGAGAAGTTGTCCCAGATCCAACGCAACATCTCGGTACTCTGTTCGACACCTAGAAAAGTAGGCGGCATGATCTTGCTAAGAGTTTCGAGATCATCGCGTGAGCGTTTGTTGTACTGAGCCATGTATCCAGATCGAATAATTAGAACATCGCCGAATTTGATTTCTACACCTTCCCAATCAACGACTGCTTTAAGCTCGGATAAGGTGATGGCTCCGGGTTTGAACGCGTCCTTGAGCGGATGATCGTGTTCTTCCCGCCAGGCTTCGTAGTCGAGGAGGATACCGCGGCCGATGATGCCTTTCTCACTCCAAGCTCCGATGCCATTGATGATTGAGTTGTCACTGTGTATATCGTCCAGAGTCACTCCATTGTAGAACTTTGCTTCCTTTTGATATGCGAAATGTCGAAGACCGTCCCCTGAAAGTTTCAGTATTTGTCTTTATATCTGAATCGCAAGATGTTGTACATTGACTGCTACTCTGTGTATTAAAGGTCCAGACATCGTCATTGACGACACGAGGTGGCTTCTGATAGACATGTTTGTGGAAGACCTGACGGCCGAAGAAAGGTATATCGTTCTGAGCGTCCATCGGCCAGTTGAGAGAGATTCTGTCAATCAGTCAGGACACTGGAGCCTGAGATCATTGTAGCGAGATGTTTGTTTGGACTGTGGTGGTCGATGAGGCTGTTTGCTGCAATGCCAAGGTATAATTACCTTGTGCCAGACTGTATCTCCTTGGCTGCTTCTTTTACCAGGTCATCAGTGAGACGGTTCAGAAAGCCTAGCTGGTCATCATGTCCATATCTGAAATGCTTAGCATGGCCAATCTAGAGATAGCAAGACATCAATGCTTACAAGCCCCAAGCATTCAAGAATGGGCCCTTCTTGTCCACAGGCAACTCATCAAAAGAAGGTACAGAATTCGCAGACATGTTGGACAGAATACAGATATAGTATAAGGATATGAAATCGAGATGTGGAAGACGAGATGGTAGGAAAAGATTACTCTCTCGACAGACCTACCTGTTGATGATATAGAAGGATCGGCAACCGAGGGACCGACGACAATGCGGGGAAAGCAATGTTTCATGCAACAAAGCTGTATTATGGCATGGCAGGTGTTTTGTTCGACACCAGATGGAATCGACCCAATTGGACCTTGAGAGATACTTGAGAGTCGAAGATGGCACTGCAGAGAACAGGCGGATGTGAGCATAGCCGGCGCCCTTGTCTTGGATGCACGACTGTACGATCGTACATGCAGTGACGTTGGTTGACGCAATACACGAGGTTTCAGCTGCATATTCTTCCAGCGTACTCGGAGCAGAGAGGCGAGTCCAGCAAGAGTGATATTACCATTGAAAGTTGAGGAGCAGGATGATAGCCGTGAGCCAGTTGGGTGCGCGTGAGTAAATATTGATGTTATTGTTGGGGAAAGAACGAATGAGGATCGAGGAAGAAACAAGAATAGGCGTGAGAAGCTTTCGGGAGTTGGCGGGCGAAGGCAAGCTTGGCCCGAATGCTCTCGATTTCAAGAACTGGTGACTTTGGGACACGCGCTTCACCACCAAGTTTTTCCCTCGACTTCCATTACAACCACATTGTCCCTTTCGCCATCTTACAAACCCCTCAATCACGGTCGCATACCACTGCAGAACGAGATATACACTTAAAACAGTGAAGAAAGTGAGTTCCCGCTCCAAGAAACGCAGCAATCATTCCTCATATCCTCGGGGTCCATTCCTTTGCGCAACGCTAGAAAAAAGACGCGTTTTGCTGACCATATCCAGTGGCTGGTGTGAAGTACATCAAGAAGACCAAGGACGTCGAAGCCGACGCGCCTCCCAAGAAGACTTCGGCACGCGCAGCTGCCAACACAAAGGCAAAGGTCACCGCTAAGAACGAGTCCGACGTCGAGACCAAACCCACCACAACGACGGCCAGAGGACGTGGCAGACCAAAGGCCGCCGACAAGGCAGCAAAGGCAGAAGAGGGTGCGTTGCACCACGTACGACAAGTCTCGATCGAACGCCAGGCTAAAACAATGGCAGAAGCCCCCAAGAGGAAGCCCGGCCGCCCAAAGAAGACTGAAGAAGCTCCGGCTGCAACAAAAGCAACCCTGGCTACCAGAAAGCGCAAGGCCACCGCCACTCCCGAGCCGGCCCAAGCAAAGAAGCCCAAGGTCGCCCCCAAGGGCCCTGCCATCAACGAGCCGCCCACCCAGCGCCTGGATGTCTTTGTCTGTGGAGAAGGTTCATCCGGCGAACTGGGTCTTGGAACGTCCAAGAAGGCCATTGATGTCAAGCGCCCGCGTCTGAATGCCAACCTGGCTGCCGACTCGGTCGGTGTTGTACAAATCGTCGCTGGAGGTATGCACGCCATGGCATTGACCCACGACAACAAGATCCTCACCTGGGGTGTCAACGACCAGGGTGCTCTCGGAAGAGACACAACGTGGGAAGGCGGTCTTCGCGACGTCGAGGATGAGGAAGACTCCGACTCTGACGACGAGGACGCCGACTCGGGCATGAACCCCAAGGAGAGCACACCTACCGCCATCTCATCCGACGTCTTCCCCGAAGACACTGTTTTCGTCCAAGTCGCTGCTGGTGACTCGACATCATTCGCCCTGACCGACGATGGCCAGGTCTGGGGCTGGGGCACTTTCAGAAGCAATGAGGGTATCTTCGGCTTCACCACAGACGTCCTCGTCCAGCGCACTCCCATGCTCATCCCCGGCCTCAAGAAGATCAAGCACGTCAGCTGTGGTGCCAACCACGTCCTTGCACTCGATGCAAATGGTGCCGTTTTCGCTTGGGGCTCCGGCCAACAAAATCAGCTCGGTCGCCGCGTTGTCGAGCGCACAAAGACACAAGGTCTCGTCCCTAGAGAGTTTGGACTCCCCAAGAAGGCCATCAAATACATTGAGTGCGGTGACTACCACAGCTTCGCAATCGACAACAAGGACCGCGTCTGGGCGTGGGGTCTCAACAACTTTGGCGAGACTGGTGTACCCGACAACGCTGGTGAGGATGATGCTGTTGTTCTCAAGCCCGAGATCGTCGAGACTCTCTCCGGCAGACAAGTTAGCTGCCTCAAGGGTGGTGGCCACCACAGCATTGCCGTGACTGGCGCTGGCGAGTGTCTTGTTTGGGGTCGTCTCGACGGCGGCCAATGCGGTATCCCCACTGCGGACCTGCCAGCAGACTCCTTGATCAAGGACGAGCGTGGCAACCCTCGTATCCTCAAAAACCCCACCGTTGTCAAGGGCATCCAGGGCAAGGTTACTTTCGCAACCGCTGCATCAGACCAATCATTCGCCGTCACCGAGGAGGGCCATGCCTACTCATGGGGCTTCTCTTCCAACTACCAAACCGGTCAGGGTACGGATGAAGATGTCATGGTCGCCACCAAGATTGACAACACTGCAACACGCGGCAAGATGCTCAATTACGCAGCTGGCGGTGGTCAATTCAGCATTCTGACTGCACCCGCACAACTTGCCACCAACGGCAGTGCTTAGAGGTATGGCAAAGATGAGATGGTGTGGAATATGACGGGCCTCATGTCGATATTTCTTTTTTTCACTTTTGTGATGCGGCTGCGAAGCGATGGGTTGGAATTAGTTCTCACCACGAAATGGAAACGCAGGACACGCAATAAACAAGCATTTGCTGTTGCTCTTCAATATCCTCATCCTCTGCTATTCTGTAAACCGCAACCCGAAATAAAGGTATGTCACAAACATGTACAACATCCCGATCTTCTCATGTTGCTCAGAAGATCTTTCCCAACAATGACCCTCCTACATACACAGGTGTTTGTGACCTCCATACCAAGTCCAACCAACAACCGACCTGACCAATACACAACCCAGCGCTGTCACATAACTCCCCCAAACCGCAATCGAACAAAAAAAAAAGAGATTCATCAACCACCACAACTCAAACTCCTAACCAACTCCACCGGCCTCAACCTCGCCTGCCCTTTCCCCCTCATCAGCAACCTCCTCCCTAACCCTCCCCCCCTTGGCCGCAACAACCGTACTCCTCCTCCTCAACCCCCTCCTCTTCGGCGTATTACAAGGCGTAGTCCCCACATCCCCCAACACCTCTGCCTCGTCCTCTGCACAACCCCACCCGGGCGTCACAACGCTGCAGTTGTACAATGAAGAGTTTGTGGGGTATAGAGGCGAGACTATGGTGGGTGTGTGCGTGAATGTTGTGTATGAGGAGCAGTGGCGGGATAGCGAATGTGGGACTGTGGGGAAGGAGGTGTGGAGTTGACACAAGGTCCAGCGGTGGAGGTTCATGGTGTAGGTGTCTATGTCTGCGGCGCCGGGGTGGGTGTGTGCTTTTTCTGGCTCTGCAGAGGAGGGTTCGGAGGGGTGGGGCTGGTGGCGTGTGTGGTTTTTGAGGTTGGCAAAGGCTCGGGAGTGTGGGAGGCGTGTTTGGGGTTTGGATGTGGGTTTGCCTTTGCGTGGGTAGAGGAAGGGTACCATGATTGGAGGTGTATTTTGCTTGATCAGAGAGTGGAAAAGAGGGAGGAAAAGAAGGAGAAGAGAAGAGGTTTTGGGACTTCCTTGACTGCTTTTCACCTTTTTTTTTTTTGTCCACCTTCGACAGCAGCTTCTTTCCATGTCATCATCAAAACTATCCGAAACCAACATACGGCTCGTCTTTTCTTTGCTATTCCGCTATCGATGCTATCATACGGGCCGAGTGGACGGTACCGAGACACTCTCCATGCCGTGTCTTTCACGAAAGCGGCTGTCGAGACAAAGAAACCACTCGACCTAAATCACCACCACTGACGTTAGCCACAAGAAAAGCCGCCGGGGTGGCTAAGCGGCAGACCATCCTTTTGCATTCCTTTGTTCCTGTTCCCGCCTCCTTACCGGTTGCAGTAGCAACTTTTGGAAATTGCGAAAGGGTTACGTAGGTTGGGTGAAGGGGGCTACATTCCTTGCGTTTCAGCACAACAGAGAAAGAGCCAAGATTAGCAGTTTTGGTGAAAACAAACATGTGGATCAAGGTATGCAAAGGAAGTCCGAATACCTGGGTCAAAGCAACAATAGAAGCAGAGAGAACTAGAAAAGGGAAGGGGCGAGCAAGGCACAACTTAGCTTCCTTCATACCACTCTTTAGGTTTTTCGGCCCTTTACCAAAAAGAAACCATACCTTTTTAGACACACACCCTCTTCCTGCAATTCAAGTCGATAGAGTATAGTCATGCGTTCATCGACATATTTCTTCGCTGGCCTCGTCGCCGTGGCACACGCTCAGATCGACGCCAGTATCATCTCTCAGATCCCTGCTTGCGCAACTGGCCCCTTGGTCTCTGGCATCACGAGCACCGGCTGCCAAATCACAGACTCGGACTGCATCTGCGGTAACCCAAAGCTCATTTCCGACCTGCAAACCGCCGTCCAGGGCGTGTGCAGCGAAGCCGATGTAGTCAGTAAGTCTTTCCTCCCCCCTCTCACGCACCAAAAAGCGAAAAGGATGCAAAGAATGCTAACAAGACTCGCCAACAACAGAGGCTCTCGAGATCAGCTCCAAGATCTGCCCTCAAGCCGCCGCTGCCCCAGCAGCCGATGCCGCATCCTCGGCCTCTGACGCCGCCACCTCGGCCGCCTCGGTCGCTTCCTCCATCTCTTCGGTTGCGGCAACCGCTGCCATCACCACTGATGCCGCGTCCCCTGTCACCACTGCCCCTTCCATGGGAACCGGCAGTGCAATGATCAACTACACCGCCACAACTGGCGAATACACCCCTCCCTCCGCACCAACAGTCACACCCAGCACTGGCGGTGCTGCTCAGAGTTTCGCTCTGGGGTCTATAATCATGGGAATTGGTGCTTTGGGTGTGTTTTTCGCTGGCCTTTAGAGTCGCCTTTGATCAGGGTGTTTAGGGGGGAGAAAAAGGGGCATTGTAATGTGTAATTCGAGGTATATTGCCTTGATGTAGTCTCTCGTTCGAGCAATTTTCCTTTGTTTTTCTTTTTGTGTATCCTTGTGGAGAAAGGCTGGGGCATACAGGGGCTTTCTCTAGGAATATAAATCGTTTCGAAATTCAACACTTGCCACCCAAAGTCATATTCGTTGTGGAGTGACATAGGCGAGAGGATGAAGATAACAAGACATCAACAATGGAGAAGCGCGAAATAGGAAAAAAAGAGGGGTTAAAGAAAATATGTTTGCAGGCATGCGGTTGCAAAAAAAAAAAAGGAAAAAAAAAACATTCAGCACTACCTACATCAGACGATAGAGACGCAGGCGCACAAAAAAAAAAAGAACAACAAGCACCGTGAGCAGGAATCGAACCCGCGACCTCCCGATCCTTGAGAGAGAGTATTAGGGACTTAGGTAAGCGAGCGTAGGGACTTAAGTTACCGGATCGGGTGTGCTGACCACTGCACCACCACGGCTTCTTGGCTTGTTGAACCAGACAGACAAAAGGTTGTATATAAAGGTTGGTGTAGAGAGTGGGTCGTCGCGGGAAGGAGGGTCGCGTGAGGGGTTTTTTGGTAGTCAGCAGGCTTCCCGAGCGATCAGTGCTCAACCAGAAAATCGGCCAACGACGACCTGGACTTGAATGTTGGTAACTTTGATAGGGACCTACTTGGATATCCGGCGAGCAGATGGCGGAATGGTTTACTGGATGTTTGGGTCAGAATTGTAACGAGGTCTAACGAGCTCAGATCGGTCAGTCTATAATCCAATATATATGTATACAACAAACGAAGACAAGAGTGTCGGCAATATATGCAAAGAACCGCGTTGATCAGTATTCGCGGCTCTCGCCAATGTCGCAAGTATCGAAGACGCCTGTTTCAGGCAAGTCTTTCCAGGCCATGGCTTGCTTGAGTACTCTCGGAGGCTCGAGGACATCCTCTTCTGTGAGCACCCATGTACCTGTGACGTGTTAGTAAGCTTGTTCGTGACGCTTCAGCTTGGAATCTTACCCCAGTGAATGCCGAGCGCTTTCTTGCATTGCGTGTCGATGAAGATGTTGACACTGTCGAAGGGATTGGCGTGCATGGGAGACATGATGAAGCGAGGGTCATATGCTCCGATAGGGATCAAACCCAAATCGAAAGGTCCTCTGAGTTCGCCAATCTCCTTGAAGGCAGGACATGTCGGGTAGGTGTGCTTTTCATCATAGTCATTCTCCTCTTCGGGGAGATCAGGGACAGAGCGGTAGCCGGTGTCTCCTCCGAACCAGATCTTCTTGCCGCCGCTCTCGACGCTCCACGAGCCCCACAAGGTGTGTGACTTATCAAAGGGAGTACGAGCACTTGTATGTTGACAGGGCAGGCAGCCAATGACAGCTTTGATGTCTTCGGCACCTCCTGCATTCACGGTAGAGCTGGTCTCGGTGTGTGTAGTCTCCGCATCTTGCTTGTTTGCGGACAGGGTGAAGTCTCTCGACTCCCACCAATCCAATTCGGTCATGTTCTCGATGCCGCACTTGGTGAACCACTTTTTGTTGCCCAATGGAGCCCAGAAATGAACATTCGGATGCTTCTCTTTGATCTTAAGGATAGTAGGGTAGGATAAATGGTCGTAGTGATTGTGGGAGATGACAACAGCATCAATGATGGGAATATCGGCAACATCAACGGGGCAGGGCGTGTATCGTTTCGGGCCCATGAAGCTGAAGGGACTGCATCGTGGCTCGAAGACAGGATCGAAGAGGACTCTTAGGCCACTTGGGAACTCGACGTAGTAGCAAGCGTGTCCCAGCCATGTTGCTCGTAATGTCTTTGTCTCGCGTGTGGGTAGGAAGTCTGGTTTTTGTACGGGCACAGTGGGTGGAGTTGTGTCGGGAGTCTTTGATTTGCCTGTGAGCTTCCGCCTAGATGATGGTGGTCAGCAGTGTATGGATGCGATAACAAGGTGGGTATGTTTACCAGACCAAAGCCGAGATGATCTGCGTGGCTGTCCTGTCGACGTAAGAGTCCCAGGGATTGATGAAGCCCTTGCCGTTCTTGTTGTGATGGCGCAGTTTGTCAGTGTCTTTGGGCACAGCACCAGTGGCTCGTGAAGACGACGAGACAGTTGCGAACAAAGCCGACGAAGTTGTTGACGACGACATTCTGGCGCTGCTGTGGAACAATCTCTGCTGGTGCGTGACAATCTTCGCGGCAATTGAAGAATTGCACAATCGCTGAGTGGATAGCATCACACCAAGCAGCAGGCCACCTGCCTCGATATATATTACAACACAAGGCTACAATGCAGGAATGTGATCCGCCAGCTCCGGCGCAAAGAAAAGTACAAACCTTAACTCCGGGGAGTGGCTTTAGGCTGCTCAATTGTACGGAGTATACCTCTGCATTGTCTTGGACTACGATTGTGAATAGTCGCTAGGACGAACGGATATAAGGGCCATAGGATTTGAGCTCGAAGACAAGTCCACGAGTGCTCCGATCCAAGATGACAGGTCGGTGAGATACAGTAGTCGAAAGGTCAGCAAGACCAAGTGCTTCGGACAAGTGGGCGCTCATGTGAAAAGCGGAGGCGCGCAACTCTCGTGTCTAGCTTCCATGTCCAGCACTTCCCATCTTTCCAACAGTGAAATCGCGAAATGTCGCGCGTATACACAAGCTTCTTCACGTGGTCGTGATAAAAAGAAGCATTAGTCGCCATGGCGCCTCAGTGCCAGGCGTTGTACGTGTCGGATGAACGGCGATGCAGTGAGGAAGCTACCAACGTTAATGGCCTGTTCTGCTCCTTTCACGCGAGACAGGTCTACAGTAAGCACTGGACGCCTTTCGTAGAGCCAGACACACGCATTGACACGTGTAGGTTTGTACAAGGGCTACAAGCGCAGGGGTGCCCAACTAGATGCTTTGCAGAAAGATCCCCCCTCCTACCTTGCCGACCGCCCACTCCACAAGCTCTCCTTTGACGACATTGATGATGAGGAAACCCTCAAGACCCTGCACGCCTTCCTCTTCAACCAGAACGCCTTGCTCGATCGTTGCATCCGTGCCCGTAAACTTCATCACTCACGATTCTACGCTCTCGAGCTCGACTATGGTCACCAACACTACCTGGACCATCTCATCAGCGAAAAGCACAACACTGGTCGCGCCCTCGAGAAGCTTGAGAGACGGACTGCCGAAGTTCTGTACAAACAGCAACAGTGGTTCGGCTGGGTCCGCAACCTCGAGGACGATGAAGAGAGGGAACGCGATGCCGAGAAGAAGAAGATCAAGCAAGAGGCCGCCTTGTTCAGGCGTCACTGGAAGGATGTGTCTGCTCGTATGGACAAGCTGAGGCAGAAAGAGAACGACAAAAGACAAGCCGAATACCTTGAGAAGGTTTGGGAAGAAAGAAACAAGTTTGACGCCGAACTCACTGCCGAAGGAGAAGGCGGCGAAGAGTGGGATCCAATTGAAGATGTCGTCGAGGACGAACGCGGAAGCTATATCGATCTCATCCGACGCTTCTTGTGGCTCGCTGACCCTATCACCGTGTCATCGGATGAGCCAGCATCTCCAAAGGATGCCACCGCAGGTGCCTCGAGCTCCAAGACAGAGAACGAGACCCCTGGAGCTGCTATCAAGCAGTCTCCCGCCAAGGAGTCTACCACTTCTCAAGCACTCGTGGAGACGAACAGGTCCAAGAATGCTAAGAAGAAAGCACGCCAGAAGGCAAAGGCATTGGAAGACAAATCGTCTTTGCCCTTGGCTATCAGAACAACACAGGAGGTCAGCAAGGCAAAGCCTGGTGAAGTTCACATCGAGACACCAGAAGAAGTTCGTACCCGCCTGCGCGAAGGTCAAACGATGAACGGTGTGCTGCAAACCTTTGATCCCGAGGATCCCACGAAGACGACATTTCTCACAGACAAGACATTCCCTCTTGCTGACGATGAGGTCAATACCCTGATGCAGCAGATTCCTGACATCAAGCAGTTGTTGTTTTGTCGATTGTTGCTTGGTTATGCCAGTCTGCTGCCGGCAGCCTTGCGGGCTGAGAACGTTGAGGAGTTCCTCACCGACTCCTCCGTGACAAATGCAGAATTGCGAGACTTGTGTCTGAAGATGGAACAGCCTGGGCTGCAGCAACTACGTGACGCATGTGCCGATCTCGGTCGTGAAGACGACGAGCCGGAAGATGATGAATCCACTCCTGCTGCAAGCACTGAAGTACCTCCCGGACGTACAAAGTTTACATCGAGACCCATGTACCCCGTCAAGAATGTGAAGACCAAGCGTGAGAAAGAGCTCAAGGAGAAGCGAGAGCAAACTATGCAGGACAATATGGATTCCACGACTTTTGTTGACTTTGGTGATGTCGACGATCAGCAACAATATCGCATCAAGAAGATTCGTGTCAAGGTTTGTGGCAGATTCATCTACAGCTATCGTAAGTGCTTGGAATACGACGTTCCAAAAACATCCCTGACGTTTCACAGCTAGCGAAAAGGCTATGTCTAGGGGTGGTTGGTTGCAGTTCTCAATCATCGCCAAAGACTGTTCCCTATTCCAGGCAGTGAGCCTGGCTCGAAGTTGGGATGAATTCTTTGAGCTTAATATTCTCACCTGCAACCACTACTTTCCCGCTGCCCAGTGGTCATCATGGATCAGAAGCATTACACACGAGCAGTTGCTTCAGGTCGGCTTCATCCCTTACTACCAGATGGACAAAGCGCACCATATGACACAGCATCATCAGACAGGATCTCGTGCTTATGGGCAGCGTCGCACTCACCATGCTATCGAGACCCGAAACTTCGTATGTGCTCACATGAAGCGCAACGATCCAGTCACGAGACGTTGGATTCAGTACGCTGTCATGGAATCGTACAAGATGGCGATCATGGTTCGTGATGGTCGAACTGGCAACGTCATTGTTGAGCCACCCGACGAACACAAATGGCTCATCAGAACCAAGTCTGGTGTTGGCCGAGCAAGTCGATCCGAATGGAAAACCGTCAAGGAAATTGACGAGGAGTTCTGGGATCTGGTTGATCGCTCCCGCCAGTGGCATCTCGGCTTCAAGGATTACTACGACATTGTAGTCTGGGATATCGAGAGTGGTGAACACTACTCTTCTCTATACAACTCTATCCAAGAGCTTCTGATCAGAGCTCTGCGCTTCAGAGGTACGGTCTTGCAAGTTCTTGTACGACAACCTATGCTAATACTGCAACAGATCCGAAGGACTTCTACAAGCCTGCTGAGCATGTCTTGCGCACGCTCACCCGTGATGAGCATCTATCCCGCGCAAGAGATCTTCGTCCAGACGAAGTGGGTCAGGGGAAGAGTATCTGGGACTGGATTCATAGCGATAGTACCAGGATGAGGTACTTTTCCAGAGGCTCTGATGGAAGCCACAGAGAAGAGGCACCTCCTCAGCTGCTTTACAAACAAGAGGACATGTTGGAAGACCAGGTCCTCTTCCCATGGGACCGGAGTCTGTGGACCAATGAGGAGGTTCCTGAAACGGCTAGCAAGATCATTGCAGTTGCAAAAAAGGCGGCGGACATCACACCAGCAAACTCGGGCCATGAGCTGATGTTGGCAGATGCCGATGCCGAGGACAACGGCGGTGACGAGGGCGTGCTTGCAAGTCAAACCGGCAAGATGCACAACTTCGAACACCACGGTCTGGATCTCAACCGCTGGATCAACGACCTCGACACCGACGAAGAGCTCAGCGATACAGAGTATCAAGAGGTCGATGAAGGTGAGGACGATGGCAGCGATTGGGAATCCGACGAGGAATATGCTGAAGGTGTCATCGAAGAACTCTCAGAAGCAGCCGGGGTAACCATTCGAGGCCGCTGGGTTGACGACCACAACGAGAAGGAGCCGAGATGGCGAGACATGGTCATGGCTTTGGAGCTTTGGGAGGACCCATCGCTATCGAGCCTTCGCGAAAACAAAGCCGTCGGCCATCGCGGACCCAGACTACCTCCCAATGACATGAGCTCGGCAGAAGAGATTGAAGACATGAAGGCACAGTGGGAGCTCTTCATCGACCGAACCAGAGCAAGCAGTTTCAAGGAAGCGTGGCACAAAGCTGACCTTGAACCTGGAGCTCAAGAGAAGTATGCAGAGACGCAGAAGATCATGAAGGCATATGTCGACTTTTTCGCCAAGGGAGTCAAAGGTCCTTGGGCACCAAACATGCTCGAGCGTCAGTTCATGCTCATGCTGATGCTCGGGGTTGACCCAGGAGTGCATCGCCGGATTAAGCGCGACATGACATTCGCCAACGCCATGATGACATGCTTCTTCCAGGGAAACAATCCCTTCTTCGCTTCTGTGGAAGGAAAACAATGGGGTGATTCTACTCTGTTTGACCAGGAAGCCCGTGCAAAGATGGTTCCCGATGTTCGCTCCTCTCACTCGAACCGCACTCGAACCGCCGATCAGTGGAAGGAGTGGGACAATGTCCGCCACGAGGTCATGAAATCCGGGCAAGGAGCATTCCTCTGGGCCTCCGACAAGTACCCACAGGACTGGAAGTACATCACCAGACCCACCATAGCGCACCTCTACCGTCACGGCCTGCTGGCCCCACGCTACCAACCCGCCTACTCTGGCTGCGCCGTCGTCCTCGAAGAGCCCACCCGCCCAGGCAAACCAGAACTCTACTTTGACTTCCGCGAAGACGCGCAGGACATGAAGCCACGCCAACCCATGCAGGACCCCCTGAAAGCCGCACCCCTCCTCGACAGCGCGCGCGCCTACGCAGCCGCCAACCCCGACGCCTTTTTCTCCTTCATGCGCATCTGGTCCGCCCCGCACTTTTGGCCCCTGATGCTCGGCTACGACAACCGCGACGGCACCTCCTTCGCCGACGACATTGGCCGCACCTGGGAGTGGAAGTTTGTCCCCAAGGACATGCCCTTTAGCGAGTGGAGCATCCACCACGCCCTGCGCCTGCGCCTCAACGAGTACGAGAAGAAGATCCAAGGCAAGGTGTTCCTCAAGGGCGACAAGATTCTCGTGGTCGGCAAGAATAGAGAAATGTGTAGGAATTATTCGACGATTGCGTATTTTGCGCTCACGACGCGGCCGTGGAGGTTGGAGGTTGATGTGTGGAAGAGTTTCTTTGGTGTCAGGTTGGACTTTTTGGAAGGGTTGGATCAGAGGTGGTGGGAGTAGGGTAGTTGTTTTCTTCTCTTTTTTTTGTTGCTCACGGGTCTCGAGCTTAACTGCTCTGTCTGACAAACGTGGTTCTAGCATACAAACACAAAGGCAATAGCGACCCCATACAGAGCCATCAAAAGAGAAAAAGTATACACAAGGATGTAAAAAAAACCCGACAGCCTACGGCAAGACAAAGCAATGCAAAAGAAAATGCAAGGCAGACGTGAAGCAAAAAAAAAAGAAAAAAAAGCCCAGCACTCTATTAAACCAGAGCATGTGATCAGAAGAAAAATGTATCGAATACACACCTAAATATTAGGAGACAGTTGATCGTGGGCAACCAACGACTCGACACTCTCAATACTAGCCTGCATGAACTTTCTCGCTTCAAGGCCAGCCCACACCTTGATCATTGACAGATCGCCTCCCTTGAGCATACTGCCCGCACCTCCAGAAGTGCCCAACTGCCTCAAGATAGGAAGGGCCCTGCATGGTAAAAACAAAAGTCAGCTTACCAATCCTCAAAAAACAAGGTGGATCCGATATCTACGAACCCAGAGAAGAGATCCAAGTCGGGGTTCAGGCTGCGGCCAATGCCTTCGAGGAGAAGGATACTCAATACTACATTGACAAAGTCGCCTTCGAGTCTGACGTGATGGCCGCGGACCATACTTAATACTTCGTTCAGGATGTCGCCAATCTTGATGTTTCCGAGAGCAAAAGTGCGGCTCTTGACGCCTAGGACGAGATGTTGCATGCGGAGAGCAAAGACCTCCTTGTCGATGACGGCGGATGGTTGACGACAACGTTCTACCATCAGATGTCCTGCTTTGTAACCGTCGAATTCTGCGACGGATTTGAAAAGGTCGAGGAAGTTGCGACGGTTAATGCCATTCAATTCCGTGACGAGACCAGTGTCGATGAAGATCAGTTGGGGACGGTAACCTTCGCGGTCAATCTGGTCTAACGTCTTGCCCCAGTCGACCTTTGATTGTCTGTGTGGTCTTAGACGTTCGAGAACTTCTTCCGTCACGTCGGTGGATTGCTTGGGGTCAGGCTTTGGTCGGCTGAAGAAGCTACCCTTGACATCGATCTGGGCGGGCTTGTAGAAGCGGACCATGATGTTTCCAGGATGGAGATCTGCGTGGATAAAGTTGTCGATCAAGAGCATGTGGAGGAAGGCATCAAGACCCTCATCTGCAATCTCTTTTTGGAAGACACCGCCACCGTTTTGTAAGAAGTCTTCTAACGGGATACCTTGAGCGAACTCTTCGACCAGAACTTGGCGAGAAGTGTATTGAGTGTAGGGGTAAGGGAACCAGGCAGTGGTTCGGTTGCGAAAGTTCTTTCGGAAGATGGTCAGGTTGGCGGCTTCGATACGAAGATCGAGCTGCAGACGCATCATTTCGCCAAACTGTTCGACCTCATCAGGGAAAGAAAGCCACTCCATGGTAGGGATCAGGTTGATGATGTTTGCCATGAAGCCCATGATCTTCAAGTCTCTGCGGACTATACGCTCGATCTTGGGGTGGAGAACCTTGATGGCGACGTACTGCGAGGGAGTTCTCTGTGGCGTACTCTTCAAGGTGATATCAACACCTCTCTTGAACTTTTCGCGATAGGTATCGGAAACATGAGGGTCGAGGTCTTCGCTGACAGCGATATCAGACTTTAGTCTTGCTTTGTAGACCTGTGCAATAGCACCGACACCCAATGGCTTCTCGTCAAATTCTTCAAAGATGTCTTCAAAACGCATGCCAAAAGCTCGCTCAATCGTCTTTTTAGTGTGATGCAACGAGTGGGCAGGGGCGTTGGAGTGGAGGGCAGACATGACGGCGCACATCTGGGTAGGGAAGATGTCGGTTCTGGAAGCAGCCCATTGGCCGAGCTAGAAGCATGTTAGTTGGCACGGAGCGAGTCGCAGGATCGTGTTTGTATACCTTGATGAAGGCAGCACCAGCCCTCTCCATGCCATTGACCAGGAAAGCATACCACCAGAGGGTTCCAGATGTCTCATTGTCCCTCTCGGGTTGCCTCTGACCGAACCAAATAACGGGTACAGTGATGATGACGGGAACAAAGATGAAGATTAGGTGCAGGAGTCGGAAGCCAGTGGCAATGGGCTCGATGATCCAAGTGTCGAGGAATTTCCAGATGGCTTTGCGGAGAGTCTTTGAACCGCCCACCCAGCCAGGGACCTGCTCAGCCAGCTCTTTCCTAGAGGCTTCTAGCATTTGTTGCTCGCCCGTCAGGCCGTCCTCGGACTCTTCGTTCTCACTCAGCGATACGAAAGCAGCGGGCGAAAGGGCGGCGAGGCAGAGGGAGCCACCCTTGACAGGCGGAGGCGGGCTTCGAAAGAATTGGCGAGCATTTTGGAAGAACTGGGGGCGATTGTATGTTCTAGCGGTAAAGGTGAAGGAGCGAGTGGCCTGGGACTTGAAGAAGGGAAGGGCGTTGGACTGCTTTGGGAAGGCGTGTTTCGCACAGGTGCGGCCAAAGAGCAGGGGCGCGCTCATGTTGAGAATATCCAAAGCAACTATCGTTTCGTCTTGGTATCCATGTCCTTTGTCGTCTATGGTCGAGTCAATGTCATGATGGGTGCTGTCGAGTCGCTGCCGCCTCGAGAAGTGCAAGTGTCCATGTCAACGTCATGGCCCATCACATGCAAGTCCAAGCCATGGCGGCTTCGGCTTTTCAGCGCGGCCGTTCCATAACCCGACAACTCTCTCGAGGCACATTCATCTACCAATCCACTCCCACCCACATCACCACACGCCATGGGTAACGACGGTGGCAGTATCCCAACGAGGCGCGAGCTGGTCAAGGAAGCCGCCCGCGACCCGACCGCGACCGAAATCAAGCAATCGCAGCACGAACGACAGGAATACGGCTGGTCCACCGATCCCATCACGCGCAAACCTCTCTCGCCGCCCATCGTCTCCGACTCAAACGGCAAACTATACAACAAAGAGTCCATCATCGAATACCTGCTGCCGTCCGACGACCCCACCATCACCAAGGCCGACGCCGACACAGTACTCCAAGGCTCAGTCAAGAGTCTGAAAGACGTTGTTGAAATCAAGTTTGACCTCGACACCAATGCTGCAAAGGATGTGAAGAATGCCTGGAAATGTCCCGTCACTGGCGACCGTCTTGGTCCGGGCGAAAAGGCCGTCTACTTGGTTCCCTGTGGCCACGCCTTCTCCGCTACTGCCATCAAGGAAGTCTCGGGCGAGCGCTGCGTCACCTGCGACCAAGAGTACGCCTCCAACGACATCATTCCCATCTTACCTACCACATCCGAAGACATCGCTCGCCTAAGCCTACGCGTCAAGACTCTAAAAGAAAAAGGCCTCGCCCATTCCCTTAAGAAAGCCGCAAAGGAGTCAAAAAAGCGCAAGAAGCGTGACGAAGTCGACGAAGCTCCTGCTTTAGTCCCTGTCGCCGACAAGAAAGAAGCCAACAACATCAACAACTCTTCAACTGCTGCCTTAACAGCAAAGGTCCTGCAAGAGCAAGAAGCAAAGAAGCGAAGAATGCACAACGACAACCTCAAAACCCTCTTCTCCTCCAGAGACCAGAGCAAGCCGACAGGCAAGAGCGCCGACTTTATGACAAGAGGCTACGATATCCCTGCTGGCGCAAAGAGGTGAAAGTTTCCCGTCTTTGCCTTGCGTGCTGCCCTAATTTCCATACCAAAAACGCCACACTATCTGCGCCCGGCTTGCCTTTGCCTATCTATCCGATGGCTTGAGCCGCATTGCGCAATGCACTACGCTTATCTATCGCGTCTGGCATGCTAGTCTCATAAAAGACTAACGTTACGCAAATCAGCGCGCAAAGACCTGTCATCTTTAGACCTTGATTGTTTCGGAGTTGCTTGTTCTGTAGCATTCGATCGCAACGTGACAACAGTTACTACAGCACTCGTGAGAGAAGCATAGCCAGCAGTCTCGAACGAATGGTCTTGTGCTCTTTGCAAGAACCGATACCAAGCTATCTCTGTAACCAGCCATCTCCAAGACTAGAAACAAATATTCGAAGCCTCCCAGGGGCAATGTTCTGAAAGCAAAAGGTCTCGATGTGCTGTCGGATATTGAAGTTGCTTTGAACGATGATAGAACTTTGGGTATATATATATATTGAAATTTTTCTAAAAGCACATTTTCCCTGGCGCCACAAATGTCTTCCCCAATGCGGTATATACAAACAAGGCTTTGTCTCTTGTCTAGAGCAGAGCAGGACAGCAGGACAGGACAGAGCAGGCACTTTTTACAGCTTCTGTCTCTCCATACCCTTCCAGCCGTGCGCCTCTGCAATCATCTCGGCAGCCCTCTCGCCAATCGCCAAAACAGTAAGCATGGGGTTAATCGTCGGCATCTCTGGGAAAACACCCGCATCGGCAATTCTCACGCCCTGCAGCCCGCGCACCTTCAACTGGTGATCCACAACCGCAAACTCGTCCTTGCTGACATCGCCCATCTTTGTGGTGCCAGCGGGGTGGTAGACGGTGTGTGCTGCTCTGCGGCCGTATTCACTCAGCTGCTCGTCCGAGGTGACCGAGGGGCCTGGTGCGACTTCGCGCTTGATCCAGTCGCTGAAGGGGGCTTGTGTGGCGATCTTTCGCGCGGCCTTGAAGCCAGCAACGATGGTGGCGGCGTCGTAGCCTTCTGGGTCGGTAAAGTAGCGGAAGTCAAGGGCGGGTTTTACGGTGGGGTCGGCGCTGGTGAGGAAGAGGCGGCCGCGGGACTGGGGGCGGGGGATGTTGGGGGTCATGCAGAAGGCGTCGATGGGGGTGTCGTAGCCGAGACTGGATGGGGTTTGTTAGTTTGTGGTTCTTTCTTGGAGGTTGAGGGGAAGCTTACCGAGAGGTGTTTAGGCAGAAGGGGATCTGGTAGCAGTGCATCATGATGTCTGCAGCCTCGCCATCTCCGTTGCGGGCATTGGGGGCCTCGCGGCGGAGGAAGATGCCGGCGTCAGAGTCCATGGTGGTCTGGTTGGCAGGAACGGGCTTGTTCAGCTCCCACATGATGATGGTCTCGGGGTGGTCGATCAAGTTCTCACCAACACCGGGAATGTTCTTGACGACGGGGATGTTGAGCTCCTCGAGCTGCTGCTTGGGTCCGAGACCTGACAAAAGCATGAGACGGGGAGTGTCGACGGCACCACCACAGAGAATGGTCTCGGCCTTGGGGCTGAGGGTGTGCTTGGAACCATCCTGGAGGGTAACGTTGACGCCGGTGACCTTGTCGCCCTTGACGTTGATCTTGCTGACCCAAGCGTTGGTGAGAACGGTCAGGTTAGGTCTCTTCTCGTCGCCACGGAGGATGGGGTGGATGTAGGCAACCGAAGCACTGCTTCTGTGGCCGTTGTCGGGATTGTATGAGACGGAGAAGAAACCAACACCCTGAGTCAGGGAACCCTTGGTCTTGATCTCCTTGTTGAAGTCGTGGATGATGGGAATGTCCATGGCGGTGGAGCACGAGTCAATCCAGTCCAGGCAGAGCTGGTTGCGGTGTCTCTCGTGGACGGGCTGGACCGAGTTTCTGATGTTGTCCAGAACACGCATGAAGGTCTTGAAGCTCCATCCCTTGCAACCCTGGGCCTCCCAGCGCTCGCAGTCGTACTTGAAGGGGCGGAAAGAGATGAGGGTGTTGTGCGAAGAGCAACCTCCAAGCACCTTGGCACGAGAGTGGCGGATGTGAGAGTTGCCCATGGGCTGCTCGGTGGTGCCGTAGTCGTAATCGAGTTCACCACCAAGAAGGTTCAACCAGTCCTTGAGAAGCAAGACTCTGTTGTCCATGAAGTCCGAGGGACCAGCCTCGATCAGCAGGACCTTCTTGTTAGGAAGGTAGTCGGAGAGACGACTGGCAATAACGCATCCTGCGGTTCCTCCACCGACGATGACGAAGTCAAAGTGGTTCTCGGGGTTCGAGGGAAGGTGTGTGGTAGTCATGATGGGTTAACTATGTCCTCCAAGCGAGTGTCGAACAAGACAAAGAGAATAAGAGGTGAGGAGAGAAAAGAAGGAAACGAAAATATCGGTTACCGGCGGAACAACATATATACAAGGGAAAAAGTTTCGATGCAGACAGCTCCTGCAACTGTCCGCCGGGCCTGTAATTACTCGGTTGTACGTCCGATCTGTATTGAAACTCAAAAGTGGCCCACCGCTCACGCGATTGTCGGCGCCACACCGACTAATCTTGAATCCTTGATTAACGGGCAGCGCTCGATTCAAGCGTTGCTTCGAAGGTTTCACGGTTCACCAAGGTGCTTGCCTGCGCGTCTGAAGTTTTCCTCGCGGACCCCTCCAGAAGACGCGCTCGCCTTGGCCCAGATTAGGGCTGACTCTCGTGAACCTTTGTAAAGTCGATCAGCAAGTCCTCGAGAGCTGTTGCTTAAGAACAACAGAGAAGTGTTTCGGTAGGAAGATCCTTGTGTTCCCTATTCTTAGTGAGCAGGTTGACCTGTCAGTTAACTACTCGTGCGGGAGTGGTTGGTATGAGTTGTTTCATGCAGAGTAAGCATTCCGATTGTGGCTTTCCTGCGATGATGTGCTCAAGATTCAGAACGTTGATGTTATGACGGTGGTTGTCAACAAAGTTAGTTTACGTCGTTTACGAGCTCGTCATGATCGCTCCTTCGACCGAGCGCTGAAGCCCAAACGTCGCAAGCCCTCCCAGAAGTTCCTCGGACCTCCCACGTCAAGTGCGGTTTTGAAAGTAGTCTGGCAAGGTGTCGGTGATAATTTTTTATCGCCTCTAGCAAGTACCTGGTATCCATCGCCACCAAGAAACACCTCTTCTCGTCCGCTGTATCCGATCAATTCAAGACTAAGAAAACCATCTTCAACAAATCACCATGACTTATCCCCTTCGCCAACTATACTACGACGGCAAGCGTCAGAACGCAACTTCTCATTCGACTTTCCAAACTGTGGATCCGGCTACTGCGAAGCCCGTAGGAGAGGTTCAAGCTGCTTCACATGCCGACATCGACAAAGCTATTGCATCTGCACAATCAGCTTTCCAGTCATGGTCCACCACTCCCCCAATTGAGAGATCTCGCATTCTACTGAAAGCTGTTGCTCTTCTCCGGGAACGCAATGATGAGATTGCAAAGGTCGAGACTCACGATACCGGAAAGCCTTTCTCAGAGACAAGCACTGTGGATGTTGTCACTGGCACCGATGTGCTCGAGTACTATGCCAACATGGTTGCTTCTGGCGGTCTGAACGGTGAAACCACTCAGCTTCGCCCCGACGCATGGGTCTACACTACCAAGAATGCTTTGGGTGTCTGCGCAGGTATCGGTGCTTGGAACTACCCCATTCAAATTGCCCTGTGGAAGTCCGCACCTTGTCTGGCAGCAGGAAACTGTATGGTTTACAAGCCTTCGGAGTTCACTCCCCTTCACGCACAGATTCTCGCTGAGATTTACACCGAGGCCGGTGTACCTGCTGGTGTCTTCAATGTTGTCCAAGGAGCTGGAGATGTTGGCGCATACCTGACTGCCCATCCCAAGATTGCAAAAGTCAGCTTCACAGGCCAAGTCAGCACAGGCATGAAGGTCGCCGGCTCCGCTGCTGGCAACATGAAATACGTAACCATGGAACTCGGCGGCAAGTCGCCTCTAATCATTCTTCCCGACTGTCCTGTCGAAAACGCCGTTGATGGCGCCATGATGGCAAACTTCTTCTCCACCGGTCAAGTCTGCACAAACGGTACCCGTGTCTTTGTACCAAAGAAAATGGTTCCCGCATTCGAAAAGTGTCTCCTCCAGAAGATGGAGTACGTCCGCGCAGGAGACGTCATGGACCCAAACACAAACTTCGGCCCTCTGGTCAGCAAAGTCCACTACCAAAAAGTGCTCGAGTACATTCGCCACGGCGTACAAGAAGACAAGGCCAAACTCATCTACGGCGGTTTCGACAAACCCACCATCCCCGGTGCAAGCTCAGAGGGTTTCTGGGTCAAGCCCACAATCTTCACAAACTGCACCGATGACATGCGCATCGTAAAGGAAGAAATCTTCGGCCCCGTCATGTCAATCTTGCCCTACGATACCGTGGAAGAGGTTGTCCAGCGTGCAAACGATACACCCATGGGTTTGGCTGCTGGTGTCTTCTCCAACGACATCAATGCCGCTCATAAGATTGTCGCTCAACTGCAGGCCGGCATCACATGGGTCAACACCTGGGGCGAGAGTCCCGCCGAGATGCCCGTGGGTGGTTGGAAACTCAGTGGTGTCGGTGTGGAGAACGGCCGCAAGGGTCTCGAGGCCTGGGTCAAGAACAAGAGCACTCTAGTTGAGATGGGCGGTGTTGTTGGCACTGTCTTTGCCAAGCTCTAAATTTTACGTTTTCGGTAAAGGCGCATGTATATCTGTTGTATGTGAATACCAATTTTAGTTACGCTTGTTTTCATTTGCGAGTAGTTGCGCTGAGTCCGTTTCGCTCACGACAACTGCACGATCCACGTCCGAGAGATTGACCGAGATGGCTATTAGATATCACATAAGCTCAAGTTCGCCCTGACTAGGATCTCAAAACAGCTCATATAAAGACGGCATGTCGCATTATAGTCATGCACATATCGTCGCCCGTCTAGCGTTGATTTGAGGTCAGAGGAGAACGAGTAAGTTCTACGTTCAGAGTGTTTTCACGAGTCGAGTTCATGGATTCATTAAAGGCAGGACTCTACTTTCATGTCATTCCTAGCCAGGTCCGACCATGGAGTATGTTACGAGATGAATGAAACTCATTGTAAACAAATGGGTGTATTTAATTGATTAAAGAATGTCGACGCCACTCGTAGTAGCATCACGACTCATCGCCTGGTGGTGTTGGCGACCCTCTTGGGATGTAAGCACGCGAACGTTGAGGTTCCTGCTCGTACTCTATCCCAGCCCTTCTGAGTTGTTCCTTTTCCTTTTCGGCCAAGAAGACTAGGTCGAAGTTCTTAGGAAGAGTTACTCCAGACCTGCAGTCATGTTAGTATGTTTTCGAGGGTGATGCAGAGCGAGGCAGCTTACCTGAGGTATTTGACCTTCAATTGTCTTGCCTTCAAACGGAGATCCTCACCTGTTCGGTCTTCAAGTGCTTGAGGAGTCTGTGATCCGTCTTTTTCCTTGATGTAGGCATAAGATATGACGTGGTCTCCGTATTTTCCAATCAACTTGATCAGCGCTCTCGTCTCGAGCTCAGTCCATGGTTTGCGTCCCCTCTGTTGCTTGATGGTTCTTGTATGACTAAAGCGCACATTTGCCAGTCTGACAGAGTCTATAACATCATCATTATGTGCATGATATGGTTCAACGTGCTGACCAGGATTTTTCCGCTGTCGCTTGTTTGAACTGTCTGGCTCGGGAGTTCTGCGTCGGCGTTCCGGCTGTGTGCTCTCTGCTGGAGCTGGAGCTGCATCTCGATTGGATACAGCGGAAGGTCTTGGTCGAGGCCTGTTGTCAGGAAGACTGCGCTGGTCGACTTGGAAGCCCTCGTCCTCACTTGGATCTTCCACATCGCCATCCAAGACGGGATCAATCTCCATCTCCTGCGTACCTGGTGTCTGCCGCTGGCTAGCAGGCTGAGAATCGAGTATGTCGTCAGAGATTCTCACACCATTGGGTTGAGCGTCGATAAATCTTCGCTTTTGACGTTCTTGTTCGTCGCGGGCATTCGCTATCGCCAGCTTTCCAGTCAACGTGGGACGGTCGTGTGTCAAACCGGCGGATGATGCTGTATCGTCGGTGACTTGGGCATCGGTTTGTGCTGTAATTGCGGCCTGTTCCCGTGGTGCGATAGCGGGTGTTGGAGCACTAGTAGATGTGCTTGGACGACCCCTGAACAGAACCGAGGGTCTGGCTGGTACTTTTGTACTACCGACCTGTCAGTTTGAGTGTTTGTTTCACACAAAGCGTTCTTACCTTGGAGTTGGCACTGGCGGAGTATTGTTGCCTATAGTTCGAGTATTGCTTTCGATCATCAGCAGTGCTTCTTTATCTTCTTTGTCCTCATTGACGTATGCATCTGGGTTGTGGAGACGTTGCCTGATTTCGTCTTCCAAGGCAGTGACAATCTCGTCGATACCGCCCAACTTCTTGATGCTGTTATCAATCTCCGAGAGGCGCAAGTTGGACCATTGCAGGAGGTGCTTCTGGAACTGCTCGCGAGGGAACCTTTCCCGCAGTTTGACCAAGCCAGATTCTAAGCTTGCTGACGTATCATCAAAGGGGTTTTCAATATCGCTGAACAGTAGTCTTTTGATCTCCTCAGTACGTCGGATGATCTTGTCAGCGTATTTATCAGTTCTGAAGGCATGGGGGTCGAGCAGATCCCATCCTCTGGCATAACGATTGTTGGACAGAGCCATCTGGAGACTTTGCACGGCCCCCATGTCATCCCCATAATCATCATCGTTCTCATCGAAGTTGAGCATGGTTTTCCGAATATCGTCTGCGGCAGCATCTTGAGTAATATTAGCATCAAGCATACCAACAAGCACCTGAGTTCTGAGGTCTAGAGCAAACTCGAAAGTTTCTGAAACAAGAGCGCTGTTGCCTGCGGTCGTCTTGGCTTCATGACTGAATCCAAGCAGAAACTGTGAGGGGAAAGATTCGTCTAGAACCATCAAGGCATCCATTAGTCCTTCATCAGTAGACTGAGTCATGGCGGTATGCACGAGGATGGCTAGGTTGGCCTTGTAGATCACGTCATCTGGTCGCCAGGGCCGAGAGGCTTTGGGCAATGGCTGGGTGTGCCTTTCTCTCAACAAGCTTCGAAGAATAATGCCGAGTTTGAGGTATGTTCCACCACGAGTGAATATGGCATGTGTTTCTTCCAGTGCGTCCCGGCAGCCGTCTGCTTTTTGTCGCTGTCTTGATTCGGGATCTTGAGAGTCGCGGATGAGTGATTTTAGCTCGTCGGGTTGCCCAGTACGTGTTTTGAAGCAACCGAGAAGTTTCCTAGCTTGTGCATTGAGGTCTTCTAGGCTACTTTCCATCTCAACGGGGTCGAGCTGTTGGAGTTCGGTTTGGGAGAAAGTGTCGTCGATGGGAGCAGAATCTGATTTTGGGATTTCCTCATCCTCGAATGCTGCCGACTGGTGACGGTTACTGACATCGCCGTCGCCTCCGTTCTCACTCGAATCCTCAGGCAGAGGCTCGAGCTCTAGACCGCGGGTCAGTCGATGTCGCACGAGATATAGCACGGGCGACACGTCCGTAATCACGTCGATGACAAGTCACAAACGCGAGTTTTGCTGCGAGCAAGCAAGACTTACCTTGTTGGGCTCGAGACGCGTTGCGAGCTGTCCCTTCACCTACAGTCCTGGCCTGGCTATGCACCAGATGTGGTTCGATGCTGGGCTCACGGCTTTGACTTCTTGTGCGCGCCATCTTTGACGGCGCGAAATCAACGGTAGTTGGTTGTGTGAGTGCGGATGCTTAGATGTGAAATTGATCAGGACAGGCAGTAGCGACTGACGAGCGCTTTCAACCATCGCGTCGTAACACGTGACTTTCTATGCTTCTCAAACTCTCCAGTCCTCTATGCGTCTCAGAGACAATGTATCAAGTGTTGTGTCGAGATGAGATGCGAATAGGACTTTGGAAGCATGCTGGTATACCAATGGTTAGTAAGAGATGCTTCTCCATACGGAGTGGAGGACCGCTGATTCCCAACCCTAACACTTCGGTTTTTAACCCTAAACCTTCGATATTTTGACCGGGTGACCCTAACCTTTACCTTAACCCTCGTTTTTGTCTGATCACTTTCCTGAGCCATCCCAACAACAATCATTCTGTCAAGAGTGTGCTATTTAACGAGATGCTTCGTGAAACTCACTCAACGAGATGCTTCGTGAAACTCAGGCTGAAAGATAAATCTTTCCATGCTGTGTACATGTACACAATGTTGCGTTGTTCGATGCGAAGTCGTGAGCGCTGAAGCTAGGATCGTGAAGCAGTCTGAAGAGCGCGTCCGACCAGACCCGTCGCCATTGCTATAGGCAGATAATCGTATCGAACAGTCAAAACTTTTCACAGATAGATGCTCATACAAGGCCTGACCTTCGAAACAGGTATGCAACACGTGTTCCAACCAACTTCTCAGCATTTTGCCAGGAGGCAAGACAATTACGAAGCTTGCTTGGCAAGGTAGAAAGGAGGCGCTCAGAATATATCGTTGTTGTCCCTGAAAAACAGTTGTTGCGCCTCAACTCACCCTTTTTCTCTTCTGCTTGATTTCTGTTCCTTATACTTTGCCGTCTTCCATACTGTCTTCTCTTTACGTTTGTACACCGGACTTTATCGTGTGACGTTTCAGACTCGAGCATTGCGATTCGGAGCAAACTTCCGCTAGAGCTGTTTTCGTCAGCAGCCCACCGATATCTACTCTACAACGCATACACAGTCCGAACATCCTGATCGACGTTCGCCAATATGAGAGTCCGATCACCCCCTTCGACTCTTTTGCTACTGCTTCTACCCGCTCTCGTCTCCTCGGCAGTCATTGAACCAAAGGCTCAGGATGGAGTACTCGCAGCCAAGGCACCGGTCGCTGGCGCCGTGAAGGACTATACCGCTATCACCACATCCAACACACGCGCGCCAACGCAAAAACCTGTTGTCGGCACCAAAGATGCTCCTGTGGACGGCCTGGATGGAAAACCGCATGCAGGACCATTTGTCGACATCACACCCGAAGAGAAGAAGAAGTCCGTGGCTGTCGCTGAGGATCTGGTGAAGCCTCTCCCCACATCTCTCTCGAAGTTGAAGGGAAGCGATGCCACAGATTTCGATGCTATCCCTGAAAAGAACGACGGAGTCATGGATGATGTGAACCGTTTGGCCCCCAAGGAGGGTACCACTGGTACCGAAGGAGGCGTTACCGAGAGAAACAAGAAAGAAAAGGCAGCACAAGGTCACACTGGCGAGAAGGTCGAGAAGAAGCCAGAGACACCCAAGGAAGCACCTCCGCTTCCTCATAGCGAGCAGGAGCGCATCAGCAAGGACTCGCCAGAAAAGGCCAAGGATGCGATCAACCCTGTCGGAAAGCCCAAGGGTGCTCAAGGACTCGAGGTATGGCGTACTTCCATCAGTACACGTAGGCACGACTAACAGAGCTTGACAGAAACCGGCCGACCTCCCCGACAAGCCTCACGAGATCCCAGCCTCTGCACCCAAGAAAGCTATGGAACCCGAAACTGAAAAGAAGGACACATTTGCACATGTAGCGCCTGTGGACACTGGATCCTCCGGAACATTGAGCCATACCGTGGGTTCTACTCTCAAGGACACACTACCTTACACCGAGGGCAAACAACCGGCACCAGTTCTGGGAGATGGAACAGAAGGCATCATTCAGCCTTTCCATTCCTTTGTCCTCGCTTTTACCATGATCATCTTCTCCGAGATTGGCGACAAGACTTTCCTGGTCGCTGCACTTATGGCCATGCGTCACCCTCAGCTCGTTGTGTTCTCCGGTGCATTCTCTGCTCTTATTACCATGACTATACTCTCCGCTGTTCTCGGGCACGCAGTGCCAACTCTCCTTCCCAAGCATCTGACCGCATGGCTCGCAGCAGGTCTCTTCCTCATATTCGGCGGCAAGCTGTTGCGTGAGGGTCTTGAGATGGACAAGGATGCTGGTGTTGGAGAAGAAATGCAAGAGGTCGAAGCTGAACTGGAAGAGAAGGAACACATGGCACGCAAGGAGGGCCGCAGACGATCATCAGTCTCACCTTATGTCCTCGAGGCTGGTCGTGGCAGAAGATCTGGCTCGCGTCACAAGTTCCCTGCACGCGCACAATCTCCTTCGTCCGACTCTTCCAGGTCACCCTCTCCATCTGGCCGTGGAGCAAAGGCTTCTGTCAGCAACGCACTTGGTGGACTCAACAACCTTCTGGGTCTCCTTCTCTCCCCTGCATGGGTACAGACCTTCATAATGACTTTCCTTGGTGAATGGGGCGACCGATCTCAGATTGCTACCATTGCCATGGCTGCTGGACAGGACTACTGGTGGGTGACGGGCGGTGCTATTGCAGGACACATGATCTGCACTGGTATCGCTGTCATTGGAGGACGTGCTCTTGCTGGTAAAGTGAGCTTGAGAGTTGGTAAGTACACGTTTACTGCTTGGTATAACGATCCAAAGCTAACACATGACAGTCACTTTGGGTGGAGCAATTGCTTTCCTGGTCTTCGGTGTCATCTACTTTTTCGAGGCCTTGTACGACTAGATGACGCACATATCAATTGAGAGCGAAATAAAGAGGTTGTGGTGGTAACATTTGCTGGTCTGCATAGCATAAAGGACATGGGGACACAGGGGTTCTTTTTTCGTGCAAGGGGAAAAGTGATAAACAGTAGTACTTAATGAACACCATCTCTTATTCGACGAAATCATTCCTGGATTAAGTATAATATCGACAAGAAGCATCACACGAGACATTGCCGAGTACGATGGTTGATGAACATGTTGGTGGAAATGGACCTGCGGAAGCCTCGACCTCGGCCACTCGGTAACGGCATGAGCGATGATTCCGAACGCCGCGCATTCTCTTATCCGGCTCATGTTCTTCTAACGATTGTTCTCAAGAATCTAGGTATCGAAACCCGACATGAGACATCGTGACAGTCCGCATAGATTTTGTACATGAGAACCTCCATCGAGCCATGAGCTCTGTGTGTGGTACACGAATCGTCCAAGAATTATACTCGTTGCTAATCTTTTAGTTGACGAAGAGCACTCCATAAGCAAGCGTGTTGCGATGGATATCAACATCCCCCAGGGTCTCTTTCGGCCCCGCAGCAGTCTAGTGGGGGACACGGACTTTGTTTAATTATGTGAGCGAGCAACTGCGAGACAAGTCGAACCATTATTCCACTTGATTCTCTCTTCCCCTTTTCAATCCTCTACTTGTCCCTGTTCTACAGACTCTATCCTGCTTTCTGTGACTGCACCTGACCGCATCACGCCGAAGACACCGACACAAAGCTTCCAATCGCAGCTTCCTTATCAGCTCAACATTTTGTCCCGCCCTTCGCTGTCGTGTGCCCCTTGTACGGACCGCCCGGAATGACCGACCGACCCCCGCCGCTCAAGCGCCGACGAGTGTCGAGCTCGGCCGAAGACATGCAACACAGCATCGTCGACCCGGGCACCATCAAGATCAACGTCAGCGGAGCCTACATAATCGACAATGGCGAGGCCCAGTCACCCGCCAGCGACAGCGGAGTCGAGGAACAAGACTACGAGCATGACCGCCGCGACATCCGTCTTCCGAACCATACCTCGGTCGTCAGCCACGTTGCCGCAGACATTGGCGGCTCCCTGGCCAAAGTCGTTTACTTCTCGCGCGAGCCTGGTGCGAAAGAGCCGGGAGGTCGCTTACACTTTTTGCGCTTCGAGACGGAGAAGATCGATACGTGCATTGAGTTTATGCGCGAGTTGCAGAAGAAGCAGAAGAGAGCCAATGGCGGCAAGCAGTCGGAACTCTGCGTCATGGCTACCGGTGGTGGTGCTTTCAAGTACTACGATCGCATAAAGGAAAGATTGGGTGTGGACGTCATGAGAGAGGATGAGATGGAGTGTTTGATACAGGGTCTGGATTTCTTCATTACTGAGATTCCGAACGAGGTTTTTACCTACCATGACGAGGATCAGGACAACCTTATACACTACACCGACGCTCGCGCCGACGTATACCCATATCTGCTCGTCAACATTGGCAGTGGTGTGAGTATGATCAAAGTCGAAGGACCTTCCAAGTTTCAGCGTATCGGTGGAACATCACTCGGTGGTGGTACCCTGTGGGGTCTGCTGTCTCTGCTTACCGGAGCACGCACGTTCGACGACATGCTAGCAATGGCAGACGCTGGCGACAACTCGACGGTAGACCTGCTAGTCGGCGACATTTATGGCCAGGGCATGGGCTACGACAAGATTGGTTTGAGCGAAAGAACCATCGCCAGTTCATTCGGCAAAGTCTTCAAGCGGAAAAGAGAGGCAGAGCAAAATGCCGAGGACGGACAACTACAACACGAAGACGGTCCGGAGAGATACGACACAGCAACACCAGAAGGTGCCGCTAAGCAACAATCCGACCGCAAATTCGACATTGGCGAGGGCCGCATGTTTGCCCCCCAAGACATTTCGCGGAGTCTGCTATACGCAGTCAGGTTAGTTCTCACCATCTCCAGCAAAGTCTCAAGTCACTAACCTTAGCTCACACAGTAACAACATTGGTCAAATCGCCTACCTCCAATCCGAAAAACACAACCTCAAGCACATATACTTTGGCGGCAGCTTCATCCGCGGCCACCGTCAAACAATCCACACCCTATCTTTTGCCATCAAGTTCTGGAGCAAAGGCAACAAACAAGCGTACTTTTTGCGCCACGAAGGATATCTCGGTGCGGTAGGCGCATTCCTGAAACGACAGCCTAGAAACTTTGGCCGTAGGGCTAGTGTTTATGATGAGGAGTAATGAGCGTTTTTTTTTTCCTCCTCCTTTGGTCTTTTCTTTTCTCTTTTCTTCTTTCAACAAACACAATCGCTATACCCTAGACCTCTTGTTTTGGAAACATGGAAATTGCGGCATAGAATTCGATACAATAGAAGGCAGAGGCATTGTTTTGGTTTGTTTTTCGCTCAGGCTTGTTCTTGTACAGTATATTTTTTTGATCATCTGAGTGTCATTCAGCTCCGGCGTATAATTCGATTTCGACACCGTCTCACGTTCTACCAGCCCACGAAATAACACAAAAAATAGACGAGTCGTTCACAGACACAAGGACTGCGATTGGAGATCGATTGAGCAGCAAAAAGAGGCAAAAGAGATGTCGCAGCCGTGAATCGAACACGGGGCTCGTGCATGGCAAGCACGAATTTTACCACTAAACCACTGCGACTGTTGCGATTGGACAATGGAAAATCGTTTTGCCAGTCGAAATATAACTCTTCATCAAACCATCTTAGCATCGCCAATCTATATCTATCAAACATCACTCACTTTTCCACCTCGATCATCAACCCATCACCCCTAACCCTGCCATCCACAATCCCTCCCCACACAACAACACACCCACCATCGATTTCCTCGACCTTTGCCGCTGCGAACCCAGTTCGTCCACCTATTGCCCTGTCCCCTTGACCTTCTTGTATCATCACTCCTTCGGCATTAAAGTAACGCACTTCTGCCCACTCATCAGTGGCGTTTTTCTTGCTGATGGCGTTACGAGCGCGGTCCTTGAGGCTTGCGGCGCTGGTGGACGAGGAGCTGAGTTGGAGGGTTGAGAGCGAGGAGGGCGTGATGTGGAGGAGGTAGTTGCGGCCTTGGCCTGTGGTTATTGGCAGGAGGGATGCTGCGGGAGACTCAGAGGTGGGGTGGTGGGGTTGCGAGGTAGAGGGTTGGAGGTGGCACCAAGGGCTTAGGGGCGTGGGTCCTGTGGTTGGGGTGTCGGTGTAGGAGGGGCTGGAGAAAGAGAGATCGAGGTGGTGGGTGGAGGTTTCGAAGACGAGGTAGAGGCGGTTGTTGTGGAAGGCTATACTGGGGCTTGTGCTTGGAGCGCTTGCTGCTGGAGGTGAAGGCAGTTGAGACCAGGTCCTTGATGCTATGTCGAAGGTCCAGAGTTCTGAGCTGGCACTGTGAATAATCGTTAGTCTTTCCGAGCGGCAAAGAAAGGTCTCCCAATGTACTATGGCATATCGCATTCACAGAACAACATGTGAGCTGTAAAAACGCGCGATACCATTCCGAAGATAGAAGAACGTCCACCGAAAGCCATCGTCTTTTCGGCTCTCGACAGACAAGACTTCAATCTCAAGATAGCCGTGCATCTTTACAGCTACACTTGCAGCAGACCTTTGCACACGGGGACGGGACGATCAACATACCTTTCTTCCTTTGCACAGACACCACCGTACACCACAAACGTTCCATAAGTACTCGGAGTCAAAGGCTCAGGTACCATCTTCGCCGGATCAGGAGGCAGCTGAGGAGCCACATTCTCATCCGTTCTCCGATGCTCAGGTTGAGGCTGAGCACTAGCAGTAGCAACCGCCCAAACCCTCGCCTGAGGTACATCTCCAACAGCAGCATCGAGACTCGACCATGAATTCGTGTCTGTGTCGAAGACCCATACTCTGCCTTTCTCCTCGAGAGCTCCGTTGGCATCTGAGCCGCCGAAAACGTAGATTTGGTCGTCGATGACTGCGGTGCTGTGACCATATCTTGCGGGTGGAGATGAAGAGGACGGCTCGATACGTTGGTAATCTGTGCTTTCTATACCAGAGGAGGGGAGAATGATCATGTGCATGGCGTTATCAGCTAGCTGGGGGTTTGTCAGTCGTTCGATCTCTCGTCACTTTGGGGCCATTGCTTACCTGATCACCATCAGTCTTTCCTCCAAACACATATGCTCTTCCCTTGACCTCAGAGATACTATGGTGTACTCGAGGCAAGTTGACATCGGTGATGGGCCTAATGGTTGCTTTGAGTGGTAGAGTTGGGTCGTAGATGCCTTTGGCCAGAGCGAGGCCGCCTTCGACCATATTCTCGACCGCGTATAAAACACCTGCTGCTTCTGCCATTATTTCGTTCTTGTTGTATTTTAGAGCTGGAGTAACAAGTATGCTGAAGTGATCAGAAAGGGATGTTTGTCCAGAGATCAAGGAAGACGCGTAGCTGCACGAACCACCTACAAGTATGATGTAATGACAGGGGAGATCTCCACGCACACGAACAAGGCAAGCAAGAGTTTACAAGTTGCAAAAAGGTCACTTTAACTAGGAATGGAATCTCTCTCTTCCACAGCATCTTCAGACGAAAAGAGCTGGCCCTTCTCTATATGGAGGACTCGAGAAAGGACAAAAAGATATGCCCACTCACGGAATCGAACCATGGATCTTGTCATATCACCTTAGAAGGTTTACGAGTGACACGCCGTACCACTTGGCCTGTTTTAAGTTAGCGTCTTGCGGCTTGCGTAAATTACGAATAGGAGAAACGTACCAAGCGGGCAATAGATGTTGTTCGAATATTTGTAATCCAGTCATATCCTTTTCACAAAACCTGGCCTTCCTGCTCTACTGGCCGACACAAGGTATTCTTGTTCTTTGGCCAAAACTCGCTTGATTTCTCGTGCGACTGCAAAACGTGCGCGATCCTGCCGCCATGCTCGCCAAAATATTCGTAGGTCGAAACAGCAGAAAAAAAACAACCAGTTTGAAGGAAAAGGCTTTCCGATCCAGAGAAAAGTCAGCAGAAAGGCAAACGACATGGCTCTCCCGAAGCCGAGACACGCTTCTCTTCGCATCCTCTACCAACACCCGTCTGCCATCTGACTACCGTAAACGTTCGAACCCCAACAAACCGTGTCGCGAAATGGACGAGCAATGTCTAGACACACACCTCAATTACAGTCAATCACACCCAGCAAACAAAAAAAGGCAGTCACGAAAAAACACAAAATGCTGTTTGGGGACTTCTATAGTGCCCACGATCTTGTATGATACGAGTCCTTTGACAAGAAACCTGAATATTTTTGCCTCTACCGCCCTTTGCAATCTCCTGTCAATAAAAATGAAGCGCCTGTGTTGTACTGAAAAGTGCCATCATATCAAAAACCTTCGTAAAACAAAAAGAAAACCAAAAAGTGTGGGGAAAAAAAAAACAAAAAGAAGAAAAAAGGCAAAGGACATGGAAACAGAGGAACCCCTCGTTATCATGAGGGAAGAAAAGAAACTCCTCAATGTGCCATCATAGAGTTTGTTTGGCTTTCGAAAAGGAAAGGAGAGCAAAAACAAGGCTTTCTTCAGCGGAACTGCAATCTCCTGACTGGCGATGTCTCTCTGTCTGCCGCGTACTGGCTAGCAGCCGGCTCAAGTCCCAACTGCTGACCTTGCTGATACGGGTTATTCCACTCCAGCGCAGGGTTGTACGAGTGTTGAGGCGTGGGAGGAGGAGCACCGTTGTAGTAGTGATGATGCTGTGCGCTAGCATTTTCAGCAGCCTTGTCGCGGAAGACGCTGAATGCAAAGTTGGAGCCAGCAATGGTGACGAAGATCAAGAGGACTGTGAAGATCTATCCATGCCCGTTAGTCACTGAAGTCCACACCAAGATCAGGAAACGGAAGAAGCTTACCATGGCTTTGTACGAAATGGGCTCGATGAAACTGTTAAAGATTTCGGCAAAGGCATGAGCGCTGATTCTCGCGCGGCCGACATTGTACGGGTTCTGGTTCATACACTGCGCCCAGTTTTCGCAAGCATTCTCCAAGACTGGCGGGCGGGTATCCGGATCACAGTGGTTTTGGTCGTAATCTCTCGCGCAAGCGGCTATTTGGGAAAACACTTCGGCCACAGCGATGCTTGTTTTCTTGTCGACGTCGCCACGGATGGTGGCCCAGAAACTGTACAGGATATACATTATGCTGCCGATGAGGAACATGTTGAGGAGCAGTTGTGCGTAAAAGGAGAGGACGTGAGGTAATGTTGGGTGTGCGGTGATGAATTCGAATAGAGTCAAGGTCCAGTGCTTGTTGGGAGCTTGCTGTTGCTGCTGCTGTTGTTGTTGACGATCTTGAGGTGGTGCGTATTGATCCAGGCTCTTATCCTGCTTGCCGCTCACCTTGCGTGACTTTGTGACTTGAATAGACCGTTGTTCTGTCTCAGAGTCCGAGACGCTATCTCTCCGGGATATCAGAGCCTTTTGCTCCTTGCTCCTTTTCTTCATAATCTTGCGCTCGGCTCCAGGTGCGTAGTCGTCTTTTGAACGTGGTGAAGAAGCCAGATCCTTGATACCCTTCCACCAGCTCTGACGGCGTGATGGCGATTCCCTTTCCTTCTCTTTCTTCCCTCCAGCGGTAAAGACTGGCTTGCTCATCGTGTCCAGATTGGAAAACTTTGATCTCAGGCTCATGTCGGGAGTAGCGTCGCTGTCGACGTCGTTGCGCTCGGGTGATTTGGGAGTCTCGCCGCCGGAAGATGCAAAGTCGTCAACGTCCAGTTTCCTCGGAGTAGAGAACAAGGGGTTGTTCCTCATAGACGGCGGCAGAGCGGGCAGAGGTTTGGGCGACGAGAAAAAGTGTGGTTGAGAAGCAGGTTCACGAAGGCTGGGAAACGTCGACTTGTTTGGTGATCCGAATACTGCATAGCTGCCTGTTAGAACCATTAGCTATCTTTGAAGTGAACCTTTGTTTGATCACACGCGAGCACAAGGGACTCACGCTTCTTGTCGTTGGTGTTGACGTTGCTGCGCTGTGAGTTGCGTCCTACTTGCGCAAAAGGTGACCGTTCGTCTAGAGGTCCGGTACCATTCTCGTACTGGAAGTCCATGGGCGTTGCATGCATGCGATTCGCCATGTTTGCTCGTTGATGCAAGATGGAGGCCAAAGACGTTACAATTTACAAACAAAGGTTGTTGACATGGCAAGACGCACGACATGAGAACGCGACATCAAATCCGGGGGAACCACTTTCGAGACAACGCGCTGTCACCCTGTTCCTACACTTCTAGACCAATCTAGCAACACTACGACACTAATCTTCACACACGAAACACCACGCACCAACTCGGGCACAAACATAGCCTTGAAAAACAAGTAGATTGAAAACTGAACTGCGTAAAGAGGTATCATGCATGGGTAAAACCACAAAAGAAAAAGAGAACTGAACATCCATGTCTTACTCCACCAATTTTGGTCCCCTTGCTCTCTGCTCCCAATAACTCCTGCAAAAATGGTATCTCTTTTGCGCAATCCCTAAAGTTATAAACAGAAAAGGAAAACCTCACGCTCTCTCTCGAAACGAAGATTAATAGGAAAGAATGCTAAAAATGAATGAAACGATAGAGTTGACAAAACTCCTCAAAGTGGTGGGTTTAGAACATGCCTGCCTCGTTGAGGACAGGTGAGCCAACGGCGTCAAAGCGAGCGCTGCTTGCTGCTGTTTGTGTCGTATGGGTAGTGTGTGTTGTATGACTGGTCTCGAAGCTCTGCTTTGTACGAAGTGGTGGAGGGTGAGCGCTGCCAGCCTCAGCAGAAGGCTTGCGTGGACCCATGTGCTCCTGCGATCCAAACGATGGTACAACAGACCGCACTGGCGGCGAGGTATATCCATTCAATGGCGGCGATGTGACACTATCGGGAGTCTTCTCCCTGTCCGACGATCCTTCTCTGCCAAAGCCAAACAGTTTGCGGCGGCGGGATACTACCGCCGCCTGTTCGATGGCATAGATTTCGTCCATGCCGTTCTTGAGCGAAGCGCCAGGAGGCAAGTCGACAGTATCGATATTGGATGTGGATGACACAAGAGTGGGCTCCGAGATGTCAAACTTGTTGATGGTCCTCTTACGCAGCATTTCTCCTCTAGGCTTGCCAAGAGGCACGGAAGGCATGACTGCAGGAGCCTGCTTCGAGAATGGCGTCCTTGACACTGATGGAGAGGCGCCCAGAGGGGGAGACATGACCGAGTTGAAGCTTGCTGGTGATTGGGAAGGCGAAGGACCCATGCCTGGTCTTGCACTGGGGTGCAGACCTGCAGCTCGACTGTTGCTTCTCATGCGCCCTCTACCTTCTGTTGATGGTGATCTGTATTGATTGATCTCGGGGGAAGGTCTCTGTACAGGAATGGCAGGCGGGACATCAGCGCCAATCACTGCCATGCCAACGTCGCCACGGTTACGACTACGCGAGCGTGCCCGAGAAGCATCAGAGCCTGATCGGTTGCGCGATCTTTCTCTCGCCTGCTGAGGAGGCGTACGGCCAATCTCGCTATCTGCCTGCGGCCTGGCAGCGGGCATCGAAGGTCCAGGACCAAGAGGCCACTGAGCACCAACATTGGTAGACTGGGGCAGCTTGTCCTCGTAGCTTGGGTTGCGTTCAGTAGGATGAGCGCCTGAAAGACCCAGACCGAGCCTCGAGCCATTGTTTTGTCTGAGGTTCATAGTCTCTTGACTGGGTCTAGCTTTGAGCATACCAAACGCTTTGAGAGCACCGCTTGCGCTGGGGCCTGGACTCGTTCCACGGCTCTCGCTTTCGACAATGCTCTTCATCTTCTCTTGAATGGCCCTTTTGCGAGCCTCGAGTTCATTGGCAAACGCATCGCGTTCTGCTTGAGTGGCAGTGCTAGCATCGCGGGTATGCTGTGGCTGCCATGGAGCACTCTCAACATTTTCGTCAGAGGTTGATGGTCGCGAGCCATTAGTCTTCAAAGGGAGAGGAGTGAGTCCTTGGCCCTGGGAAGCAGTGGTTGCCGAGTTGGTTGAAATTCGCGAGGGAATATCTCCATAGTAGCTGTCAAGCTCGTCGAAGTTCCAGGCGCTGGAGTTGCCAGAAAGGCGGCGATCTGAGTAGGTGTTTCGACTAACCGTGGAGGCGCGGTCGGCATATGGTGGATTGGGAGGGTAGATGGAAGATGTGTCACTTCTGTTTCGCAGATGCTGACTGATCATACCACCAATACCTTCATGCACGCCGATCGTAGGAGAGTCAACTTCTTCACGCTCCTCAGCACCGGCCTCGGCGAATGCGATGTTGATGGAAGGTTCGGGGAAGGGGAAGCCTGTACGTTCTTCCTCCTCCTCATCCACCTCGGGAATGTAGTCGTCGCGGAGGGCTGGGTGCTGTGATGCGGGCGGCTGGTTGTTGACCCCGTAGCGACCGGCATAAGGTGCCGGAGGTGCGTGGTCAGATCCCTCGTCGGCCTCGACCTCCTCATCACTATCGCCAAAGAACGTGCGGTTGTTTTCATCGAATGTCGCAACTGTCGCTTGCTCTGGCGAGTCTCCATGAGCAACACGGTTTTGCATAGCAGCGCGTTGGAACACGGCGAGTGCAGCGTTGACTGGTGACTCGGAAGCAGCAGCAGCAGTAGTCCCAGCTCCTAGTCTCGAGGAGACAGAGCGAGAACGTGATCGCTGAGAAGTTCGAGAGAAGTTGGTCTGTCTGGCCGAGTCGAAGCGAGCGAGACGAGAGTCCTGTGGAGTGTGCTCTGCCGAAGCTTGTCTTGAGGTAGCGCCTTCTCTTGTCACGGATTTACTGAGAGGTGGTTGCTCTGTGGGGACTTGCTCGGATGCTTCGGACTGACTGGCTGGCGATAGTTTGACGGGAGTATCGACAGGAGCCTCGTTCTTAGTCTGACCCATCTGCATCTGTCGCTTGAGGTATTGCTGCTCGTCAAACTGCTGAGCTGGCTTGTTGAACATACCTAAAGAGGTCGCCTTTCCGTGGTCGCCTTGCTCGAGAGCCGAGTGCAAGACTTGGTACTCCTGAGTTTCTGGGATGACAGGACTGATGGGAGATTGTGGGTAACTGGAGACTGTTGGGCTGGAAGTGCTGGAAGCCACCTTTGCGACCAGTGTGTTGAGAGGAGCCACGCCGTTTCTAGGTTGTGGGCCAGTGGTGTTATTCAGAGCGTATGGCTTGTAAGCACGACGATCCTGCAGATTTCCAATACTTCTAGAGTGGTTGAGAACAGATGGCAGCGTTGGAGCACGTTGCCGTTGGTTGATGGAGTTCAAGCGTGACATGGTCGAGGCTTGTTGATCCTGAATATGTTGGTTGAGACCTTGTTCGTACAAACGACGTTTAGTCATGGAGCGTTCCAGTCCAGGCCCAGTAGGGTTTGGTGATGTCTTGGGTACGGTTGCGGGAGTAGAAATGGCGGTTCCGATTGATTGCGAGGCGACCGAGGTTGCTGTCGATGAGGAAGGATCTTGAGAGGGAACCGAATTAGTCGTCGAATCGCTGTTGCGCTTGAGAAAGGAGAAGCCAGTCTCGGTGCCAGAAAGACCAAGCCCCTTGGGAAGTTCATCTGATGTACGGTGTTCAGGATCAGTATCAGGAGATACCAAGGCACTGTCACTGTCCCAGTCGGCGCCCGTAGCGAGCAGTCTCTCCCTCTCTTGGTGCCTGTACTTCTGGAAAGCTGACATGTTGAGGTCGTTATCGTAGACCATCTTTCCTCCCATGCCACGTTCGCTGTTGCCTCCTATGCTTTTTGCGGAACCCGTGGCGATCTTGTAGACCTTCTGGCGACCACCAAACAAGACATTGCCTTCTCCAGGGCGCGCGCGAGTCATGACACTGCCATCCGGGTTGGAGTTGTTGTCGGTTCCGTAGCCCTCTTCGGATCCTGCAAACGAGCCAGTTCGGTCGAGAGCGAATGGTGGACGGATGGAGCTGTTGATCGAAGCAACCTCGGCAATGTCGTTGAGATTGTTGGACGAAAAGCCAAAGTCGAGTAGGCGAGAGTTGCGTTGAGGCTGCAGGACACTATCATCTGAAGCCTTTCCGAGCAACGAGTGCGGGTCGTCTTGCTCTCTGAGCATACTGAATCTGGTCGAGAGATTGGGCATGATAAGACTGGTGCGGAAGTCGTCGACCGGCGGCAAGGCGGATCCAAGATCAAGCTGTGGTTTCTCCTCGACAATCTCTTTCTTGTTCTTCTTCCATTTCTTGCTGCTCGTCGTGGGCGGTGAGAGCGGGCTAGAGGTCGCATCACCGCTCTTCTTACTGAGGAACCGGTGCATGCTGGGTGTTTTCCAGTGGGGATTGCCGTGTCAGGGGGAC
Source organism: Aureobasidium sp. SLJ-2021a (assembly GCA_019677095.1). Taxonomy (NCBI): domain Eukaryota; kingdom Fungi; phylum Ascomycota; class Dothideomycetes; order Dothideales; family Saccotheciaceae; genus Aureobasidium; species Aureobasidium sp. SLJ-2021a. Next base: position 409,908 of record JAHRBU010000017.1, on the reverse strand, counting down.
GGGCGACAGAGGGTGAGAATTGACTCTTCGAGGGTATCGGAAGGTGCTCTCACACCATGGAGCGGTCAAACCAGGAGCTGGGCGCCGGAGTCTTGCGATGCATGCAAAGACAAACGGAGGGCGATTGGAGGACCAAACCAGCCAGTGGCTCGAATGCAGACACAAACGCGCGAATGGTGCAGCGATCGAAAAACGCAGGAGGCCGTCGAGGGGCAGTGTGGGTGTGTAAGCGTGTGGTGGGGTTTTCGTAGACAGGTGCTAAGGAATGTTGACGAGAGATTGGCGATGACCGAGGGTCGAGTGAGTTGGAAAAAATGAGCGCTGGTCGAGAGATGCGACGGGACAAAGTGAATGAAAGCGAAAACAGAAAGCTCCTGGCCGAGTCTGACTCGAATCAGTGTGGAAAGAATCGAGTAGAGTACGGCACACAGACTTCGTTTCACAGCGGATACCGCAGATTGCTCTCTCCACGCGCTTATTCTCTACCGTTGCCGCCCTTGTGCTGATCGGAATTGTGTATTTGAGCACCAAAACCGTCTTTCAGCAAACGGGCCTCGAGATATGGCAAGACACGGGCACTCCTTAATATCCCACTGACCTCTCTCCCTCCAGACTCCCTTTGCACATTAGCCCGCCCACCACGCTGCAAGAGAGTCGACCATCTGTTTCAGTTTGGTCGTGACGTGCGATTCCACAGGCGCAATCTAAGGTACCTAGCTCTGTTCTGTTTGAACAAGTGCCTGCCGGACTATTCATCTCCTCCTCCACCACCCCGTCATTGCTCGTATATCTCTGACCACCATGGCTAACACGCAACACCCACTCCCGCATCGCCATCCCGGTAGGACGACACCATCAAGCAGAGAGGCTGCTCCATCATCCCGGTCACCGCATGGCACTCGTTGTGCTTGGCTCAGGGGTAGAAATGAATGAACCACGTTCCCGGGCATGGCCGTCATGCGACATGATTGGCTCGAGCGACCATTTCACTTTTGGCAAGGAGAAGCCTCTTCGGCGGGCCGCAGAAGCCGTCAGGTTTGACGCGAGCTAGTCAGAAGCATCTTTCACCGGTTCCATGACAGCTTCGCAGAAGGCCTGTCGAGTTTCGAAACCTCTTCCTTGCACCCCGTGTCATGTTATACCTTTACCCAGTGCTTCAGCCTTTGGACCCTAGCAGACCCCTAGGCCCTCCATCTTGACTTACGCAACCACAGCAAAGCCCGACCGGCGTGATTCAGAAGTAAACAACACCAACAGGCATCCAGCGCAGGGTCCCTCAACGGCCAAACACCAACAGCGGGACGTTGCAAAAGACAATTTTTACCTCCGCCGTCCTTTGTTGCTGCAATGTGCGCCATCCTTCCCACCGGTCATCTCATGTCGAGAGCTGACACAACATGAGGCTCCCCAGAAATTTCAACTTCTACGCGAGTTCTACGGTAACCACACATTTGGAAATTTGCTGCGTGAGTTGCCTTTAGCACCCGGAAGATCATCTAGCACGGCGTCCTTCAATACAATCTACACAATCTGAGCCTAGAAAATCCTCCGGTGACCCCGGACACGGCACGGTTTTATGGGGGACAGATGGACGATCGTGCGACTGCTTTTCTCGTCTCCCTTCAGCTACACAACAGCTCTGGTAAGAAAGACAACCAGGAGATCGCTGATCAACTATCAGCTCAAGATGATCCAGGCCATTGGTCCAAAGCCCCGTGTAGATCTACCGGTGGCATTTCCTCTAGGATCCTTCGCGCATCATCCTCAAGATTGTTTGTATCTAGGCAAACGGGCTCGTGTACATCATTGAAAGTGTGGGGGAGTGCAGATACCGTGAACATGGTTGCTTTGTCAGATGGCCATCACTACCCACGGTCTCGGTGCTGATATACAATCTCATGCGCATGATAGTTCTCACTGAATTGTGCACAAGAGGTAGGTCTAGAGGTGGTGGTATTTACAGGTATAGCTTCTAACAGTGTTCGTTGGGAAGTGAAGTGATAGGTAGACACCCGACTACCCGTTTATACGGATAGAGCCACCACTATGGCACACTCCTGAAGATCTGCCCTAATGAACCCTTATCCCACTCGACATGCAAGAAAACGGGTTTTCCAACCTGCGACCATCGAACCTCAGCGTCATTCGCGCACTTTACCGTACACGGTTATTGCCAGAACAAGTCTGGTGATGAGAAGCTTCTTTGCACAGACACCTCTGGTCGTTTGTGCATCGTTTTTTTATGGTGACCTCATTCAAGTGTGCCTAGTCTCTCTGCACAAGATTGCTGAACATATTGTTGGATCTCCACGCCACGCCAGGCGGTGAGCGATCACCTGTATGCTCGCCCTTCTTCTTTCTCTTCTTTTTCTTCTTTGTGGACGTTTCCGTGGTGTCTTGTGCTATACCTAGACTTTGCAACGTACTCAACACCGCCGCTCTAGCAGCTTCAGCCTCGCCATCGACTCTTGTCGTTTTTTCGTCGAGGAGTTCCCGGAGGGTGGGTAGGTCGCTGAGTACAGTGATGAGGTTCTGCAATGGTGAGAGTATTTCGTAGTTGCTGGTTTTGAGGATGTTGGATACGACGGTGGAGATTTGGAGTAGTATTCGCAGGGAGTAGAAGGATGCTTGCATTTGGCCGCTTGCGTGGATGAAAGACCAGGATAGTATGCCTTCCCGCGTGCCTGTGACGAGCCTGCTGATGTCGCTACTGAGCGGTGGGGGCTTGTCGTTGTCAAGGTTGGATTGACAGACAAGTTTCACTGCCACAGCACGCCATCTCGCTGCTCGGGATAGTGATGAGTGGTGTTCTAGATCTTGCTGTAGAGATTTCAGGCAGTCTTCTAGCATCGTGCTTGGGCTGGATGTGGTGTCGAGTTCAACGACCGTTCCTGCCACACGAGTGCCTTTGCGCTCAAACTCGGTGACTTGTGTGATACTCGAGTTCAGCACACGTAACAGTGAATACGCCTGAGCACGGATAGAAACACCAGATCGCCATGCAGATGTTCTTGTAGGATCATCAATGATGAATGGAAGATACATGTTCAGGTTTTCAGAGTCTTGTAAGTTTGAAGGCGCTTCTTGATTCTCCTTCACACGCACCAGATGGACAATCTCAGATATCCTTGGATCCAGACGAGCAAGCGCTTTTGATGTCTTCGTCTCGTTGGTGCTTTCTGCCATGGCCAATTTAGACAACTTTGGCAAAGATCCGTATTCTTCAGCAAAGTTTGCAAACCCGGCGGACATTGGTGTGTCCTTTGCTGCGAGTCTGACGTTCTCGGCGAGACTCTTGTGATGATCCTGGGACATGAAGAATGCCAATTTGACCAGGTTTGGGAGTTCGAAGCGCTTTGCAATGGCAGCTGGATGGTATTCCTGGGTCTTTAGACATTTGCCTCGGCTTGGTAGATGGATGGTTTCGAGGTCGCGGAACAGTATCACTTTGCCGGATTCTCCCAGGTCGTGTACTAAGAGATCCGAGTCGCTAGTGAAAATAACTCCTCCATACTGTCTGGCAGCCTCTGCACAGTATGCATCTGCTTCACCGGGGATAACCGAGACCAGAGGACCGAAACGACTCTCGAGAAGCATTTCAATGACCGCAGGGACCAGGAATGGTGGAGCAGGAAGAGCCTTGAGTCGATTGGAAGATACGACAGCACTCAAGACATCAGATTTGGAAGAATGCGCATTATCCATACGAGAAGGCAAGTCTTCCTTGTTCAACGCCTTGAAAGTGACGAGCTGGTTCGCATAGCTCTGCAACCTAGACAACCTAGTGTCCTGCTTCGACAAGGGCAACAAGCCATCGAAAAACACGGATTTACTGCGAGGAGAAAAAGAAAATCAGCCACTTACTTTGAACAGACCTCAGAGGTCGACATACATCTTTAGTCCGTATTGCTCGATCTGCTCAAGCCAGTTCACGGCGGCCTGGCCCAGTTCTTGATATGTCGGGGCCGCCTCTAAAGCGTTCCTCGCGCCTGTCCTACGGGCTACACACACGTAAAAGACGTGATACGCCAGACTCGGGCCATCGATGATTGCGTTCTCGTGATTGGCAGGATGTTGCGGCAAGACGACTTTGTCGCCATATGGCGACAGCGAGTGCGTCAAATGTGGTATACCCATGCCAGCGACGGTTGCACCAATCACGATCAGAGCATCTGGAGAAGGTTGTTGACAGATTGCTCGATGGTTCGGAAGAGGAAAGTGGTCGTCCGAGGACGAAATTCGTTTTGTCGCTTTCGCGACGCGCGGAACGTCTCCCTGCTTGTCTGTTCTCGTTGCGGCCTTCTCAACTCCTTCAACTCCCCAAGACCAAGTTAACCACCACCAAACCAACCGCCAAGATGCCTACAATGTGGCTTTCAGATTCCCAGAGTAAGCCTACAATGTAAAACTGGTCGTATACCCGATGCTGATTGACATGTAGAGATTGGGGTTGCCTTTTGCTCCGGCGGTAGGTGAGAATGCGCGCAAAGTCGCACCCATCATAAAAGCAGCTCTGACACCGAATATAGGAGGCTTCTTCCTAATCGGAGGAGTAATCATGTTCTTTGATCGCTCAATGTACGTACACCCTACTGCTCAACCCACAACCAGCACAGCTAACCAAAAGACAAACAGGTTGGCCATGGGAAACGTACGCCTATCCACAACATGCACCCATCCACTGTACCCAGCAACTCACAAGCCCCCCCCCCAAACAGATCCTCTTCCTAGCCGGCATAACCCTACTCCTCGGAGTCCAACGCACATTCCTCTTCTTCGCGCGCCGCCAAAAGATCAAGGGCACAGCAGCGTTCGTCGCAGGCATTATACTCATCCTCCTTCGCTGGCCATTGATCGGTTTCCTCGTCGAGATCTACGGCATCTTTATCCTGTTTGGCGAGTTCTTCAAGACGATAGCTGGGTTCGCGTACAATATCCCTGTTGTGGGACCGTACCTGGCGAGGGGTCTGCAAAAGGCTGGAGAAAAGGCAGGAGAAGGGAACAAGAACAAAGATCTGCCTGTCTAGAAGCTGGAAGAGCTTGCGCCTTGTCACAAGTATTACGGGACACCTCCTCCAACTGGCTTTGCGGACATTGTTGTGCTGTCATGGCTGGAAAGAGCTGGCTATGGGCCAACTGCAAAGAGAAAGCAACAGGACAGAGACATGACGAACTCCACGATTCACGACGAACGACAGATGCAAAAAAGCACAAGTTCGGAATACAGCCCTGTGCAGAAACAAGGGCACGAAATTTGGTCATGACTGAGAGAGAAGAAAAGGCTCCGTATAAAACCCCCGTGTCTACCTAAATCTCCAAAAAGACACGCTTTTTTAAAATCCCAGGACTCCATTCGTATGCTCGTCTCGTTTATTGACCGTTGGTGGTCGACTTCTTGGCCTGTCTTCTGGCTCTGACGGCCTCGGCGAGGTCCTTGAGGACATCGACGGTCGTCTCCCAGCTAATGCAGGCGTCAGTGATGCTGACACCTCTCTTGAGGCCGGAGGGACCCTCGGCAGGAACCTTCTGGGCACCCTCGTTGAGGTGAGACTCGATCATGACACCAACGATACCCTCCTCGCCGGCGCGAAGCTGCTCTGAGATGGTCTTGGCGACCTTGGGTTGGTTGCGGTGGTCTTTGAGGGAGTTTCCTAAAGTCACTGTCAGTTTCTTGCATTCTCGCAATGGCAGAGTCGGTTTGCTTACCGTGCGAGCAGTCAATCATCATGACCTCGGGCAGGTTCTTCTTGCCGAGGGCCTCTCTGCACTTCTTGACATTCTCAGCGTCGTAGTTGGTACCCTTGGTTCCACCTCTGAGGATGACGAAGCAGTCCTTGTTTCCGGCGGTCTTTGTGATGGCAGCAAGACCTTGCTTGGTAACACCCATGAAGTAGTGCTTGGCAGCGGCAGAGCCGATGGCATCGACAGCGACACCCAAGCTGCCGTCGGTACCGTTCTTGAAGCCCATGGGGAAAGACAGACCCGAGGCAAGCTCTCTGTGCAGTTGCGACTCGGTGGTGCGGGCGCCAATGGCACCGAGCGAGATGAGGTCGGCAAGGAACTGAGGAGAGATTGTGTCGAGCATTTCGCTGGCAATGGGCATGCCCTGGCTGGTCAGGTCGCAGAAGAGCTGGCGGGAGACGCGCAGACCCTTGTTGATCTTGTAGCTCTCGTCGAGGTCGGGATCGTTGATCAGACCCTTCCAGCCGACAGTGGTACGAGGCTTCTCGAGGTAGGCGCGCATGATGATGCAGAGGTCGTCCTGCAGCTCGTCGGCGAGCTTCTTCAGACGGCCGCAGTACTCGATGGCGGCGTCGGGGTCGTGGAGCGAGCAGGGACCGACCATGACAAGAAGACGGTCATCTTGCTGGTGAATGATGGCCTGGGCTTCGCGACGGCCCTTCTTGACGGCGTCGAGGGCGACCTGGGTAGCGGGGATCTCGGAGGACAAGAGTTCGGGAGAGATCAGAGGATCGTAACCCAAGACGCGCGTGTCGTCGTTCTGCGACTCGCGGAGCTGCTGAGCATCGATGTTGGGACCGGCCATGTTTGCTGTGGATTGTGCTGTGTGTTGGGGGCGGTGGTATGACTGTATGGGTTATTGTGGAAAAGAAATGGAAATCGGCCCGCCTTGCAAGCCGATGGCGGGCGGCTCTCAGCTCAGCATTCTTTGTTCTAGCCGCACTTTTTATCAAGCCACAGCACGGCACTACCCCACATATTCACTGGGCACATACAAGCAATTGCCTTTCTGATGGCACGTCCACCAGCTCTCACTAGTGCCTGCCTGATCTGGGCCATGAAACACGCTCGCTGACTTGCTCAACCTTCACTCGCATGCTGGCTCATGTCGCCCTGTCCCTCCTTTGCACCCCACGTATCATCCCTCGTCCACGTCCACAAGCTGCACTCCAGCCCTGTCTGACCGCCCGTTATGTTCTCTTCACTGTCCCACAAACGTCGGCACGATGATGACGACGATGTCATGTCCATGCATCACGACAAGGTATCATCGTATTCTCCAATTGCCATGACTTTGTGAAGCTCACGTCCTCGTAGAGACTGCGTCACACTGCTGGACACGATCACGGTGTTTTTGGGTCAAACTCCAATGTCGAAGCTCAATCTATACCTGGTGCCATGGACGATTCTTTGGCTTCTACTGTGACCGAGACCGACTCATCCGATGACATGGACATGGACATGAGAGATGACTTCCAGATGGAGTTCTCCCAGTCTCCTGAGCAGCCATCATCATGGATGCTCGAAAACACCCCGCTTCGGAACCCGAGGATGGCTCTTGATGGTAGAGGCTCCCGAGTACCAACACCAATTGCACTGCTGTCTACACGTCCAAAGCCCTCTCCGTTACAAGGTAACACTTCAGCCAACAGTGCCTACGTTCCTTCCACATCCATACGTGCTCGGTTGGCTGGCCCAAGAGAACGCTTCCCATCACCCATCTCCGAAGACGAACCTCACACGCCCACTACGGCTACTGGAAGCCAGTTCTCCTTATTGACTGTTAATGACATGGAAATGGATACTGAATCGACTCCTCGACCTCCGCCTCCACAGACGCCAGAGGTACACGTCCGCAAGCAGCGACAACGAAGTGGTGCTTTTACATCTCCGCGAGATCAAGACGCTTCCAAGAAGTTCTCTATGGGTTATCGCGAAGACTGCGACAAGTGCAGGAATCGTGTGCCTGGTCATATGAACCATTTCTTAAGGTAGCTGCTATCTCTTTTATGTTCTTTTTATTTGCATTAGGCCGTCATACTGGGTCATGGAGACACTGGCGTTTAAAGGGCTTATTTTCTGGCGCAACTGGATTTAGGGAAACATCGTTACATACATCTGTGCGTATGGTAATTGCGCTTTCTGGGCTTTTGATTTTGAATTCTCATTTGTGAGTGTAGTCTGCTTAAGCTTCTTCTCTGCCTTCTATTCTGGATCAACTTTTGATCTCATGTTCTTGCGAGATCCGTCGACTTGTCCATTACTTCTTCTTGGGGATGCCCTAGTCGTTGATGGTGGTGTGGCCTTCTCCCTCATCATCTTCGTCTTCGTCTCCCTCACTCATCTGCTCGTCCTCATCGTCTTGGTCGCCTTCCTTCTTGCCATCGTTGGCGTCACCCATGCGCTCCTTCGAGGTTGCCGAGGATTGATGCTGGCGCAGGGTCAATGACACATTCTGGCCGCTCTGCTTGGGCTTGAAGTCTTGCCAGCGCGCAGGAGCCGACTCTGCAGCGCTTGGGGTCCAGGGGAAGGAGGAGCCGGACGCATTGACTGGCGTGAAGACCGAGGGGCCAGTGAACCCACGCCAGAGGTGTGGGGGCGAGATGGGCAGGCTAGAGTCATAGACTCCGCCAGGGGCAGAAGCTTCCACTGCTGCTGCCGAAGGTGCATCAGCAGGGTCGTCAGGGGTGACGAGAGTGCCGTGTCTGGTGCGGCCGTCATCTCTGAGGTACATCTATGCCTTGTCAACACAGGTCCATCTCGTCAGAGATCTTTGGCACTCACGCCTCTGCCCTTCACCATGATCTTGTCATAGGTGCACTCACGACCCGCAGCGACGCAGGTCGAGCAGGGTCTGCCACGATCACACCTGACGCCGCACAGATGGCACTGTCTGCAGCTCTCCAGGGGGCGCATCTTCTTCTGCAGCAAGATCAGTACCTTGCTCTTACTCCTGGTGATCATCACAAATCCTTGTTGCATATACTTACTGATTGTTAGGGGCAGGGAGGGTAGATATGCGGCTTTCGAGGACCTGAGATGGCACGAAGCTGAACCAGAATTTCATTGTCGCGCAGCAAGCAAGTCTGAATCACTTTATGTGTTTTTGCGTGGGAGCGCCGAGATGTTTTGCTTAGTCGGCGGACCCCGGATGTCTGGGTGGGTGTTGTCGCGGTTCAAATCTTCGAGGTCTCGAAAGTTTCGGAGATGTCTTTTTCCCTTTTCGGCTTCTTGTCGCTATGCGCACTGGGTATGGTACTTCTGTTGTTGAAGAGTGAGACTGTCTCGAGAGATCTTAGACACCGTTGCTTTGCCAGTGTTTCGTTGTGTGCCTGGTTGCCCTGTCTTGCTATACAACATTGATGCTCTCCCACTATATAGCTTCGCCTTCGAAAACCCTGTATATCGTCATGATAGCTTCTACCTCCCAGCATCGATAATGAAGGAATGATACCGTAGCAGTACTTTCACTGGAAACCACTTCCCTCACAGCCCCCTTTCTGCATTTTTCAAAACTCAGATATCCAGAAAGTAGAACGAAATAGAGCTGGCTTTTAAATTTACACATGCTAAAATCCTGAAATGTAAATTTCGACATGATGACGGATATATGTGCTTACTCCAGAGAACTAGCTAATAAAGATCAAATTTCTGCTTGTGATAAGATAGATGGCTAGTGATATAAAGTAAAAGTGATCTAGGTATCCATGTTTTTGTCGCAAGGAGGGTTGTTTGGGGTATCACCCTGACTATACACACCCTCTCGTAACAAATTTGGGATATCCCTTTCTAGATGCTAGAAACCGTCATGTTGTCTGTGAGTGATCCCCTCTATGGAACACATATAGCGATACATAAGCTATAGAAACGCATAATTGTTTTTCGGCAGAGAAGTGCAGTCGTAAAAATAGTCGGAGGTGACGTTTTTCTGTGAATGCTACAGTACTGCTTTGTGGAATCGATTGTGTATTTTCTATAAGGAGGTTACGAGGCTTTTGCACATGGGACGAGGAGGTTGAAGTCAGTAAAGGGAATCCAGATATTGCATTTTCATCCTCGTTTACATTTTCAGAAACAAAATGTTTACCCCTCCCTCTACTCTGCCAGTCTATCCAACACCCACCCACCCATCCTTGCTTTCCCTTATATCTAAATAACCTCTACACCTTAACTAGTTATCCTTCTTGCCATCGCACAGCTGCACAACAGCATACTTGCCACTCCAAGCCCACTTCCTAGCTCCCGTGTCGCCGCCGCCGTTTTCCGTGTCGCGGAGGCGCTGGTCTTCGCCCGAGGGCAGCCCGACCACGACGTCTGCTTTGCAGGTGCGGAGCGCGAGGGTGCGCATGCCTGACTTGGGACCCAAGGGGCCGATAGCGGTGGTGAAGGGGGTGGTGGGGTCCCAGGATGCCTGTGTTGTGGGGCGCGTGTGGTTAGTCCTGTTGCTCGAATTGCGGAAAAGGGTAAAAGCAAGCATGAATGGATGGATGGATTAGGGAAAAGGGGAAAAGGGGAAAGGAGAAGGAGAAAGGGCAAAAAACACTCACATCACCAGTCAACTTTCGATAATTCAAATCGCCCTTGAAAATCACCAATTCCGACGTCTTGAGATCCTCAAACAGATCCTTGGCGGTGGAGGGAAGTCTCCAATAACTGCCACCTTCAGTCCAGAACTTGTTGGGTCTCAACACAATCTTGCCCTCTGCGTAAAGTTCACTCCAGTTCTGGAACAGCTGTTGCAAGTCCGAAGATTCCTGTTCGGAGAGTTTGGCAGGGGTGACGCCCTTGGCTTCGTCGTCTTCAGAGGGGGACTCGTAAAAGTGCTTTGCATTTACGAGCACGGTGAGGAGGTCCGAGAAATCTTTGGGGACGACGTCGGAAACGAACCATGGGATGTTTTTGGGGTGCAGGACTACGGTGGTGGCTAGACCGGCTTGCAAGAGGTATCCGGCGAGAATGACATCGACGAAGAGTTCGAAACCGGCATTGTCGAGAACAATGTCGACGCGGCGTTCCTTGGTTCCTTGAGTCTTTGCGGCGTGGAGCAGTTCAAAGGCTGCGTCAAAGTCGTTGGCGATGATGTTTTTCTCTGCTGCCTTTCTTGCCTTGGAGCCCTGCAGTTTCTGGATGTCTTCGTAGGTGAGGTTGGTGAGGAGCGAGAGATCTGTAGCATTGCCCCAAAGACAAATCTCGCACATCTCAGTGAAGAGAATCTTTTCGGCTGCAACGCGTTCCTCGTCTGACTGCGAAGAGGAAGACTTGGAGGAGAGTTGCTTGGTGAGCTCGTTGTAGCGAGATGCGAGTTCCAAGACTGCAGGCCGGGAAGATCGGAAAGTGGACATCTTTTGCTTGTTGAAGACGTCGTAGTTTTTCCAGTGTTTGGAGAGTTTGAAGAGAGTGGCCATACGGCGGTACAGGTAGCATTCCGAGAACAGCCATGGTACATTGAACCATCTGGGATTGCCGAGCTGTTCTAGCTCTTTGTTGTAGCTTTCGATATCACCTTGTCCGTCGTCGGCAAGAGGACTTTGAAGGTCTCAGTATTGTTGCGACTTTGATGAGCCAAAGAGGTAGTTCGTTACTCACGTAAGCTGGCGGTCATGCTGCAACTCATACTTGAGCTTGGCGAGCTCCGAAACGATATTCTTGCCCTCGGTTTGCTTCTCAGAGTCCTCAGCCTTGCCAACCGCCTTGTGCAAATCATCGATGGCACCTGTCTGATGCGTTTGTTAGTGAATGGTCCTTGGAGCTCAATTCCCGATATTCTGTCCAACTCTCTTGCAACCACCAGATTCAACGAACTCGCAGCTGGCGAACGTATGATCAAATCGTATAGACCATGTCCACCAAAGTCCAAGTGTCAAGTCTTTTCTGAGGTGCTCCTGAGAAAGAAATATCCTGCAACCCAGGTGGTCCACACCGCGCCAAGGACACCGAAAGTATCATCCAATTCAAACACCATCTCCAGAAAAGGGAACAAGTATATCGAGCAACCACTCACAAGAATAACAGGCCAGCGGTCGCGCGCCGAAATGTACGCGAACGAAGTCTTGTCCGAAGTCTGATAGAGAGCTGTATGCATGATGAGTACCACCACCTTGGCAGAATAAGCAACTTCACTCACGCGTCTTGGTATCGAACTCCATGGTTGCGATTGATGTGTTATAAGAAAAATGTTGAAGTGGAATGTTCTTGTTGGAGCATCAAAGCATGCTGTGTCATCGAGCAGCTTCGGCTACGCTAGCCAAATCTGTTCATTCCGATCATGCTAGCTGAATCTGTAAATCACATGTTGGACTGCCACGTTTTTGCGGCCCACGTTTTTTGGTTCCCGGACCCTTTCAGACCAGCAAATTCCACCAACAAAAAGTTTTGTTACAGATGCGACATCTCAACAAGAGCCAGCAAAAGGATACACGATGCTATTCGCATAAGCAAAAGCAATGTGGAGTAGCTGGGAATCGAACCCAGAACCTTCTCCAACTCAGGACTGCTCGAAGAGCAATGCTAAGAAGATGTCATACCACTAGACCACAACCCCAATTGATGGAAACAATGGTCAAACAGTATCAATAAATAGCTTTTGATCGACCCATGTCACCAAGCCAATATCGACCTTCCAAGATATCAAGGTCGGAGAAGAGGATGTAGAAACGAACAAGAACCATCCGCTCCAGGAAAAGTTAATACAAGACTTGCTCCTAACGTGTATGCTCTGCTCTGCTCCTATGCATGATTTTGTATCGCATGTTCCAAGCAATCTCACAGCGCTCAAGAAAGAAAAAGACAACAACAACCCAGCCCCAAGTAAAGAAGAAAAAGAAGAAAAAAAGAGAAGAATAATTTGCTGCCCAGTGCGTTGCATCGCATGCTCGTGTTCATCGCTTCAAGACTCCACAACTCTTGACCAGAATACATCCGAACCCCTACTTCCACGAATTCACAATACCGTTGCATCGATAGTCGTACACAGAGCTGCAGACATCTAGTCTTCAGACTCTTGCTCAACAAGCCATTCCATCACGCTCTCATAGCAGAGCACGAATTGGCGCAGACTCTGCACCATACTGAGTCGCTGCTTGCGGAACTCTTCGACCGTCTTCTCGATCAGGTCTTGAGTCGAGTCATCCACCCACTCGCCATCCACTTCGTCTTGTTCCGAGGATTGCGCTTGCGCGGCAGGAGGGCCGGCGAAGAAGGGGCTGCTGTCGTCTTTCATCTGCACGGAGCTGCGGCGCGTGTCGATGTGCATGGGCGAGCTGTCGCGGTAGTGTCTTCTTCGCGATGTTCTCTGTCGCTTGAGCATGTCGATGACCGTGGCTACCGTGCAGAATGTGCCTGTGCGTCCACAACCAGCACTGCAGTGTACGACGATCGGTGGTGCCTCTGGAGGATCCGGTTCGGACAAGCTGGAATGCGTCGTGCTGTGCACCACAGCGTCGCATTGCTCCACCAGTCCCAAGAGATGTGCCGGATGCGCCGGGGCACCAAAGTCGGGCCAACTGGAGTATTGAAGTTGTGTGATCTCACGCATGCGTTCGAATGGGTAGCCTTCGTGTCGGAGCGCGAGCTTGCGAACGATGACGTATGGCTGGTCATCCTTTGATGAATTGTCCGAAGTAGTCGTGTCGATACGTGCAAGAGGAGCGCCATCGGTAGACTTTCTTCCACCCACTGACGGACGTTGTTGGCGATGTCTCTTAATCTTTGCTGGATCCAACGAAGCACGCTTTTCCGAGAGGAATTCGAGACGGATAGGTCCGTACTGCTTATCTGACCAGTAGTTGTGTGCTTTGACCTGGCCGCCCTCCTTCTCAGCCGTGAGCATAACAATGACCCTAGTCTCTTGTTGCCAAATAACATTCCAGAAATCCTACTACAGTGTTAGATGTTGCATAGACCGTCAAAAACAAAACCGACTTACAGCAAATGTAGCAGGGATGGGTCCTTGGGTGGCAATATAACGCTTGTGTGAACGCTGCGAGGATATGTAGTTGGCGTTGAAGTAGTCACAACCGTGCGAAGGAACGTCCTGCAGCTTGACACGAGAATGTTCAAAGGGCCAGATGTTGTTGTATCTGTTCTTCGAACCCTTCTCGATACCAGCAATCTGGATCGACGACTTGGGCATGGATTGCGTAGGTGAGCCGTACGAAACCTTTCCTGAAAGAGCTTCTTGCATGCGCTTCTGCTCTCTCTTCTCAATTTGCAGGAACTTTTCAGACACGCGAGCACCCTTGTCCTTCTCGTCAGAGGCTGCTTGAAGCCAAGGAGGGAAGTGGTCCTGCATGTCCTTGGACAAGTGTGAAGGACGCTTGATCTCCATCTGACCAACACCACCGATGAGATCCATGTTTTGTCTGATGTTTCCGAAGAACGGGTTGGCGGCGTTCTTCTCGACAGGCATGGGACAACCTCCGATGACGGGTGCAATCTCGGGACCCGTCATGTCCAGCTTCATGGACATGGGAGCACCGGCACGACTTGGTGCGCCACCGGCTCTCTCGACATGCGAAGGGTGCTTCTTGGCAAACTCGGCAAAGCCACCCTTGAGGATGTAGCATTTTCCTTCGACTCCTTCGCTGTCAAACTTCTTGATGGTGTTGACACAGGAAGTGGCGTCCTTGAGTTGGAACGATGCCGAGTCATAGACGATGATGTATTTGCTACTCTTCCAGTTTTCAAACTTTTGACGCTGTTCCGGGTCGTCCTTGAAAGTCTCGGCCAGTTTGTTCACATTGAAAGATGGACGTTTCAAGAGGGTGGTGGGGATGCACAAGTTGAGAGCTCCCCTAAGATGGGCACCGGCGTATTGTGTCGAGACACGCAGATCCAGTATCAACATCTCCTCGGCAGCGGACTCGAGCAGATTGTACAGATGCTGGGGAGTGATGAAAGAGGTCGAGTCGTTCAAGGGACCGGCCACGGGAACAGTCTCGGCCCTAGGTTTGAACTGGGGCTGGGGAGGGAGGTTCAGGTTGAAGGGCATGTTGAGCCTGGGCTGGCTGCTCGGGCGCTCGGGAGCATGGCGAAGACCGTCTGGAAAAGACCCGTCATTAGAAAGATGTCTTTTTGGAGAGCGGCCTTGGTACGCAGTTTCGGGATCGAGATTTGAGTCATTACCTGCACCTGAGATGGAGCCCGAGGGAGCACGTCCACCTGATATTGAGCCAGAGGGAGCGCGGCCGCCTGAGATGGAGCCCGAGGGAGCGCGGCCACCGGATATCGAGCCCGAGGGAGCGCGGCCCGGCGGAGGCATCTGTCTCGGCTCGGTCGTAGCCTTTGGGCTGGCCGAAATGTTGGCGTTGTTAAAGAAGCCGGAGTTGTTCGCGTTGGACGTGTTGGCGGCAGCAGAGGGCAGGGCAGGCTTCTTGAAGTCAAAGTCATGCAGGGAGCCCAGGTTGAAGCCCACGCTCTCGGACTGGCGGCGGAAAGCATCGAAGTCTGGGTTCTGGTCCACAGGGATGACGGTGGGCGAGAAGGCGGCGGTCGACCTGACGGCCGACGAAGGCGGGCTCCAGTTCTTTCTTGTATGGCGGTTGGATTCCGAGTCGTACGAGTCGTCCTGGGCAGTGAAGCCAAAGTAGTTTGGACTGGGGGTGCGCACATGGCCACGGTGGGGTTGTGGTGACTGAAGCAAGGGGCCCCCGTTGTGCGCGCTGGTCGACGGCGGACGAGCGCCGGGGGTTTTTGCCGCAGACATGATGCTGCGTGTGTGTGTGTGTGTGTGTGTGTGCGTGTGGCTGACGACGAGTCTCTGGGGTAGATGGGATTTTTCACGCAGATGAGATGCGCCAGGTGGGCAGGCGACGAAAGGCGGCGCGCGGGTTGGTGAGCAGAGGGTCAGATGTCGGACTAGGCGGCGACGGCTCTGGCAGCAGCAGAAAGCGTCTGTAAGAGTCGAGTCGGGTGTCGTTGTCCACAGGCTTGCGTGAAAGGTGGGCCTCGAACACCCAGACCAATCGATGACGCAGTGGTCCGTCCAACCCTTCCCACCTCCCCGTGTGCGAAAGACTGTCACAGTGTAGTTGTGAAAATGCACAATACTTTCGAAGTTAGAAGTGTGGCCATGGAAATACTTTGGTATTAAGTCTCTCCATGGACATCACTTTGTTCGAGAACGTACTATGCATTTCTATAGCTTCGGATATCAGTCTCTATCACCAAGCAGGGCAGCAGTCAATCTTAAGACTGTAACAGTCTTTCGCACACGGGGAGGCAATAATAATCCCCTCTGTCGCAGAACCACCACCACCACCCGCCGACGGCCTCACGTCACATTATTGCCCTCGAAAGCTCACACCGGCCACATTATCCAACCAATTCTCCCTTTTCCCATCCCGTCCTCCGGCTTTTCTGCTCGAAAACTGCACCAAAACCCTTCAAATCCAATCTCTAGACCCTGACGTTCTTGACTCGCTCGAACAAAGAGGCACGAAAAACCGGGTCCACGTGCCTCTTGCACATCTTTTTCCTTATTCACAGACCCTTTTTCCGCGTATCATTTTTCTCCACTCGCCATCCGTTTGAGTTACTTGCTACAAACCCACACATACACAGGCTGCGGCACCCTGCAACTATGCTCTTATCTGATCTTTCCCTCTTTTGCTGCATCTCGTATTGCTCTTCCCCCGTTTCCATGCACTGCTGCCGAAAACGAACACGCTCTGGACCTCAACAGTTGAGCCTGGCCAGAACCCACCCCCTGTGCCAAGCTGCAGCTGGGAATGTCCGAAAGAGAACAAAGACACGCATGACTGTGTCTCGGATAATGGGTTTGATATTAACGACACTCATCAATTGCCCCGTCGAGGGGCTTGTTGATGTGATCAGAGGCGTGTTTTTGCTTGGCCTCAGGCTCAAGGGCTGTGCATATGTTATCAAAACGGCGTACGGCATTCGCGTCATGTCATGTTCAATGTGACTGTTCTTGTTGTTGCGCACCCTGAAATAGAGATGGGCAGTGCTCTGGTTATTGCTGCCTTGCTTGTCGTCGTCTCGTTTAGAACGAGATTCGGCTCGGGACCTTGTTCATGTCATCTGTGTATCGCGTCATGGCCATGTTTAACTACTGCCTTTTTGCCATCGTCAACTACAAATATGGTAAACGGCACGCGGAGATTCAAGTCAAGGTATGTTGGTTCGTCAAAGTGCGATTGTGGCCACTGCTGCTCTACTATACTACAGATTCCACGCCATGCTTCCTCTCGAATTACTAGAGCCCCAAAACTCCGTACTCCCACTGTTGCACATGGGCCACAGTTCCTTCGTTGCATGCGTTGTTGTTCTTGTCCGTCTACTTCCATAGCTTGGTGAGCGAAACTTGCTGGTCGTTGTGTCTGTTGAGGACCTTTGCGGTTGCGAGGTCAAAGTCCTCCTGGGTGACGTGGACTCTTCTTTCTCTAAGAGCGAACATGCCGGCTTCCGTGCAGACACCCTTGAGCTCGGCACCTGAGCATCCGTTCATCTTTTCGGCGACCTTGGTGAGGTTGATGCCTCTGGTCAGGTTCATGGAACGACTGTGGATGCGGAGAATGTCGGCACGGGCCTCGACGGTCGGTGGGGGGAACTCGATCTTTCTGTCGATACGACCGGGTCTGAGGAGGGCGGGATCCAGAATGTCGAGACGGTTGGTGGCCATGATGATCTTGATGTTCTTGGTGGGCTCGAAACCATCGAGCTGGTTGAGCAGTTCCAGCATGGTGCGCTGGACTTCGCTGTCTCCGCCGCTGGAGCCCTCGACACGCGAGGAACCAATACTGTCAATCTCGTCCATGAAGATGATGCTGGGAGCGTGCTCTCGTGCCATGACGAACAGCTCGCGCACCATTCGTGAACCTTCTCCAATGTACTTTTGCACCAGCTCGGAACCAGAAACTCTGATGAACTTGCAGTCGGTGTGATGGGCCACAGCTCTTGCTAACAACGTCTTTCCTGTTCCAGGAGGGCCGTACAGAAGGACACCCTTGGGTTGTGCGATGCCGAGCGATTCGAAGAGTTCGGGGTGCTTGAGACCAAGCTCGATGACCTCCTTGATTTGCTTGATTTGCTCATCGAGACCACCAATCATGTCATAGGTACTGTCGGGTACCTTCTCGACCATCATGAGCGAGACGAGGGGGTCGACGGATGAGGGAAGCATGGACGAGAGCTTGTATGAGTCGGAGAGGAGGGTGACACGCTTGCCGGCGGTGAGTTTGGACATGTCGATATCGTCGGCAACATCGACGACTGGCGCGCAGAGTTAGCAGGGCGCATAGCGTGATGGCGGGCTTGGTTAGACGTACCGTATTTGCCTTCGGGATGCACCTTGACCAGGACCTTCTTTGTGCTCATGACCTTGACAACCTCACCCACGTAGGATCCGGGTTGCTGGAGCAAACCCAACTCCTCACGCAGCAGGCGCACTCTTGAGTTGTAGTCGTTCCTTTGCGCTTCCAGTCTGCGGAGGACTGCTTGACGCTGGATGATCTCGAGCTTCATGCTCTCGATCTTGTTGTGGAAGAAGGTGTCGAGCGCCATGTTGGACGATCGGGTGATGTGAAGCGCTGGGAGGATGGGAGATGCAGGTGAAGAGATGTCGACCAGCGAGTGACGGCGAGTTGTGATGATGGATAGAGTTGTTGTAGAGATGGCGACTGCTCATGACGATGCAAGCTCCGAACCTCCGATGCTGTAAGCCACTCCAGTCTCACATTTTGCCAAGAACAAGAGAGATCGTCTTTTCGAACAACAATTAATTACCTTTCTACACAACTAGCATCACCTATACCCGCTTCTGTATTCTAATCTCCAAGTATCGAAGCGGCACATACAGCAACCCCGTAATCACAAAAGCCATCTCAAACCCAATGTCACCGGTCGTCTTCGCGATGGGCCCCGTATACCACACCTGCGCCATCGACGGAACAACCAAACCAAAAGACAAAACACTAGCTCCCAATGCAGCAATACCGCTAGGTAGCATATTGGCCTTGTCCCACTTCTCGTGAGCATAAGCCGAGCAATCCGATCTTCTGAACCAAGCATGCTCGATAACGACAACAGCTACAAAGGCAGAAGCCCAGTATCCAATAACACCGATAAAGTTTTCGAGGTTGTCGAAGAAACTAGTGGCGGCGCGGATGGCGACAGGGATCACAATGGCTGTAATGACAATGGCGAACAAAAAGCGAGGAACCCTAACCATCCAGGGCAGCAGCAGTTGAAAGTTGAGCGTGATGCTGTACATGGTCGCCGCAATATTTCCAAGAAGCGAAAAGGCGAGCAGGACGACGACGAATTTGCCAAAGCCGCCGGCGGGTTCGAGCATGGCTGCTAGGACACCACCGACAGAGGTCGAGTCGTAGCCAGCTTGCCAGGAGGGCACGTTGCGGCATGCGCCTCCGATGGCAGCACCAAGGATCATCAAAGGTACTGTAGGCAAGAACAGCCCGCCGTACGTGTAAGCAAAGACTTTGGCGCTGGAAGCCTCGGGGACCATGTAGACAGCAAAATCTCCAGCCAAGGCCGCCCAAGGAATAAGGAATCCGGCAATGAGTGCTGAGAACGAAAGAACAGTGGATGCTTCGGGGGCTGGCTGAACAACCTGGTTGCTCAGATGCTTGCCACCAGTTCCAGTAGCAATCACGATGGCGATCAGGGCCGGGATCCACGCAAAGCGTTCGTAGCGATGCAAAATCTTGAAACCACAGAAGCATACCAACATGGCGAGAATAGCAATGACCACGATACCCACGTCCGGTGTGAGATGGCCATGAGTGATCGCAGACAGAGATTGACCACCAATAACACTATCAATGACGCAGAAGCCAGTAAGAGTCGCAAGATTGAGAATGACAGGCACCGATACAAGGTAATAGCCAAACGAGAACCTTGCCTGGATCATCTGCCGCATACCAGTCCTGGGACCGAGTGTTGCCAGATAGCCAACCGGTATCGTGCACAGAATACTGAAGAATAGGATGATCAAAGAGCAATCTCTGAGTCCAAGTCCATAGCCCAGCGGTCCGGTCATACCAGTAACAATTCTTGAATAACCGTCAGCAATATACCTCTACTCTCGCATCTCCCAACTAGAAACTTACGGTAGTAAATTGACACTCATTGTCAACCATAGCGTAAAGATTCCATAAACTCTTGTATTCGTTCGCTCAGTCACCGGAATGGGAACGATACCTCCAGTTTCCACTCCCAGCGATGCAAACTTCTTTAGAGACCATGATTGAGCAACCTCGACATCGGCATCTTTCACAGGTTCAGGAAGTCCTTTCTCTTCGTCCGTAATGTTTGCATTCGGTTCCTTGTAGGCGTGGTCGTCCATTGTGAGGGCTGAAGTTCCGGGACAGAGGATTGAAATAGTCGAGACCACGAAAAGCACTCGACACAAGACGCGCGAGAGTTTTCACTCGATTGCTTTCTGTAGAGTTGTTGTGAGAACCAACCTGTCTTTGTCAGCGACCTAGACCATGTTATATGGTCATGACTCTTCTCCAGGTTCTTGACATCTCTTTTCGCAAGTCTTGCCACTTTTTGGCCCGAACTAGAATTTTTTTGCCGTTGGAATCTTGGGCACTTTCTGGGGCGTCGAACCATTTTTTCTCTGTTTGATTTTATTCGTCAAGGAATGCAACTATCTCTGATTGCTTTTACCACAGCATAGCGCTACGCATCAAATAAAGGTCCAATTGCAGTAATTGAGTTATTGTGGAGAGTGACTACGTTCGCTAGTCGCATGTTTGGGAACACTTTCATCAGGCATGAGAAACAACCATGATTAGGGAATAGTTGAAGACTGTTTTTCATTCATAGCATAAAGTCGTCGACGGTGCGCGGTAACACACGCTGGTATCAATCACCAAAAGAGCAAGCAAGTAAACACCTGTGCCTCATCCAAGCCAAATTTTGTTCTGTTTCAGAGTCCATCATAACCTCAGCATTTAGGAGGCCTTAGCGCAGCCGTTGCAAGTACACTGGCCGGGAGGGCAAGGGCAGGAACCCTCAGCGCCACCGCAGTTGCACTTGGTCTTTCTGGGCTCCTCCGAGACGACCTTCATGTCGGCAGACTCAGCGGTAGCACCAGAAGACTTGTCGGAGTTCTTGGCACAGCCGGAGCAGGCACAGTGTCCAGGTGCGCAAGGGCAGGCACCAGCGTCGCTGGAACAGGAGCCTGCATCACGTTAGTAAGTCATAGACATGCTTCAGGTATGGTAGGACGTACACTTGGTCTTGCCGTTTCCGACAGAGTGAACGTCGTTCTTGCCGGACTTGAGGTTGGCAAGGTGACGGGCCTCGTTGTGAACGTCGAGGACTTGCTTGCTGCCCTGGTTGTAGAAGTCTCTGAGCTTCTGGCCAGTGGGAGTGCCGAGGGCCTTCTCAAAGTACGAGTTCAAGCCAGACCAGGCAGCAACACCCTTGTCAGAAACACCGTACTTCTGGTCGATGCCCTGAGCCTTTGCCGAAGCCTGGTACTTGGCATCGAACTGCTGGAGGGTAGAGGTGAAGCGAGCGCTGACACCGTGTTGCTGGTCAAGAGCAAGAGCGCGCTCAATAGCCTTGTCGCTGATGGTGTAGCCCTGGGCAAGGTACTCTGCAACGATGCGAGAGCGGGGCTTGTCTTCTTGAGAGAGGTCGTCGGAGTGCTCCTCGTGGGCAGCAGCGGACTTTCCGCCGGAAAGCTCGTCGAGAGAGGCGGAAGAGGTGACGTGGACCTGGTTGGCACCGAGCTGGGTGTTGTCAAGGAGGAGGGCGGTCTTAGCAGCGGACTCCTTCTCGAAAGTGACCGAGGCAGACTTGACGCTGTCGGCAGAGTTGGACTCGGGGGTAACGGAGATGTTTGAGATCTTGCCGCTGTGGATGAGGCGTTAGTTGTTGGACGGTGGTGGACCGGAGAGGACACGACTCACCAGAACGAGAAGAAGTCACGGACTTCCTTCTCAGAAGTCTGAGCGGAGATGTTCTTGACGTGGACAGTGGTCGACATGATGAATTAGGTGTAAAGTTTGAGTTGTGGTGTCAAAGTGGTGTTGAGAGATGTTGGAGGAAGATGTCGTGTGAAGAGCGTTTTGCTGTGAGTTCATACCCCTCAAGGCGGCGAGGAACTGTAAGTTACGTCATGTGTGGCGCAGTCCTTCTTCAACTTTTCTTATGTGACACTCCATCACCAAACCTTTACAACTCGCAGCAGTGGGCTGTCGCGATGAACGAACGTGTGAATACATGTCTTCAGAAGACATTATGAGTGGGATTGAACTTTGTAGCTCAAGACATCGCCTATGCTACTACACTGGTCTTATTCTCGAGCGAAGACGCAGCGATGAAGCCTCCATCCGATCTTCCTGGGAAGTCAGGTTTATATCAATACCTGACCGCTCCGAATGAGTCGACTGCTTGATGGAGCATTCGTTCGCCACGTCGAGGTTGCAAGCTACCTACCTGACCCTCCTGCCATGCACGATGCGCTCTCAACCGTTACGCGTAGTCTGCATCTCGCTAATGCCATGTCCTACAGCCACCATATTGTGTACTCTGAACCTTGCATCATCGACGGTCACCCTCACAACCTGCCTACTTTTTGTTCGTCTCGTAAGCCGGCTGTTGCTACGCCGTATCCACATCACCCTCAATTCAAAACACTCTATCGAGATCAGTACTTGGCTGTACTCGTCGAGTCATATATCTAACCTCTCCCTCGGCAGACGACTCGCAATCACCCCACAATCCGGCTGTTCTCAACAGCCTTTTTCGACGGTGAGACTCGTGTTTGTTGTTACAATCAGCGAACGGTCAACCCTGCGCCGGGCTGGCCCTCTGCCGCCCAGAAGACAGTTCGCAGAGCTGAAAAAAGATTGGGTTTAATTGCCGGCCTAGAAGCGGGCTGAGACTAGATTCTGGTGTCTCTGTGCCTTCTTACAACCAGGCATAGCAGACAGTGGTCACTGTTCAGGCAGTACGGGCCGGTCAAGACAGACCCTTTGCAATCACCTCCCAACTGCGGAACCATCTGGAAGTGTGATGAGACACAGAGCGACCGTATTTGGTGGCCATCTCAACCACTCACGCGACACAACCAGCTTCGCGTTCCCCGCGTCCGCATAGCCGTGACGGAGCTATCCCAAGTCTGGTGTTGAGCTGATCAATCACAAGACGCGCTCAACGCCCTTTCCCGACCGTCTCCAACGATTTGCGATCATGTCAATGCTGCATGCTATAATTCGCTCACATCATAGGAAACATGAGAACTTGCACACGGCATCGTACCTCAGCATCTCAGTGTAACCACTACCCAGAATGCCCTGAGATAAAGATGCTGAAGCAATCGAGGATTTGAACTTCTCCCGATCGATGAAGCCGGACGGGCGATGGAAATGAAGCATCAAGTAACGGAAACTCGCCTCCGCAAAACCGATGCCTCCTTGAGGCGATTCCTGGTGTTCTTTAGCGCGGCGCGGCTCTGTCCGAAAGATAGTGGCATGTTGAGCCAATCAGAGAAGGTTTTCGAGCGGATCAGCGCTACATACAAAAGATCTTTCTCCTTTGCCAACATCTTTCCCACGTCGCCTTCCTCCAAAACCTCGTCAGCGACAATATCCTTACACAGTCTGCTGTTAGTCGAGCAACGACTGTCAAACGTGCACCTCAGATCAGAACACTATCTTTTCAATAAGCCTAGCATTCGATTTGAAGCCTCTACAACACCGTTAGACATCCTTCGATCTCATGTCTCCCCCTCAGAGACAGCGCCGGGATTTCAACAAATTTCCCACTACCCAGCTTTTCTTCTTGGGTGAGTTTGTTGGTCTCTTCAAAACGTCGACGAGGCGAGTCTAACATTTTCCCAGCTCTCGTTCGAGTCGCCGAGCCGATTGCTCTCACCTCCATATTTCCTTACGCCTGGAAACTCGTGCTCGACTTCAATGTAACTGATCGCGCAAATGCATCTTTCTATGCCGGCTTGCTGATCTCAGCCTTTGCTCTTGCTGAATCTCTGACAGGAATGTGAGTGTTTGAAAGTTGAGATCTTGTTTCCTTGTCGTAGACTAACAATCTCGCAGGTATTGGGGAGGTCTCTCGGACCGCATCGGGCGTAAGCCTGTTTTGCTCCTGGGAAGTGCAGGCACAATGCTTTCCCTCCTTTTGGTCGGTGTTTCCACTAACTTCTGGATGGCTCTGGCTGGAAGAGCAATTGGAGGTTTCCTCAACGGAAACATCGGCGTCATTCAGACGATGGTCGGAGAGCTTACGGTCAACCCTAAGCACGAACCTCGTGCATACTCGGTCATGCCTTTCGTCTGGTCTATTGGCACAATCATCGGCCCTTCGATCGGTGGCGTCTTCTCAGCTCCAGCGGACAACTTCCCCGAGGTCTTCTCTCCCCATGGAATTTTCGCCAAATTCCCCTACCTGCTTCCCAACCTGATTTGCGCAGCCTTGATGCTGTTCTCGATCGTCTGTGGGTTCTTTTTCCTCGAGGAGACTCACCCCGACATGCAGCCCTGGAGCACGGTAGATGATCTCCAGCACACCGAAGCCGAAACTCCCATTCTAGCCGCCCAGGCCGGAACATTCACAGCTGCAGTCGACTTGCACAACGAATCTTACGGCACCTTCAACAAGGTCGTCCAAGATCAGGAGTGGAACGTTTTGCCCGACGGAACAGATGCACCAAAGGAAGCAGAACCTCAGGATCAAGTTGTCTTTACCAAGCGTGTGGTCATGTTGATTGTTGCTCTCGGCATCTTCACGTACCACAGCATGTCCTACGACCATTTGCTTCCCATCTTTTTCCAGGACTCGCGTGTGGAGAGCAGAGTCCACGGAAACAAGCTAAGTTCAATGGCGGGCGGTCTCGGTTTGACCATTCAAGATGTAGGCGTCGTCATGTCCGTGAACGGCATCATCGCACTGGGCGTCCAAGCCATCATATTCCCTCTGGCGGCGGCATGGCTGGGCGTGTGGAAACTCTTCATCGTCACCACCGTCCTGCACCCTCTCGCTTACATAGTGGTGCCTTACCTGGTGCTTCTCCCCGAAGAGTGGCTCTACCCAGGCATCTACGCTTGCCTGACCATCCGCAATATCTTTGCCATTCTCGTTTACCCAGTCCTACTCATCCTGCTCAAGGAAGCTTCTCCCGCGCCCTCGTGTCTGGGTAAGATCAACGGATTGGCCGCCAGCACCGGCGCCGCCTGCCGCACCCTCGCTTCCCCCATCGCAGGTATCCTCTACGGCATCGGTATCGATATCGATTTCACAGCTCTCGCGTGGTGGGTCAGCGGTGCTGTTGCTGTCTTCGGTGCCATCCAGGTCTTCTTCATCAACCGCAAGAAGAGCAGTGAGTGGCATCAAGTGCGCGCTCGTGCTCCTTGCCGTTTCATGCCCCCCGAGGAACACAGGCAGGAGATTGTGCACATTGTCGTGCAAGACGAGGAAGAGCAGGAAGTTGAAGAAGCCAACGAGCAGCGCGCGCTGTTGGCATAAAACCGAAAAGCAAATCTTCGACCCGATGATTTTTATTTTTTTGCAAGAATGAGGAAAAAGAAAATGGCATCTTATATGAGAAATGGGATCTTGAACGTGTACGAAGGATGTCATTGGCTTGCATGTATATGATCATAAGCATTTAGCGTCTTTGGGTGGAGTTCTTTGGTTTCGGTTCTCTAGATATAACAGTTTTCTACTATAATGAGCGCGGCGTTTTATTTTGGGACAGAGGCAAGAATGTTTATAGCAGGTGTAGAACCAGTATGTGTGTTGATCTCGTGCTTTCTGTTTTAATCCGTGTGACTAGTATCTGCCATTCCTACTCTCCTTTTACAAAATCCACTGTGCATATTCCATACAAGCACTTTTTCAACCACAACATCTACAGTGAGTCTGCTTTACCACTTCTCTCGGCAGACACACACAACACACCCCCTACATTTTCACATACACACATCACAACCCCTATCTTGCACCTGAGAAAACAAGAGCAAATAGCTCGAAATTGAAAGTCAAGACTAAACATCAGTCTAGAAACCAAAACCCCCTATCCACAGATCCTCCGATCCAACCTCTATAAACCCCTTCTCATTCCCCTCAATCCCTCCTTCAACTCCACCCACAAGAAAACGGGGAACCCCAAGCGTGCTCGGGGGTGGTGGATTCGACTGCTTGGTTTGGCTTTCTTGATGTTTTTTGTCTAGGCAGTAAAGTCGAATACGGTATTCGGGTCGATGTGCGGGGTTGGGATTGTGTGCATCCCCGAGTAGCGTTTGGAGGGAGCTGGAAGGGGTGCACTATGGAGAATAGCGATGTTTGTGGTTGGGGAGTGGGGGTATGCATGATACCAAAGACTGGAGACAAGGAAAGGGGTATGGAATGGAAGCAAGAAATAAAAGGGGGGGACGAGACCGTGTTTGTCTCAATGGATGTTGAAGTACTTGTTGTCAGTTAGGTGCATTCTAATGAGCTAGGAAGAGCTTTGGGCCGTCGATGCAGTAACGAAGGAAGAGGAAAGACCGGTGTTGTCGACGTCTTCAGCCAAGTCTCGGTAGACACTCGAATTTGTTGACCAGGAGTTGAGCAACGTGACAGTGTCGAGAACTACCAAGTTGTCTTCTAGACATCGTCGTGGTGAAAGCGTTGTTGTGTTGCACTGGAGCCATCACTCGAGGACCTCGCCCTCTTCGGAGCCAATGTAGCTCTGAGTGCGAACATAGCTGGCAGTACGGATCTTGCTGGCAGCCAGGGGGCTCCCAGCATCGAGCCCCTTCTTGCGAAGATACTCGGCATACGATGGACCCTTCACAACCGGTGTGTCGTACTGCAGAGAGCCGCTGGAGTCGGAGCTGGTAACGGCGAAATCGATGCACGAGACTGCATCAGGTTTCTGCTGGGCGATCTTATCCTGGACCTTGTGGAGCTTGGCTTTGCGAAGTTCCTGGTGACTGAGAGTGTTGGGGGCCTGCTGTTCGTGGCAATTGACATTCTCGATCGGGAAAGGGATGGCAGGGAAGCTGTAAGGGTGATGATGATCGAGTCTTCCATGATCGTTTCTCAAGGTACGACGCTTAGGGGCCAAGGGTCGGTAGGTGTCGTAGGCCCTGTGATTACCAGCGCCTTCGTTCTTGAATTTGATCTTCTTGGTGGGTGATGAACTGCGATGGATGGAGCCAGAGCTGAGAGCCTTGCGTCTGATTGGGGCGTGTGGTGCCTGGCGACGATGGTTGTATGGACCCTGTTCTGATGGGTTGGTGTTGTTGTCCTGGTTGCTGTGGTCGTTCGCGATATGAGCAGAGTTGGCAATGGGATTGGCACTCGACTCTGAACTTGTCGAGTTGTCATTGGATAAGAGATGAATGTTACTGTCGACAGCAGTAGGAGGCAGATGTCCAGGGGTTACGATTGCCATGAGATGACGGGCGACTGTCATCTCAGCCCACTTTCTCAACTCAGGGGTTGCATTGCCTCTGAACGCAAGCACGTTGTTGCTGAGTTGGTTGGATGTGGCCTGGGCATGAGCAATGATCAAGGCACACTTGCTTTGTTGTTTGTGCTTCTGATTTTGCTCTTCGGACCAGCTACGCCATTGGGCCACGTAGATGTCGTGCACAACTGTGGCCAAAATCATCATACCGTCAGGGGCATCGCTGCCAAGCAGCTCGTACACCGCAACATCAGTGAGGAGGTTCCTGAAGATGTACTTGTTGTCGACCCTGAGAACAAGAAGCTCGTAGAGATCTTTGCCGTGCTCAGAGACACTGTTGAGGATCTTGCCAGACACCTTCCAATGGAGGCGCAGGAAGTTGAGAAACAGGTTGGCCGACCTGTCATCAGCGAATATGCTCGACCCACGGCACTGGAGATAGTTGAGATGTGCGCAGGTGAACGCGTGCGCCTTGTGTAGGACGACGCTCTTGGACATTGTCAAATCTAGACGCTCCTCGCTCGGAACATACGCGGAGGGCGTCTTCGAAGATGCGTGCGACTCGATGAGCATAACGGATGTGCTGTGTAGAGATGGTGGTGTTTGATGATGGTAACGATTGATGTGGAATGATGGTTGATGTCGATTGTCGAATGATGGTGTTTGCGAGTGGAGGAGAGAAGATTTGATGAATGCAGAGACGAGTGCGCGTGCGAAGAAATAGTAAACGGAGAACTGAATGAGTGATAATCGAGCTCGCAACCTACTTTCACTTCCTACCAAAGATTTCGAGAAGTCGATCGTATGCAACTACCCGATGCGTCGTTTGGACCTCCTTCACTCAACCACAACCACATTATTCTCCCCTCTTTCATCTTGTTTGTCCAACACACTTCCATTCTATATTAGATTGGCCGAAGCGCAACACAAAATGCTCTTTCTTTCTGCCTGCGTGGTGGGGGGAACAATCAACTTGGCATTTGGCCTAGCTATGATCCTTAAATCTCCGATCACTGACACTACGAGAAGTGCAGGCAGCACACGAGGAGATGCTTTGATGTTCGGTGAGCCTAGTCCTGAATTTGGCCATCTTTTGCACTAGATTCTCCATGTTTGCGCTGTAAGATAAGTTGCTCCCATATCTGATTGAGGTCATAATACACAACCGATGGAACGATCTGTCGTCCTGTCAAGACCCAGTTAGTAGCAGATGACGATTGCAGCAACTCCAGCCAGCAACTATCTCGATCGAGGTGACGGCGAAGACAGTACACGAAATGTGGCTCTACGAGCTCCGTCATGTCCATGAAATCCCATACTCTTTCAACTTTCTTGCTGAACCAAAGACGGTTGCAGTACTTGGGTAAGACAAGCATACCGCTTTCCTGCCAGTTTGTAGTGGGGCGAGCAGTTCCGAGCTGCTCCTCTCTCCTCCCCGTGTGCCAACATCTATATCCCGCCTTCTCCTAGAAAGCTGTCGAGTGACGTGTAACCTATAAAAAGACAGAAAGGTTTTTAAATCAGGAGTATAGCCAAAGAGACCCGATAGCATCTCACATCTCAGTGGATCTTACCCTGTTTCTTAAGACTATTGTGCATTTTTATAGTGACACCCGTTTTATACTTTAAACACGGAGAGGCTGTGATGATTGATATGACGAGTTTCGTATTTGGGCTAACGAACCTGCCTGAGTGAGTTGTCGAGCACGGATTGACGAGCCATGGATGGTTGTTTCGTAGCGTGAAGGTGGAAAGGCAGTGAGATTGAAGAGGAAAGGAGGAGGCAATCGGAGCTGACAAGACCAGGTCTTGGCCTTCTCCTACCGTGGGGGGAAGAAGTCGGTAAGTAGCAAGAGGAAAGACACCCTCAAGAAGATCTCCAGCAATGTATCGAGGAGCCTGGATGGTGATGATCTCAGGGGATATAGCCCTTGTCAGAGCAAGGACTAGAGAACGGGGAGCTTTCGCCGTCATCGCCGTCGTCTGAAACAAAGATACCAGCACTACCGGAGTGATTAGGTGAAGAAGAAGAGTAGTGAGAAGGTGACTTCACTCTGTCGTTCTCAGGTGGAGGCATTGAGGGCCGCCGTAACAAGCCCGCGTTGAGCGATTGACATTTCAGTTGCGAATCGCAAAACAAACGGTATATGACCCAACCATCGCGATTCTATGGTTCCATCGAGCTGAAGACAAGATCGCAGAAGACATCAGAAGAGCAGTGAAGGGAGTGGTGAGAGGAACGGTGTGGGGAAGTGTGATGGCATCACGATTGGCTCACGCGTCACGATTGGCATCTCACGTCATTGAGCATACGGAGCTCTAGCTATCTATGTAAATAGAGCTTGCTCGACGCAGGAACACTTCTCTTCATCAATCTTTCTTGCAATCCAAGTCACACGACATCTTCAATCAACTCCAACCAAACCAATCCTCCCTTCACATCAACCAAAATGGCATCCCGCAACCCTGAAGCTTCCGCCGGCTCTGACCCCAACGGCTTCCACGCCTCTGCTCCCAGAGACGAGCCTCTCCTCTCCCATGGCCACCAGCCCGGAAAGCTCGTCGGCAACGACGCTGCCCCCGAGTTCCACGCCGAGACCCTCCCCGCTGGCACCGCTCCTCCTGAGCAGTGAGTCCTACTCGACTGATCAATCATCGCTCTTCATACTGACCTTTCCCAGCACCTTCAAGCCCAACAACATTGCCGAGGCTCCCCCAGTCCAGGGCGGCACCACTGCTCAAGACACCATCGGCGGTGCCACCTCCCAGCAGGTCCACACCGGTCTCGGTCACCCCGGCCAAGGTCAGTCCTCGGCCGAGCTGAGACACGACGGCTCTTCGCACAACAAGAACGCCGGCACCGGTCTCGACGGCCTCGTCTCTGGCGCCCAGGGCAAGACCGTCGACTCTCGTCTTCCCGAGAACGCTGGCCAGCGCAACCTCGAGAGCGACAAGGCCATGGGTGGTACCCGCAGCAATGTCTCCAACGCCGAGGACAGAATCCCCGACTCTGCTTAAGCTTTTCTGCTTCTCGCCCTTTTTCCTTGAACATGCTTCAACGACCAATGATACCAATGCCTCCGACAAATCTTCTTGTAAAACTAGTTTAGCATTCTCCCGCGCATCCCCACGCAAAGTGGCTACTCGGCCTTGATGGCTATACGAGGAAATGAAATTAAATACTTGCAAAACCCACCGCTTCTACTCCAATTTCCCACTCCTCTCGGTCCTTGTAGAATATGACGAGATGTCGTGCTGTTTGCTTCTTTGCATTTAAGCCTCAAAGCGGGGCAAGATCTATATCATCGTAGAGCACTGACCTTTTTCGCAGCTCCATCGTGGAGTGCGATCGCGGCTCGATATTGAGTGAGCAGAAGAAAACTGATGGTCTGTGCCTCATGCTGAACCAACAACCCTGGTTGTGTGATGATAATATCACTCCTCCGGGACAGTGTACTAGCTAAATGTATCATCGAAGAGTACACATGGAAGAAATTGAGTTGATATTGTATGATAAGAGACCGTGAAAACAATTCATAGGTTGGCAGATGTATTAGCATAGAATGAAAAAAAAAAAAAACGAGCAATGTCTTGAGAGTGATGATTTGTGAGCTCAAATGAGTTCGTACTCGATATCTTTCAAAGCAGTCAGCAAACCAGAACTTCGAACCTCTCATAGTTAATTCATCTAACACAAAACGAAAACACAGAACAACCACGAAGGGACTGTCAAAGAGAAGAATGACCCACAAAGGAGACTGAAAACGTAACAAAGAAAAGGCCGAAAAAGCAAATCAATGAACACAGATGGTATCTCAAGAATCAACAAATGGAACTTCTATCGCAAACAACAATCGCCCTTGTCCATCCTTTTCTCTACTCGGCACCCATCATAGTGGTGTAGGACTCACCAGTTACCTGCTCAATCTTCTCCACCGATCTCTTGTACCCCTCCATAGTTTCGAGCTTGTTGACATACGCATCCAACTTGGGGTAGTCAGTCGCATTGATCATCTTCAATCGCTTCTGGCCGGCCTGCAGGGGAAAAGACATCAAAATGTCAGCAGCGGTGAGGTCTTTGCCGCAGAGGAAACCTCCACCGTTGGGCGCAGTGGCGAGTTGCGATTCCAGAAAGTCGAAATGGGTCTTGAAGTTTGGCTCGAAGTACATGGTCTCGAATCTGCCGACAATGCCGCTTGTGATGGGGCGGAGGAAGAAGGGTATTTTGTCGCCCTTGAGGACTGCAAGAGGGAAGAACAGTCAGTTGACGTGGGTCAAGGGGTGTGGGAGTCAGGAATCTTACAGCTAAAGATGAGATTGGTGACCATCAAAGCCATCAGAGAGCCCTCGGCGTAGTGCATGAAGAAGCGGTAGCGCAACCACTCCTCAGTCTCGAGACTGGGGCCTTGCTTGCCGTCCTCGTATTTCTTGGGTGCGAGGTGGGGAGCAAAGTGCTCGGTGAGGTACTCGGTGATAAAGCCGGATTCGGCAAGGATCAAAGGGTCGGTTCTACCAGGAGCGGTGATGCCGACGACGGGAGATTTGCCCAGAGGGTGCACTTTCTTCAGCTCGGGAGGTGCGAGCATTTCGGGGGTGCGCTTCAAGACTTCGATGTCGTAGTCGACATTGCATTCTTCGAGGAGCCAGATGAAGCGTTGAGCTCTGGACTTGTCGAGCCTGATGAGTCGAGTTGGATTTCTGCTCCTGGAGATGAAGCTTGTCGGTGTAAACCTACCAGTACAAAGTGACTTTGGGAGCACTGCTTTCGGTTGCCATGATGAAGGTTCTGTATGATTGATGGAAGTTAGATTTGGGGTTGAGCTGTTTCACAGGATGCGTACGGACAAGGTGATCTACAATGTTGTACAACAACGAGCAGAAGAAAGATGTGTTGGGACGGGATACTGGTATGCTCTTGGACTTGGGAAGGAGAGGGATGGTAAGCACGTCAGGCGATCTGATCCTTTGTACCTGGTCTATCGGAGTGTCCACGGAAACGAGATACTGACTTACTGCTGGTATGCGGCGTGTGAAGATGGCTCTTTGGGATTCTATGAGAAGACGACAATGTTATTTCTTCAAAGCAATCTTGATTTGCTTTACGAGGCCGAGGCGATAAGCTATCCTGAGCGAGCCGAGGCGTCACGATCACAAGCAATAGAGATCATGATGGTTGCCGATCACGACGGACTGATGGATCTGCACGTGATATCGGAGCAGCTCTTGGCAATCTCGAACGTCAGCGACAGCGACAGGCATTGAAGGTGTGAACGACACAACCCTTCCCATACTCAACTCTAAATCACAGCTACACATCAATTCAAGATGGCTGGTGGTGGTCACAACAGTGCGCATCTTGTCACAAACCAAATTGACCGTCACGCCGTGAACTAACACCTTCGCAGGTCTCGCCTTTGACCCGGCGCTGGTCAAGTACAACCGTACGCTCCCAACCTGAGAAAACGCGCCGACAATGTTCACGTTCTGACTGCGACCGCAGAGATGCAAGTGGATCGTTACAGGCACTTCAAGTGGACTCCCCGTACTGCCTGGCTCTCGATTCTCTTCGCTATTGCTATTCCCAGCTCGCTTTACTACGTCGCCAACAAGACTGATGTGAGTCGCCTTTTTCTCAATTTCGGATCACAAGAACTGGACATCAAGAGTTGGAAGCCACAAAGAGAGAGAGGTGGAACGAGAGGCGGTACGTGGCAAACTCACCATTAAATTGTGAGGGGGGACAACTCGAACGGCACGCGACTGGAACAACCGCAACACGACTCTTCTGTTGTGCAAAATATGGGCTGTGAGAGGTGGCAGGACAAGACTCACAAGCCCAAGACGTCCACCACCAAGCTCCCAAACCATGGCTCAACAGGCGCAGCGCTACTCTCGAAACGACGAATACTGACTGCATCTATCACAGGGAAAGTACGAGCTTCGTGGCAAGAGAAGAGGCGACACCATGAAGGAGTTCTAAGTCAAGAAACGAATGCGAGGTCACGAACAAATGCGACGTTGAAACCGGGGAAGATACAACAATTATACCACACCATGTCAATACCCACACAAAAAAGTTGCCCTGTCCTTCTGGTGCTGGTCACCATGTCTCAAGTTGTTTGTTCAACGGCAGACAGCTCGTTCAAGATCGCAACCAACAAATCAAGTGCATACCGAGATGAATTCGGACTGTAGCCCGGTATCATGATGACTGTAAACCTTGCGTTCCATCTTATTCTTTGCACATCTTGAGCTTGATGAGAATTCAGTTCAGCAGGCCGCGCAAATGCCCTCGCTATTCTATGTTTATAGCACTCACCAACGCGTCATTTCGCGCCTCCCCGTGTGCTGCCAAAGACCATCACAGTGTAGTTTTAGAAATGCACAATATGTTCTAGCAGGAAGTCAAGTCCACAGAGATGCTATGCTCTTTCGATCCGAAACATCCCAAGCATTCAATGAGATTTGATATCCACCTTTGGAAGTCTACAGTGTCACGACATTCCCTTGCTCTTGCCACTAAGTTGATTCTCATGAGTGGAATTGGTTGTTAGTGTGATTGTATCAAGCTAGCTGAGCTCCACTGCTTGCTCTACGGTTTCGTGGATGTGATGCTCCCTGGTAGGAGTTACTTTCCGATACCTTCAGTTGCCTTCAAGGGTCTAATCATCGGAAACACCGTTGACGACATCGAGACCCCGCGCTGTAGATCTGCGGGTGTTTTTCGTCTTGGTGCCTGGCAGCTCGAGCACACCTTGATGCTTGATTATACATACCTACTTACCTACTTCCTTCGCACATATACCGTTGTTCGCATATGCTACATGTTGTAAATCTTGTGTGAACATACTCGTATCACATCTTGGACTGCATGGTCAGATGTTACAAACGAAACAACCTGCTTTGCCCAAAACACCGGGTCGCACATGCGTTGTTTCCAAGTATTGAAACGAGTTGATAATCTGGCTGGGTTATCAACCTGTTGTTTGTATGATTGCAGTCGAGTCAGGAAGCTTCTCTCTTGGCCTGCAGTTGAAGAGACAGACGTGGACCATGTCCCAAGGACGTCGTGAAGCACGCCGCGAAGCACGTCGAGCAGAGTCGCCGCCCGATCCACGAGACCGTCGTCGACGTCGTTTGAATTCTTCGACTCCGATTGACCTGCCGCGTCCGACTGAACTCGTTTCCTCTTGGCTTGAACAACAAGATTTGGCTCGATCAGCTGGGCCGGCGCAAACAGCGCCCTTGACCAATTTCCACACCTTTCTCCCAACACCTGTACGCAATCACTTTGAGCAAGGATTTACTCAGAGTGCTGTCACCATGCCGGACCAACACACCACAGTGGGAGACCATGGTGCTGGCCCATCCTCTGCATCCCATCCACCCGCTCTTGATATTGACGCCGACGACCGCTCAACCTCAGCTCCTATTGGCGATCGTTCGGTCAACTCTCGACGCAACGGACCTCTCCTGAACATGGGACAGATTGTCTCCAAGAACCAACCCGCTTCCACGCTTGCTGAATCGCAAGCTTCCTCCGCCGCTGACAGCGATGACTTGTCATCTGACACCACAGAAAGCTCACTTGACACTGCTGGTATGAGAGCTGGTGTGAGAACGTATACCGAGGCAATCTCGAGTCGCTTTTTCGCTTCTCACCGAACTCCACGTCATCTCTGGGACCTGCACAGCACCAATGTGGGACATGTGGTTGAGGACGAGCGCTCAGCAAAGAAACCGACATATCCCGAGAACCCTGCAGTTCTCCTCGTCTATCAACTGGATCGTAACACTCCCGAGCCCACGCTACGCTACTTGCCCTTCATCCCTGTCTCACCGAAGAGAAAGAACAAGAGCAAGAACAAGCGTTTCATGGTTCAACCTTCGCACAAGCAACGCATCGATGCTTCTCCGTTGACGGCCAGAAGGGCACAATGGATACCTGGTGAGTTTCCTGTGGAACTGTTCGAACTCATCAATCAGTACCTTTCTCGTGACGACATAAAGTCGATGCGGCTGGTAAGCAAGGAGTTCGAGCGAGGTGTATCAGGCTCTCTGTTTGACACTGTTGTTGTTCCATTCAACACGGAGCTGTACGAGATGATTGAACAGAAGGTTGTGAAGCGCGACCTCAAGGGAAAGCGCAGAGCTGACGATCCCATCAACAACTTTGTCGACTTGGATCCTGGCTCGTTACTATGGAAGAATGCCCTAGACGACACAGAGGACAAGGTCTATCGCGGCCATGGACTCAAGGTCTTTGAAGGCTTTGGCCACCATATCCGTCGCTTCGGCATGAGTTTTGAGATCAAGGAAGAGGCACTCCAGAACCCACCTCGAAAGAACAAACTCGACAGCCACGAGAGCTACTTTGGTTCGTATGAATGGCCGTCACACGAGTACACACGCTATGAACTGCTTGCTGGTCTCGAGCGTACAGCAGACGAAACTTCACAGATGAAGTTAGCCTTCTCACACTTGTCGAGGGTTCAACAGCTTGCACTTTCCATGGATAGCGGTCTTGGTTGGATGAACGGACCCGACAAGTCACTACGCAGCACGATCCTGCAGCGACCCTCTCCTCTATTTGGTTGTTCGCATGGCATAGTGGACGCACAACAACAAGAGCGCATCAGATTGTGGGACTCTATCGAGTCTGCGTATGACAGATTGGGCGCTTTGGAGGACCTGAAGGAGGGCGGTCTCGAGCGCGCCAACTTGGATGAGAACTTTTTCTACCGTCCGCCCTTCTCGACCACCCCATACGCTTCTCCTGCTGTGTGGGCCACTGCCCCTGCCCATTCGGTTGCTGCCACGACTACAGGTTTATCTGACAGCGACCGCGATGATGCTCCAGAGACGGGAGTCTTGTACGTCTCTCCCTCCGATACAAACGACCACCCATCCCACTCGATCGAAGCACAGAGACTGGACTACAGAAAGCTCGAGAAATTCAGTCCTGCTAGCTTGGGCACCCACCAGAAGGAGTGGCTCTTGGAGGCCGAGTGGGCGCAGAGAGCGTTTCTCACAACATACATGCTCGGCGTCGTGGACAACAGCTCGGTTTTTGACAATGTGTCGGTCTTGAACTTCCGCATCTCCAGCCATCTCGTGCCTTTGCTCTCTCGTCACGACTTTTGGACCGCTCTTCCAAAGTTGCAAGAGGTTGCGCTCGCCGTCATCCCTGATTGGCGCACCGTTGAGAGAGACGAGGCCGGGATCGTCGAGACCAAGGACATTGATCCTTCGGTCGCCGTCGAGAAGACCTACAGCCTGCTTCAAGATTTCATCGGTGTTAGACTGAACGTCACTAAACTCGATTTCTCTTGGGCCGCTGGTGGTGAGCACGCCGAGGGCATCTTCGCTCGGAATCACCACGTCTTGCCTGCTCCCATCACCACTATTGCACGCTCAACGGTCGTTCTGCCGAAGGATGACGACCTGATCAACCTGCCACACATCAAGGACCTTTCTTTTTCCAATTGCTGGTTCACACCATCTTCAGTCGTGGCAATGGTCAAGAAGCTGCGCAAAGAGTCTCTTAGGAATATCAAGTTTGACTCCGTTTCGCTCACCGCTATGCCACGCGCCAACGGAGTCAACCCCAACAACCAGGCCAACGCCAACCAGAATCTGTTTGCTCCTCACCAAGCTCCAGGTGCTGGTATGGTCATGCTAGGTGGCAATTTTGCTACCCAATTCGGCGCCCAAGTCTGGCATGGTCCGCCTCCAGGCGTGTCTGTCCAACAATGGGCGCAGACGATGTTCCAAAATTTGAATGCCATGACACAACAGCAAGGCATTGTCCTCTATCAGGTTCCTCAGATCTGGACCAGCCACCCGATGGGATTGACAATGCAGCAGATCCATGGTATGTTAGCTGGACTTGCCGCTGGTAACGGTCAAGGCGGCGCTGCACCCATGGCTCAACCTGGAATGCTCTACCAGCTTCCGCAACAGCAACAGCAAGGCGGTACAGCCCAGTTCCCTCAGCCGATACCGCCTGCAGCACTGCCACTGCCACCGCCTCCACCTCCACCTCCTCCATTCGCTGGCTGGGTTCCACCCCCTCAGCCTGCAGTGCAAGCTGCCCCTGCCCCTCCTCCCCAACCTATCAACGGGCCTTGGTACGAAGGACACCGCGTTGGCTCATGGGTCGCTGTGATTGATAAGATAAGCCCAGGACCCAGGCTCGAGATGTACCAACCTCGCGACGAGTTCGAGCCCGCACCCAAGCCACGTAAGAACGGCCTCGACTCGGCAGAATTCAAGTCTTGCGGCTACGTACAACTTCGCTTCCCAACGTTTGGCGACCAGAACAATGTCGAAGCACCTGCATCGTACCGCATGAGCCGCCACTTCATCCGTCGGCAGAGTCTTCTGTCGGGGGCTATGCTCACAACGCAGGACAAGCTCCTCGGCACGATTGTACAGTACATGTCCGAGCACGAGACTGATGCCC
Organism: Aureobasidium sp. SLJ-2021a; assembly: GCA_019677095.1. Taxonomy (NCBI): domain Eukaryota; kingdom Fungi; phylum Ascomycota; class Dothideomycetes; order Dothideales; family Saccotheciaceae; genus Aureobasidium; species Aureobasidium sp. SLJ-2021a. The sequence continues at coordinate 372,292 of JAHRBU010000017.1, read as the reverse complement.
TTCATCACGCATGGGGCATGACAATGGGATGGAGCAACGCAAAGCTCGCCGAAGAGGCCGAGTACGATGGCTACCTCGCTGGAGGCACAGGCCGTTTCTCAGGTAGTGTGACCAAGGACTCGGTCATGCAAGAGGCCTACTCGGCTCAGCATTCTTGAGTAATTGACGAGCAACGATACGAAAATCATGTCAGGAGTAGTTGATGAAAAAAGGCGTTGATTGAATTTGGTGACAGTTGCCATGGATTGGGTCCTGATCTTCTCTCGATTGCAAGCAAGGCAGGAAAAGAATTGGCAGCGAGTGGAATCTGGTTGGTTCTTGGATGGGTGCAAACGAAATCAGAGAGCAACAGACTCTAGTAATGAGGCAGGATGAAGGGGTTGTGGATACGAGAAGAGACCAAGATATATAAAAAGCCTAATGAAAACTGTAGAGTATTGTAATACCCTGGCTCGGTCAGACAGATGGTGAAAGGCAAGAGTAGAAATGGTTGCGAGTGTTGGCGGAGATAAGGGTGATTTGATCCGAGGCAGGAGATTGTTGGCGGGATCGGCTGCCAAGAGGATGGATTTCTGGGAGCCTTCTCGAGAATGCTCGTCCAAAGTTTCATAAGCATCCCCTGAACTGCAACACTCTTGATCTTGACAAGTCACCATCGTCTCGGAGCTGCACCTTAGCACCCTCATCGACAGTTGTTCACCAGACCGCAAAACCATCTGATCCTACCGTCCCCACTGCAGCACCGACCCAGCATCGGCCCACCAAGCATCCGACTCCTCGAGTGAAGACACTTTGTCTGATAGATCCTACCCAGTGCGCTGTCCAGCGCTACCAACTTCTCACTCTCTCGAACCTCGACTCGCCGACACACAAGACCTCACACAATCACAATGTCAGCCAGAGCCGTTGCTCAGGCTCCCATGCAGGATGCCAAAGTGTCTAGCACAAACACCGCTGTGGATGCGCCCGAAGAGAACATCTTCATGTTTGTGCCAAACTTGATCGGTAGGCTTCTAGCTGCTCGTTTGCGCAATCAAGAGCTGACACAGAAACTCAGGATACGCCCGTGTCTTCCTCGCCATCGGCTCACTAAACTACATGCCCCTCCACCCGCGAACATGCGCCCTTCTATACAGCGTATCGTGCCTTCTGGACGCTCTTGATGGCTACGCCGCCCGCAGCTTCAACCAGTCGACCAAGTTCGGAGCCGTGCTGGACATGGTGACAGACCGCTGCACCACCACCTGCCTCCTCGTCTTCCTCTCAACCGCCATGCCGCGCTGGAGTATGGTCTTCCAACTGCTCATCAGTCTCGACTTCACCAGCCACTACATGCACATGTACGCCACTCTCGCCATGGGCGGCAGCGGCAACAGCCACAAGAACGTTGATGCAAAGAGGAGCAAGATCATGCACTTGTACTACACCAACCGCACCGTCTTGTTCGTGTGCTGTGCCTTGAACGAGCTCTTCTTCATCGCCCTCTACCTGCTCGCCTTTTCTTCGCCCTACCTCAGTCCTTCGCTCCTGCAACCCGCTGGTGAGGGCGCTTCCCTGCGACCCGGCTCGCCAATCATGCCCCCGAAGCCTTCGACAATCTTCTCCAGCCCTTGGTCTGCTGGCGCAATGGAGATGGCCAGGTGAGTTGTTGTTCCTTGCACCCTTCTTGACTTTGGAACAGAATTCTGACTAGACTGTGAATGTACAGAGCGAACAAGATGGATAGTACCGTCCCGTGGATCCTGGTCGCCATCTCTACACCCGTCATGTTGTTCAAGCAGTGGGTCAACATTGTTCAGATCGTCAAGGCCAGTCAATGGCTCGCCCAGGGTGATCTCGCCGATCGCGCAAAGGCTGGTCTGCCCAAGAAGACGCAATAAATCCCGGCCATCGCAAAGAAGAAAGAGAATGGGTTGTTGTATGATAAGGAAGAGGGGGCATGGAGGCACCGAGGAAGAATAAAGTCTGAATAGAGAAGCCTTTGCTTTTGCACTTCCCAACTCAGCTTCACATTACGAGAGTTTGCATGGCAGAGGCAGGGCGATCAATCGCACAACACACACACACACACACACACACACACACACACACACACACACACACACACACACACACAAACTCACGCCTCGAAAGCCCAAAGACTCGGACGCAATTGCTCAAACCCAGTAAACAACACGCAGCGGTCGACCGACCATCCGCCTCTACCAGATCCGAATGCTTCTCTTTCTTTTCTCTCAAACACTTTTGTTTTCTTGTATCACCATTTTTTCTTTTCTTTTCCAGCCTTTTTTGCCCGGTTGCTATGGCTATAGCTATGCTCTCACAGAGCTAAGAGGAGGGCTGAAAATCTGATATATCGATATTTTATTTGGAACACAAACCTTTTTCCATGTCCTCTTCCTTGCAGCAAAATTCTGAAACATGTAGAAGTTGTGTAAGGCTCCCTGCAGCTTTCCTTTCACGAGGTGCGGGTGTAGGGTTTGAGTGATACGGTACCTACATTAGGGTTAGGTCAAGCATCTTACGGGCAGGAGGCTCTGCAGTTAGCAACAATGCTGGGAACACTTTGGGGATGCGTAAGAGATAGATGGCGTTGTCCAGAGGCTCTTGCAGCCATCATGCAATAGGACGCATGTCGCACAAGAAACATAGACTTTCTGCATTTTGCCCATCCATGTCTCACCTCAGTAACCGGACCATTTGCATCGGGGGCCAGCCCCGAAAACGTGTTTGCGTGCCCTCTGCAATGGCGTGTGCCTCTATCTTTTTCATGCGAGGACGTTTGTCAGGCCCCTCTGCACAGCAGCGCGAGGGCTGGCTGGCTGGCAGCAAACACCACCTTTCCTCGCATAACTCACGGCTTCCGTCCTACCGAGACAAGAGACAAGATCCCAAGGAACCGGGACCAAAGCCTCCGTGCACATTCTGGATATCAAACCCGGTGGCTGGGGGAGTGATCTCGATATACGCCTGTGACGAACAACATCAATCTAAGAGAAGCTGTCACCATTCGTCATTGGCCTTTGCTTGGAAACGACACGACACGACATTTGACGTGTGTGTGTTTCTTGCAGTGGGATGCCTTATTTTAGCCCTTCTGCTTGTTCGTCTCGTGAGTCCGTGGAGTGTTGACGTATGTACTCTAGAGTCCCTAGGGTTTTTGGGCAAAATACGAATGCACACGACAAGGCCAAGATGAAACACGCGAGGTAAGGCATACACGAGGAAAGGAAAACCGCGGAAGCACCAGTTTTGTGCAAGAGGGTATAAAAATCGATCTTCCAGGGTATAAAAAAGTGATGTTGCACGGCGGGTTGCCCTTGACGACGAGCACAGCCAACAAAGAGATCTACTCGCCTCACCTGTTTGCGGTTCATGCAGAGGTGGGAGTAATGATGAATCGAGCAAGAGCATTGATATAATCGCTAGTACATGTGATGGGGTATGTGATAGATGGGCAATCCCGAAGGATTGGTTTTCCGTTGTGGTCTTGTTGAAACGGCCTTGCTTGCGTGGGACTGTACTGTACATGAGTACTGTGGGTTTGGATTGCCGACATAAGGTCTGCGGTAGCGTAGGTTATAGGTGACAGCGCACAAAGTGACAAGCACAATGGGATCAGAGATCCGTCGGTGATCGCTTACACTCGAGTCGTGCGACTGAGAACCACATCAGCATGCAAGTCACCATCCCGCGCGTGCAAGCAATCGCATCTCCTCCCGCCTTGCGCAAGAGGCCGATCCGAGACCAATCGTGTTAAGCGCTGGATATAAAATCAAGTGGCTGGGCAATCGGAGGTGATCAATGCAATAATGCAAAAAAGAGGCACGGCAGAGCAAAGCAAGTAACCGAGGAACGAAACAAGAGTAAGCAGGCCGCATCCTCCTCCTCTACAAGCCAAGCTGAACAACCTCAGCCAAGATGGCCAAAATCAAGGCAAAGGAGCAGAGAAGCGCATATTCCATCCACCTCTCCACACGAAAGGGCCACCAAGATAAAGAACGCGACGCGCGCGATGAAGAAGTTGGAAGTGGGTAGTCTTTTTGACCATGTTTTCGATAGCAGAGTCGATAGTGGGAAGAGGCACTACAATCGCAATCCCTTTACAGAGCAGCAGAAATGGGAATTTTTTGACAAATTCATGGCATAGCATGGCGGCTACGGGCGGGTTCTCCAAATCCTTCAGAGATGGGAAAAAACTGGTTTGCGAGGTTTCTTGCTGCGGGCTGAAGAAAGTCGCACTGTAAGCGTGATTCGTCCTTAGTGTTGCTGCTCCGCCTTTTTCAATCTGGGAATCAATTTGTGCGCCGGGTCGATCATATCAAAGGCGGATCTCTATCTATTTCCAAGCAAAAGGGCGGGAGGATCTTCTGAGCACTGCAGGTGTAACCTTGTTCCAACCATGCTTTCTTGTCAAGCCAATGGAGGAACATAGAGAGGCGGACTGTGGCAGATGTCATGAGGTGTCGACAGAGAACTCTCGATATGTTCGTTGGACGGGCGAACGCATGCGAGCCACGGTACAAGTCCAGCGGAGTCCAAGGCCAAAGGTTGAAACATGTGGATCCCACATCCGGAGCATAACCTTGATTTTTCTGCCCTCAACCTCGTGCCTTTCCTGGTTCGGCCTCGGTTCCAGCCCCCCTTTGTATTGCGAATATGTCATTCTAAGGCAATCGACTGTGGTTCTCATTTCGAAAAAGTAGGAGAGATGATTTTAAAACCCACGAACGGTGGATTGGGGGGGAGGAGGTAGCTTTTATTAATAATGTCGCACATGGACCTCTTTCCTAATCTTTTTTTCTTCTTCTCCCACAGGACACACCCCATTCCGGAGTGATTTGCGACAGATCTCATCCCAAGACCGACACACAGACGACCGCGCAGCAGAAGCCATCCCAATCCCAGACGTTGGGGAATACAGCATTAGCCTTGTGGAGCAGCAGACGAGCATCAACCCTCTCTGTGTTTTCCTGCCGTGTGCCCATCGCGAAAAACGTCCCGCGTGCATAACTCTGCCACTCCACGCTTTCTTCCAAGGATTCCCAAGGCCAACCCCGGTCAACCTCTTGCCGAATCCACGCATACGCCTTGCCGGGTCCCACCAGAAAAGGGCAGGGTAGTTGCTAGCTGAAGAGACGAATCCACCGCCAGCCCCCAAAAAAAGGTGTCCGGTCGAGGTTGTTTCGAGAGGTGATCGCCTGTGCAGCAAAAGTGCACTAAAACACCCGCTATTCAAGGCGGGAGACGTACTGCAGGCATAAGAGCCTTGTTCCGTTGTCAGCAGTGCTCACTCACTACAACAACCCCTCCATCCGCAGCGACATTATTTTCATCTTTCCCATTGTTTCTTTTTTCGGTTTCTCCAGGACACTTGCATGCAACATAGAGATATCTTGTCTCACCTGTTTCTCCAAGGAACCAATTCTAGATCCTTATACGAAACCCAAACGTCCTTTGACTAGGCCCGTTGAACCCTGAACCACAATCATGGACTCTACCACCCTCATTACTTTTCTCTAGTAAGTAACTCGGAATCAAGTCCGTGACTCGAGAGGACATGATGCTGACAATCTGATTTGTAGTAGATCAAGACCGGATGTTCGTACAGTTGAACTGTTCGGATCTTGGGACAACTTCTCAAGACCGTATCGTATGCAAAGCGATGGACACAGAGGTCGTGGAGTCTGGACTGGATGCCACTCGTTCGAAAACATCATCTGTGATGGTGACCGCATCAACCAGCTGAGGCCCAGAAATGGAGCCTTGAAACAAGGTGGAACTTACTGGTACTACTACAAACTTGACGATGCCGAGGAAGCCTACGACCCTGCCGCCTTGACTACATGTGCTTGCCCATTACTACCTGGTCAGATGGTCAACGTACTGGAAATCCCCATCGAAGTCATCGAAGCCCCTCAACGAGTCTGCAGCGCCTCGGCCGACCTACCAACTACCGTGGAGATCCCCATGACCACCAACCCCGAAGACAGATACAAGAAGATTTACAGCAAGCCGCCTACCAAACTTCCTCGCTACTACTGCTCTAGTGACGCATTGCGGGAGAGATTTGCTGCGGATGCAACAATGTCAAGAGATCTCAGATGCAGGGACCGACCTTCCTCTCGCGGAGTTAGATCTATCAAGCGTGTCCGTCGTGAGGAGCCCGAGTACCAACGACCTGGTGCGTGTAAGATTGATGTTTCTTGGGATGACATCTCAGCACTTGCCGGCATACCCGACCTGGACCAGAGCATGAACAATCTCCCGGAGCTCCGACCCTTCGCTCATTGCCCTAGTGCTTCGCCTGAAGAGAGACCAACCACCAGAGGTCAAGGAGGACGCTTCACCGATCTCACCAAAGGTCTGGGATTCTCCTTCTTTGGCTCGCTCAGACAGTCGAAGAAGAATACGCACCGCCTCAGCCAAGAGTTTACAATGGAGTTTGACGATTCACCACCACAAATCCCTCAACTTGATGGCGCGTACGATGAACCCCAGTCTACACAGTGGCCTCTTAGTCCTCCCCTGTCTGAACTTGCAGATGAAGAGAACTGGCCCTTGCCACCTCTGAATCGTTTCCGACCTGCTTCCTCCCACACACCCCTTCATGGCCCATCAACGCCAACCTCTGCAATTCCAATCCTAAACCTCAACAACCGGAACAACACATTCCACCAGCCCCTCACATCACCAGAGCTTTCTTCTTCAATCACATCAGACGACTTCCACCCCGGTTTCGGACCCAGCAAAAGCATACCCGGAAGCTTCGACATGGCCTCTCCAACATTTACAGCCGACACCCTCGACTCGTCCTTTTCCTCCAGCCTCACGACACCCGACCGCCTCAGCTTCAGCCTCGACACCTCCGACCACCACCAACAACCCCACACCTCCTCGGACATCAACACGTCAAACTTCCACACCGGTCTCGAGGACTTGAGCAACCGTCTCTCGGCCCTCTACACACAACCCCCTCCCTCCTCCCACTCGGACGACTCCACCGACGAAGCCCAACCCTCACACCAAAGCAAGCGAAAAATCGACTTTTTGTCCTTCTTCCCTCCGCGCGCGCAACCGCTATATCTCCAAAACGTCCAGGCTCGTCGCAGCAGGAGCAGTGGCGATTGCGAGCATACATCCAACGCGAGTTGCTTGACTCTGAAACCAGCGGCGACGAAGAGTGGCACCGGTAGTGCGAGGGCAGAGAGGCCGTTTTCGTTGTGTTTGCCCGTCGGGGCCGGGGAGTGGGATACAGAGGACGCAGGATTTTGCAGCGATGTCTTGGGGGCTTTGGGTATGGTTTGATGAAGTGTTGATGGAGGTTGCTTTGCCTTTGCTCGTGTCGATGTTGTTTTTCTATAGAGACGTGTCGAGTATATAGTATGGAAACCATCCAACCCTGTTACACATGCCATAGATCCGATTCTCCTTTTTTTCTTTTCTCGGGGCTTGTGTGAATCCTCGAGCCTTTGCTTTCGAGCAGACTGATGGTCTTGGTGATCGTATAGTCATGGTTCTAGCTAGACCTTTGTTACCATCACCATCACCATGCCATACCAGAGCTAGAGCTAAGTCTAGGAGATTGGGAATGGGAATGGGAATGGGAGTGGGAGTGCAGGCTACGATGTCCCACCGAAGCACGAATAACATATCACTTACACTTACACTCACACCCACAATCACGCTCACATGAGCCCATGAGACGAATTAGCTATACACATCGATACTCCCAGCTAGCCCTCCCTTCGTTACCATCACCATACCAGAGCAAGGAAGTACTTATGGGCTGTGGATATGACCCTGTACAATATTCGACAAGATCATCGATGGAATGTCACAAATTGGTGAAACAGAGACTGACTAGCTATACACACACAGCAATGGAGCTGTACGGCAAGAGACTGATGGATCCAAAGGTACGGGAGTGGTACGAGACAAGGATGATGGCTGGGTGATGGCGAGGCCAGTCTTTTCGATTCGCGATCCGCAGATGATGCGTGTGATCGTTTTGACTCTAGTTTGGCGTAAGCATGAATTGGGGGTCAGAGGCTACAGTCACAAGTGATTTGCGAAAAGTGTTTGGCAATGTTTTTTTTGTTTCCATTTGCAGATGATATGTCATGAGTGAGAGAGCGCTCAAGTGCATCACGGATGCTTGTCCTTTTCCACCTCCACGGCGACAAAGCCCATGGGAAAGAGAAGAAGAACTTCGAAACGCTCGGAGAGAAAGCTGAGGAGGGGGGAAATCATGTCAATTCGTTACAACCTAGCTGCGACGCAGTAAACGGTCAGCTCAAGAAAGACACACGGCATCACAGCATCCAGTTCACACTCACTTGGCAGGAGGGTTCTGGATGAACTCGACACCCTTGCTAATGTTGCCGGTCAAACCCTCGTAACACTTGGTCAAGAGCTTCTTCTCGTAGTCGTTGGCCGAAGACACGACGTTGATGGCCTTCTTGGCACCTTCGGGGCCGAGCTCGACGGGGACGGAGAAGAAGTCGCAGCCGGTTTCCTTTTGGATGGCGTCACCACCGTCGACGCCGGGCAGGTAGACGAAAGTGGGCTCGGTGATGCTGGACTCGCCCTTGACGGCCTTGAGCAGCTTCTCGGCGAAGCGGAAGCCGGCGTAGGCCATGGAGAGGGTTGCGGAGCCGGCGCCGTCCTTGGCCTTGACGACCTCGTCACCACCGAATTGGACGCCTGTAGGATGGAAAAGAGGTTAGTTTGTTTGCTGCGGTCAGAGGAGGGGAGGAACGAGGAAACTCACGGTTGGTCAGAGCATCGAGCTTGTCCTCGGGAACGTTGACGGCAGGCTTGGCCTGGCTCCACAGGGGAACAATGGTCTCGCCGGAGTGACCGCCGATGACGGGGATGGTGGTCTTGCTGGGGTCGCTCTCGCCGGTGATCTCTGCGACAAAGGTCTCTGCGCGGACGACGTCGAGGGTGGTGACACCGAACAGCTTCTTGGGGTTGAACTTGCCGGCAGCCTTGAGGACCTCGGCGGCGATGGGGACGGTGCTGTTGACGGGGTTGGAGATGACGAGGACAAAGGCGTCGGGGCAGTGTTCGGCCACACCCTTCATGAGGTCGCGCACGATGCCGGCGTTGATCTTGAACAGGTCGTCACGGGTCATGCCAGGCTTACCTGTTTCGGGGAGTGATTAGTCTTTGCTGAAGCCTGGTGCTGGGTAGCCGTCACTTACGGGGAATGCCAGCGGGGATGACAACCATCTCAGCACCGGTGAAGGCGTTCTTCATGCCATCATCCTTGGGGAGGAAACCCTTGACCTTTGCGGGCGAAGAGATGTGGGAGAGGTCGGCGGCGACACCGGGGGTGTTGACGACATCGTAGAGCGAGAGCTCGCTGACCAGAGGGCTCGACTTCATGAGAAGAGACAGAGGCTGGCCAATGCCACCAGAGGCTCCTGCAACAACTAGAGACGGTATACCATGTCAGCTCCTGACTCTTGCGGGCGATCAGCTCCGCGCCCTAGAGCTCTCTTTACATACCGACTTTGACCATAACTGCTGTGTTTGTGAGGTGGGAAGGAAGTGGTGAATTTGAGGGAAGGAACTGTTCAGAGAATATAGAACAGGAAGGAGTGTATGCGAAGAAGAGGAATGAGAGAGGAAACAGAAAGGACGACTTGTTTCGGACTTGGGAAACTCAGCTCACCTTGCTCTTTGCATGTGAAAGCTTGGACCTCCCCAAACCCTCCCCCGCTTCGGGGTTGCAGAGACGCGCTCATCACCACTAGGTGCCCCTCCTTGAACTCATGCACTAACAATAGACCGACATACGCCCTCCGCATACCCGACCTGTAGTCCTACTCAACACTCTTGCCTTCCCCCTGTATACAGCGTCGACTTGCACTCACCCTCTCAACTTCTCATCACATTCAATCCCAGCATCCAGCACTGCCAAAGCCCGATGGACTTCACCCCGCCATGCCGAGGCCGGCTTCGGCTAATGAACAGACAGGGTCTTTACGGTTCATCTCTCCAGCAGCCCGACATCATCAAGGTACTCAGGCTATCAACACACCTTGATGCACACAGCAAGCCATCCGACCAAGATAGCCAAGGCTAGACATGTAGAAGAGAATAACACGGCATGCCCCAATCTTGAGGCTTCCGGCATGAATTTGTGCGCCATCAAAGAGGCAGAGCGATAGTCCCGTTGAAACCAAAATACAGTCATCCCGTAATCTTCCTTCGTCCTCTGACCTGTTGCTCTGAGAGCCCTGCGAATTATCGTCCTTGTTCCGAGTGTCTTGTCTGTCTGGCTCTGTGATGTTGTTTTTTTGTTTGCTTTTTATTCTCGTGTCGTTGTTGTAGTAGTAGTAGTGGGGGTATCAAGTTGTTTGTCATGTTCTCGCTGCATCCATCCGCCGGTACTATACTTCGTACTGGTCCCTCTCGCCCTCGGCATCGTCTTCGGGTGCACGATAATGGTGCTGTCCGTCGTTGCCGCTCATAGAAGGGTCCGCCATTCTCGGTCCTTGTGGTGGATACATTTGCTAAAAACAGGTTAGTCTTCGGTCGCAGCTCTCTTCCTACGTCTTTCAAGACACTCACCGGTTGTTGCAACATGTTGTATCCACCAGCATACATGTTGGGGTCGAAGTTGTGTGACGGTGCGTAGCCGGCCGAGGGTGCAGGAGGCGGGTACATGCCCTGCTGCGTCTGGTACTGCTCTTGTGCCACGTGCTGGCCCATGGCACCGTAGTCGGTCGGCTGCATGTGCTGCTGCCCCTGTTCCTGACTCTGAAGCTGTGCTGCCGCGGGCGGAGCCTGCATCGAAGGTCCAGCGGTAGCAATCTGCGCATCCGAGACTGGGAAGCTGCCCGGTGGGAAGTCCTGTCTGCGTTTGTGTTGGGGGGTGGCGTCTTCGCGAGGCACAATGTCGATGAGAAAGTCAAACATGTCGCTCTTGGCCAGGGCGCTTGCTATGTCACTGCGCTGCAAGGTGCGTCTCTTGTTCTCCTCTGCATGGATCCATGCGCGCATGGTCAACTCTGTGATGAATATGTCGCAGCCCTTTGCGAACAGGATGGGTGCTTCGGCTGAGATCATCTTGACTTCGGGGTCCGCCTTCATGACTTTCTTGATACGAGCGAGTGGTAGCTGGTGGATCTTGTATTCGTGTTCGTCCGTCTCGAGCTTGGTGACTTGGTTCTGCCAGTACGTGTTCAGGATGTCTCTGTAGTTGCCGGAAAGTCCTTGGGATACCTGTAGATCAGAGGGTGTCAGTGCAAAGCTCACAGGAGTGCTACGTGTCCCGACTCACGTTCGACCATTGCCCCGTAAATGTCTCCGGTGGAGGTGCGCTGCCCTGCGATGCTATCTACAGTTGATGTCAGTCAGGGTCGGTGAAGTGTCGCGCATGGCCTTGAACGTACGTAGGAGCTGGCGCCTGTGTCGCAAAGTCAGCTGGAGCACATTGCAGTAATGCGCACTCATTGCACCTACCGTAGTGACCACCATGGCTGGGATCGTAGACTGGACCACCGTCGCGCCCGTCATAGCGCTTGGGCGGAGGTACGTTGGAGCCGGAGCTCTGCATGGCGTTATAATTCGGGTTCGACATGATTACTCGAGCTCTCGCTGCTTTGCTCAAGCTATATGTGCCGAGTATCTACGCGACTAAAAGACAACACCGACGTCAGTTCAACAAAGTGGCATTCAAAGGAAGATCAACGGAGATGGGATGGTTCGCGTCGCGTTGCCGAACCGCGGGCCGGACACGCGCCCGACTCTCTCTCTTCTGCCCTTTGACATGCTTTCGCAATATCAACGAAACTCCTTTGCGTTGCGACGGTATATGGAATTCAGGACCAAGAGGCCATGAGGGGGAACTCACCAGCCTATGATTTACTTTTTGAGAACTCTGGCGAATCGGATGCTCTGGCCAGTACCCGTAGGCAACTTGTGACTGGACCGTACGGGTGGAGCTTTGACACGCCAAACCAGACTTCGGATTGACTCTCTGCCCTGATAGGTAGTCCGTTGGTATGGGTCAAAAACGACGAGAGCCACTGATATCGCGAGTGCGAGAAATGGGTTGGTCGTTGATTGGAAAAGAAGCTGCCGTGATGCGCTTGTTTATGCAAGAGTCGGTCTTGATGAGAACGGAGAGTGCTTGTTCGCTACGAAGACAGAGGTACCTGGGCCCTCTACTTTTCCACGTGACCATCATCTATATCTCTCGAACGCATGCTTTGCTGTCAATCGGCGGATGCCCGAAGGTGCCGTTTGTCTTTTATGCCTTGTTTCTCTTTGCTTCTTCCCACTTTCCACATGGGCAAACCGCCCTGAAGGACCCGTCAGCCTATCTTCCCTCATCCCTAATGCTACTCATGGGATGCTTGCATAATCCACCACGCGATGTGCACGTTGACATGATGCAACGTCACGGTGCTGTGAGGCAGAACTTGATTTTATAAATGCTGGTGCTACGGGTAGTAGAGCCCACAAAAGCGTCAGCAAGGCAGATGTGTGTGACATGAGAGGAAAGTGTGAAAAGGCGCAGAGTGGTGGTGAGCGATATGGACAGTGTAGAAATCGCAAAATCCCCCTTTTTACCATTTTATACAAAAAATACTGTACACAGCCGATGGGCGACTCCAAGATGTGAAGACAAGTAGCAAGTCCACAGCCTAGTTGGACTGTCCGTAGGTACCCATAGGTGCCAACGAACCCGAAGCTCCCTTGAAGATGTTGTCATGGATCATACCATCAACATCGGCATCGTTGACGCGATCGCTGCGTCTGCCGAACAGCTTCAATCTCTCGTCAATCGAAGCCTTTGCCTGTTCAGCCTGCTCGTCCATCTCTTTGCTGACATCCAGACTCGAGTATTCCCACACATTCGCCTTCATACCCACACCGTAGTAAGCGTACTTTTGCAAGAAACCCAGCCAGATCTGCACAACTTCGGGGTGTGCATCTTGGACCTGAATCAATCTCCTCAAGGTGATACGCTCAAAGTTCTCCTGACTCTTCTTGTGTACGAAGTTGGATCTGGGAACGGTCCAGCGCTCGGTGATCTTGGGGAGCGGCACGGGGCCTTTGGCGGGGAGATTGAGGTAGTAGGCGGCGCGGAGGGCAAAGTCGGCAAAGAACTCGAGATTGCGCACGCTGTAGGAGCGGAGTTGGAGGTCGGCGGCGGGAACACCGTGAGTCGGTGTGCGCTTGAGGGGCTTGAGGTAGTTGAGATGGATGGAGCGAGGGAGACGGAGTGCTTCGAGTTCGCGCTGGATGTCTGGAGTGAAGAAAGGCTCGCGCGCTGGGAGTGTGACACCTCGTGCTCTGTGGTTGAAGGCGTCTTAGTATGCCGTGTTTGGTGTCGGCTTTGACCGAGCTTACTCTTGGGCCGTCTGGCTCATAAAGTCGTCAAAGTCGACAGACTCATCACGCTGGTGTTCGAGCACGACTGATTGGTTGCCATGCCACGGTTGGCGAGACTGGTATACTGTGCGGGCTTGAATAGGTGCAGGAGGCGCAATCTGTCGTCGCGCACCGTGTCAGTCACTGCATCTCACATGAACTGGATACACCCACCCTTAGACGCTTTGTCAGCCCAAAGGGCGACCGTAAATATGAAGCCATCGTTTCCTGTGAATACACCACCGCCGCGCTCGCAGAATGTCAATCTAGAAATCAGTCCCGGGATTTCGGCGAATCAATCTCTTGGCATCCATCGACTCGACTCACACGACCAGCAAACACATCACCGTCTTCGACGACACTCTTTTGTAGGATTGCCCGTCTTTTGTGTTCGAAATGGCAGCAGTCACTGATCACTCGTCAACCCCAAAGCCTTCTTCCGAGGCATACCAACGGGCCTCTGGTTCTGCAGACTTCATCAGGTCCAAGTTACCATCCCACCTGCAGAACCCCCGTGTAGCCATCGTCTGCGGTTCTGGACTTGGAGGCATCGCAGATACTGTGACTGCTGATACCAAGCTCGAAATTGATTACCATGACATTCCAAACTTCCCAAAGACTACTGGTGAGTTTCATCGTCACTCCTGAGATACATATATTGACAGCCATGTCAGTTCAAGGACACGCCGGCAAGCTTGTGGTTGGCACCATGGGAGAGACCACGGTGCCTGTTGTCTTGTTGGTAGGAAGAGCACAGTGAGTTTATGGAATAGTAATTGTGTGATAGGACGTTGCTCATTCGTATCTTCTATCAAGTTTCTATGAAGGTCACGCCATGGAACTTGTGACTTTCGCCACAAGAGTCTGCAAGGTGCTCGGTGTCGAGACCATGATCGGTATGTTTCCTGTGTTCAGTCGCGACAAAAGCACTGACGATTATACAGTGACCAACGCAGCTGGTGGACTGAACCCAGACTACAGCGTAGGCGACATTGTCTGCCTGAACGATCATCTGAACATGGCTGGCCTGGTTGGATTCCACCCTCTCCGTGGACCCAACGCCGATGACTTTGGTGTACGCTTCCCTCCTCTGTCTGATGCATACGATCTTGGTCTGCGTCAGAAGGCACACCAGACATGGCAGAAGGTGCGTCCAGCGGACGGCAAGCGAAAGATGCATGAAGGTGTGTATGCGTTTGTTGCCGGTCCGACCTACGAGACAAGAGCAGAGTGTCGGATGCTGCATCAGCTAGGTGCTGATGTGGTGGGCATGTCGACCGTGCCTGAGATTATTGTTGCCAGACACAGTGGCATCAGAATTCTTGCTTTCAGTCTGGTAACTAACAATGCCGTGCTGCAACCCGTGCCCCGTGGCGATGACGCGGGACTCAGCTCCATGTCACCACAAGAGCTTGTGGACCACTTGAGCAAGGGCAAAGCCAACCACGAAGAAGTGATCGAGGCTGGAAGGGAAGCAGCAAAGGACATGCAGGTTCGTATGACGGCGGACGGTGATTGTGGTGTGGTGTGTAGAGGGATATGTCGACTGACCGGATACAGACACTGGTGTACAGCATTGTGTCGGATCTGTAAAGATGACGTCTCATCTCTTCTTGGGGTCGAAGGAGCGCTTGGCTTGGAGGGCCTTGTAGTACGACTTCTTTCCACTCGTCTTGGAGGTCTGGATGTCGCCATACTTTCTCTTGAAACGGCCAGTGTCCTTCTCACTGGACAGGACTTCGTCGACAAAGGTCTTCTTGCGATCCTTGTTGTTGAGTCTGCCAGAGAAGTACTCGGTGGGTCCCTCGACGATAGTGCCGACGTGGGAGTACTCCGGAGGGCGCATCTTGCCGTTCTCCTTCTTGTAATGTCTATGCGGATCAAGCACGTTACGCATCTTCAACAGCTGGAGATCTCTCTTCAACTCGGGAGTGAGGTCGGTGCGAGGCATGTTGTACCACTGTTCTCCGGAAGTAGCTTTCTTAGACTAGAGAAACAAGGCATGTTAGCAAAGATCTTCTCTGATGTTCATGCTCAAGATGCGTGTTTGTGTGAATGTGCCTCAGAGTAACTATGAATAAAAAAACTTCAGTTTGTGCAGAGGGGCACCAAGACGGTGCCCGGATTCCGCGTCAGGAAAAAGTTGGGATAATTTTCCTCATAGGCAAGGGGGTGAATGAAGGAAAGGAGAGATTCAAAGCATACCTCGAGCATCTTGTTCTTGACGGCGACAGGGTCCTCCACCTTGCGGATCTGGTTCGACAGCTTGCGGTCCTGCTCGGCCAGCAAGCGCGAACGGTCAACAGTCGCGACATCTCCTGCATTCGAGACATAGGGCTGAACCATCTCTCCAGTGTTGAGCTTGGGGAAGTTGAACTGGTTGGCCTTGTCCTTGTCGTCCTTGTCGAAAAGCGCAACGCTGGCGTTTTCCTTGCGGCGCCTGGCTGCCTGAGCGAGCATTTCCTGCATCTGCTCATCGCTCAACTCTTCCTCATGTTGAGGTGCGAATGAGATTACGTCCGCCATGTTTGGATGGCGTCCAAGAAGAGAAGAGGAAAGGTAGGAAAGCGTCGCAAACCCGAAACTTTTTTAAACTTGAGCTTTGCGCGGTGTTGGTCTGTGCTGATTGCCAAGCCTGCATTCACCTCGTCCCTCGAGTCTGCACAACTTGTCTTTACGAACATGCACATCACAACTGTAGTTGAAGGAGTGAGAGAACCTTAACCACAGACCTGAATCTGTTGACCACACCAGTGTCCCATCTACAAGAACATCAAGTACCTTCCAACCCGAACGTCTATCAGCGATGATCATCTACGGGACTCAACCATCACAGTACACCAGGACATAGCATTGTAAGCGACGAAGTCCGTGCCTCCAGTGGACAGTTTGATCAAACAGGATCTGTTGGAGTCACAAGTTTTCTACGGGTAATCAGGAAATTCTTGGAAATGTTGATTCGCAACAGATCTTTCTTCTTTTATTTCCTACAATAAAAGTACAGACAATCTATATTCATTTACACACTGGGACTACAACAATCGCCATCCGGGAACATTCTACTCCTTCTTACCCTTCTTCTTCAAATACCTCTGAGCACTAGCCTTCTCCGTCACACAAGAGTTCAGTACATGAAGCTGTTTGGTGGTCTCGAGGGAACGAGCAATGATGTTTTCAACCTCGTCTCTGGAATTAACAGCAGTAAGAGCATCGACCATTTCCGGGTTCAAGAAGGCGGCGTGAATTCTGGCGCACGTGTCAGTCTTCAGTTCGTCGAAAGCGAGCATGTTGGGAGTCGTGGGTGAGGGCAGTGCAGGCATGCTGATGACGGTCTGTTCAAGGTGAGTGAGGTGCTGGCCGGGAATCTGATTGTAGGCGCGAGCCAAGGCAGGGTGGATGCCGTAGAAGCCTTCGTCATCGAAGTCGTCTTCGGCTTTACCAATAGTAAGGTCCTTGACAGGAGACTTGGACGATGTGGCCGACTGGTCATCAGACTCATCGGAATCATCAGAATCGGACTTGTCAGACTCATCACTCGAGCTGGATTCGGGCTCTACTTTATCTGCACCTGCAGCCACGGACTCGGAGTCTGAAGTACTGTCAACCTTGACACCGCCAACAGGGGAAGCCTTAGGGGAAGCCTCAGAGGAAGCCTCAGAGGAGGAGTCGGAGGAGTCGGAGGAAGTGTCGGAAGAAGTGTCGGAGGAAGCGTCGGAGGAAGCGTCGGAGCCACCAGCAGCACCCTGGAAACTCAGGTCGAGTTTGCGCTCAACAAGGTAGTAGTTCTTCAAGAACTCGATCCAAGCCTTCTGGCCCTCCTCGCTGAAGTGCAGAAACTTGGCTTCGGGTCTCGAGAATAGTTCAGGCTCAGGCTGAGCTTCGAGGAAGTCGGTGGGAAATTGTCCGTATCTACCAGACTCGAGCTTCCAGCGGATCTTTTCGTCAACGCTCTCGCGAGAGAAGTCCTTGCGGCGCTGCTCCTCGGTGATGCGGTTGAGATTTTCCAACTTGTCAGTGAAAGTCAAAGGGGGGGAGGTGTACTTCTCGAAACGGTACTGAGCGTACGAGTACTCGTTGGAAAAGACGCACTCGTAATGGTCAACAGTCGAATCACTTGCGCCAACATCACGGGCAAGGCTGCGGATGTTGTAGTCGGCGTCTCTCCACGACTTGTCAAGGTGAGAGAACACCTCCTCTTTTGGCGTAGTCTCAGCCCAGTGAGCCAGGCTAGTCAAGAGATCAATCCAAGCGCTGATCTCCCTAAAGTCAAGACTTCCGGCGTGAGTGCGGACCTCAGCTGTAGGAGGCCCATCTTCATGGCCTCCGCCCAAGCCTCTCAAGCTCAGAGCAGTGTATTTGTCACTGGAAAACATGTTCTTGAGCTGCTGGATACTGGACTTTTCCTTGATCATGTTCAACCAGCTGGGTACGTTGAAGCTGGAGAGATATCCCTCGATAAACTTGACAGCCTCAGCCTTATTAGCAGGGCCAGAGGCAAGGGCACGGGTCATACTGTTCGGACTAACAGTCAAGGCTCTGTCAAGGTCCAAGTTTGTTGCCTCGAGCCAAATTTGTCTGTGGATGTGCTGGAACATGGTACTGGAGATGGCTGGACACCATGCGTTTCGGAAGTCGTCTTCTTCAACGACCACACCAGGCTTGTACAAAGCGTGGAAGCCATCGATCTGAATGCCAGGCAGAGGATTGAACCGTTTGCCATCCCACAAACCTGGGAACATCACCCTGGTTGAACCGCTGATGCGATAGGTGGGGAGAATCTGGTCGAAAGAACGCTCCAGAGCTGTCATGGCACCTAGAAGACCCTTGACAACGTCGATGGGAAGACCTTTGTCGCCCTGTCCGAGATGAACGTGGAAGTCTGAAGTCTCGTTAACGATGGCACAGAATCCAGGCCCACTGAAAGCCTCATGAACAAGATCAAGGAAACACTTGAACTCGATGCGCCAACTCCACTCCAAGGGCTCTTGAGTACAAGCGTACTTCTGGTCCAACGGGCAGCGCGAGGTTCCCTCAAACTTTTGCACACGAGAGATCAACTCCA
The DNA here is from genome assembly GCA_019677095.1 of Aureobasidium sp. SLJ-2021a. Taxonomy (NCBI): domain Eukaryota; kingdom Fungi; phylum Ascomycota; class Dothideomycetes; order Dothideales; family Saccotheciaceae; genus Aureobasidium; species Aureobasidium sp. SLJ-2021a. Next base: position 353,835 of record JAHRBU010000017.1, on the reverse strand, counting down.
GACCGTCGTAGTGCGAACCCACGAGATCGCTTCCGATCCTGCCGTGGGGCAAATCGACAGTCGAATCAGTGGTAAGTATCCATTTATCGTGTGTGTGGTCGTCCTGGTCGCTGTGGATGGGCAAGTAATACATGTGCTCCTTCTCCTCACAGCCGGGCTTACTGCAAGGAACCTTGACCTTAGTGTTGGCGAGATAGCTGCGGAGGTAACTCTCTGCAGTGCGGTACTGCAGAATCGTCTTGCGTGGGACCACGGCGACGAACTCGAGCTCGGCACCAAAGGTAAGGGCTGATGCTGCACGCTGACCAGCAGCGGCAGTGTTGTTGTTAATACCAGACATGATTGTTGCTAAACTCGAAAACAGAGTCGGGTAATGTATGATATAGATGATTAAATCGCCTGGATTTCTTTCTTCGATTGATCTTTTTTTTTTCTGTTCGGATTTCCTAAACCTTGTCACCTCACATGGTTGGAGCACCTCTTATATGTCTCTACGCTGAACCCGAAGTCGAGTACAAAGAACTTTGTGTGTCAGGACAAGGAGGACTCGAAAGGTAATTTAAGCACAATGGAGGTATGGCCTTGCGGCGTTTGGATGAAAGAGACTTGATGAAAGGCATCAAAGTGATGTTGAGATGAGGGATGAAATTATGTGTGAGAGGCTTGACTGATGGGGTATAGGAACAAAGGCCAAATTTGCCCCATGTGTTATTCTTCGGAATTTGTCCCTTCCCAGCTTTCTCTGAAACTAAAAGACCGAGTCTGTAAAAATGCACAGCTGTTTGTCAATCTGAGATGGGTCCGCTGAGAGCCCGATGAGAGCATGATTTTAAATGGGCTCTCAACGGGCCTAGTTGGTCTGTATAAAGTATTGTGCATTCTTATGAGTCTATGTATTGATACATGGCATTGTGGGAGCAGACTACAGTGGCAGATTTTGGTAAATAGGAGTTGGAATTATGTCTTGTCTCGCATCACAATATCAAACCCAGTTCGAGAAACCTCGCTACAATCCACTCCCACCAGCCCTCCCTACTAACAGCGGGATGCTCCGTATACTCCACCCCCAACCCCTCAAGCGCCCTCTTTAGATATGCCTCCTGTGCCCCAGCAGCAATATCCAATGCCCCCACAACCCTGCTATCCGCGCAAGCTCCAGGAATCATAGCTTGCAAAAAGGACAGGGGAAACTGGCCATACCTCCCCGACTCCAGTTTCTGCTGCTGGCGGTAATGGACAGCAGAGAACGACGAGGAGGCAAGGCGGTTGCGTTCGATGTGCAAAGTTAGGGGAGAGAGGTGATCTCCAGGGTTATAAGGGCCATTTGTATAGCAAAGGTGACGGCGCTCAGCATACCCAGGCCCTAGCAACACATCCTCATAATGCCGCACCGTGGCAGCCGAACACCCGATCCAGCGACAGAGGTCAACGAGCGTGTATGCAGGGTTAGCATACAAAACCCCACAATACGCAAACCAAGCCTCCAACCCCTGAGCCTCCATCCAAGAAACCAGACAGCTCAACAAATCAACCCAAGCGATCATCTCCTCTACGCATAAACTGCCAAAATTCATGCGTGCCTCGATGGTGTTTTTGGTGATGTCTGGGATGGGTTTGTCCCAGTGTTCGAGGTTCAAGGCTGTTTTGGGGGGGGGGGGATCCCTATGCTTTTGAGGGCATCAGTTGTTTGCATGGTGAGGGGGTGGGAGAGGCAGGAGGGGGTGTTGTAGTTGAGGAGGAGGGATTTGATGGTTTTGGCGGCTTGGACGGGGCTAGTGGGGACGCGGAAGAGGGAGGTAGGGGTGTCCCAGGGGGGTTCGTCGTTGTCATCGTCTTGTGGGTGTGTTGGTTCTGATAGAGGCCAGGTGGTGGAGGTTGGGGTACCCCATGGTTCTGCCTCTGGCCACTCCAGGGGCTCGACCTTCTCCTATCCTGATGTGGCTGTAGACACCACATCCCATGACGGCTTCTCCTGAGTGCCCTCAGTCTCTTCAGGAGCAAGGTCTGGTTGCTGTTCAGGGGTATAGGTGTGTTCCCAATCAGTGGGAGCACTCTCAGCCAACTGGTCCTCGATCAGTCGATCAACGTGCCCACCCATGGCCTCCGACACCGACTCCAGATATCCATGTGAGAAGTCCACGGTACTATCGCCAGGCACATGGGTAAACTCTTCGACACCCATACCATAGAGAGGTTGTTGCGCACGACCCACGGTACGGCTCACAGGCATAATAGAGTCAAAACAGCGCTCGAAAGCGACAAACCCGCCCAAAAGCTCCTTTACGGTATCAACAGGGATGCCAAAACTTCGATTGCCCAGGTGAACGTGGATTCCAGTGGATTTGTTAACCAGTATACGGTACCTAGGTCTACTAAACCCTGCACGCACGACGTCGAGAAATGTCTGCAGTTCGTCTCTCCATTCCCAAGCAAAGGGTTCTTCAGTACAGGAATATGTTTGTGCACGCGGACACGGTGTAGATTCATCGAGGTTCAACACGCGAGAGACGAGCTCGACTTGAGTGATGTCTGTGCGGTCTGCCACGGACAGATATGTCTGATACTCGTCATCGTCCAGAGCGATGCTGACGTCTGTCTGGACCTCCCAGGCCGAGAAGGTCGATCCAGTGGGAGCCTTTCCTTGAGCAACTGTATCGCAGACCGGTAGGTACCATTCGTGGGAGCCTTGCTCACACTGGTTCTTGCACTGGAGATTAACTTTTTCTTTGAGAATCTTGCACGCGTATTCGGTGGCGTCCAGGGAGATGTCCTTGGGTGTCAGACCGATAACCTCGCACTCCGGGCCAAATGTACGGCGCTTCAATTGACCGGCAGCTTCAGCGGTGTTTTTGAATCCAGACATAGTGTGGTTAGTGGTGTATATTAACGTATATTCGTACAGTGTCTTTGTGAGGTCTAGAAGTTACGATAAGCAAAAGAACTACAGTGCAGGTAAAATTCCAAATAATATATAGCCATTGTATAACTCGAATGTGTGGATGACTCAGAGATATGAGTCTTCTCACGATTTGAGCAAGTTTCGAAGGCAGCAAAGCTTCCATGGCAGGGCCACGTGGAGAGCGACAAAACATAGAATAGACACGGAGATTTGCGGAGAAGGTGACTTGTGTTTCTTTGTGAGATGGAAGAGAACGAGATAGAGGCCGGTATAGAAAAGTCCAGTGGACAATATGGTCCCAATCGCGTACCATTCCCGTCATCGCGATTTATCTGTCGAATTTTCTGTGCATATCGAAGGCCTTTATCTTACTTCCTCTTGGTAGCGAGGAAGAAGCCAAATTCAGTGACTGCCAGAGGTACCTGAGCTTGGTTGTTGTTTGCAGGTGTGTAGCTGCGACTGATCGTCAGTACACCATACCGTCTTATCACAATACACAAGCACTAACCTCTTCAACGCACAAAGGGAGGAGGAGCACCGACAATGGCCGGACGAAGGGCACCTCCCTCGTGGGTCCCCTTGTGTTGGAAGTCCGTGAGACCTCCCTGTTGTGTACTCAATCAGCAAACTTGTTCGAGCACAACGAAGGCAAAAAATCTTACGATAACAAGGCGGCAGGGGGAGGCCTCATTTTTGCGGTCACTAGGACCCGAACACAGGAGAAAGGAGAAGATCTTGCTCATCAGGGTCTTGATGGTTGATGGCATTTTGTTGTGTTGTGGTGCGATGTTTTGGTTTGATTGGTATCGAGGTGAAGACGTGTGCGTGGCTGCGTTGTCGACACACCATGCGGATTCTGTATAGCGCGCCTCTATGAGTCGCTTCTCGAAAGTGAGCGACACATCTTCGTCGTGGGACTCTAGCTCTAGTCGTCGAAACCACCCCACTCATCAACCTCCTCATCATCCTCTTCTTCTTCGTTCCCACCTTCGCTTGCTCCGTTCTCTACCGTGACTTCAGTAGGGTCTGCATCGGGATCTCTAACAAAACCAGCAACGAAGAAGCCCATGGTGCCCTCATCTGTTCCTCTTTCGCATCGAATGCAGGCATCTGCAAGAACATTCGCGTCCACCAGACCTTTGTTGCCTTGTAGCGCTTCTTTGGAAGCTTCAGGATCACCTCTTCTTGACCACTTCTTCATACCCTCGACCTGATCTTCGCGTCTCATTATCTTCCAGCCACGCTCCTTGGCAATCTTCGAAGCTAGAGCTCTGACCACGACGTTCTCGTTTTCCTCGGCATGTATAGAGCATGTTGAATATGTGACTTTGGTGGCGGCGGGAAAGGCGAAAGCGTGAAGCACAATCTTGAGCTGGAATCCAGCAAGGTTGTTCAATCTTGTCTTCAGCTTTTCTTCATCATTCTCGAGCTCGGCTGCTTGTGGGGTCTCTTCACTGAGCTCATCGTTGGTTTCGCTTGCAACCGGGACGGGGACCTCGACGGTTGTACTGGCCTTTCTTTTGCGCTTCTTGCTCGAAGGTGCAGGGACAGACGAAGGCAGAGAGGGTAAATGCAAGACCGCAGTATCATCGCGACCGATAATACCACTCCCTGAACAACTGGGATCGAGCAGAAGAGCACCAACATCAGCGAATTCTTGAGAACGAGGGTCGAGTTTTGTAAAGTCCTGAGAAGCCTTGACGGTGATGATTTTGCCAGCACCAGCCAGTTTGACCATCTTCTCCAGCGTTTGGGCTCTGATGGGGTTGCGCTCACAGGCTGTGACCGAGGCCTTCAAGCCGTAAGATTTTTGGGACGACAGAATCGCGGCGAGATGTGTAGTCTTGTTGCCTGGTGCCGCGCATGCATCGATCACTTGACCATCCTTGGGTTTCGGATCTAGAAGGTAGGCGGGGAAACATGAGGCTTTGTCCTGGAAGATGATCTCACCGGCATGGTACGCAGCGTGCTTGGAGAGATCTATCGAAGGAGGGATAGCAACGAGGTCTGGAATGTGCTCGTCCATGTAGATACCTCTAGGGGTTGTGCTGAGTTCCTTGAGCGAGGAGACTTTCGTGAAGTCGGCGAAGAAAGTGCTTTGTGCCTTTGCCATAGATGTCCTTACGGCGTTGACGCGAACCCATCGAGGATGGAATGCTTTGGTACCGTTTGCGGTCGCTTCCGCACTCTCGTCTGCTGCAGCAGCGTTGATGTGAGCACGGAAAGCATCCAGAGTAGCGAACCTGCTCTTGATACGACACTTGGTAAACTCGGCATTCAATCTCGCCTTGTGACGAGAGATGGCAAGGTTGAGAGGATGTGATTTGGGAGCAGCGACTCCCTTCTTGGCTAGGATGAGATCATGGGCCAACAGCAGGGCAAGAGTCGGGGTCAGCTGGAAAGAAGTCAACATCGGATGTCATGTTTCAAAGAGAGATAAATTCATTGTCTTTGTCTGCTGTCGAGAGCGGATTGGTTCAGGCACAAGGCAAAGAACAAAGAATCGACGTCGAGGCAATCCTACCTTTTTCTCAAGTTTCAAGATTTCACTCTTCTCGATGACTTCTTTCAGCACCGAACTCCATTTTGTGGTTTCTGCAACCAGAGCGAAGATGGCGCCAGGAGAACTTTTCAGGTCTTTCTTGCCAAAGATGCGGTTCTTCAACGAACCACCTTTTGCTTCTACGTTGGCGAGGATGTCGGAGGCTTCGTAGTATAACGACATTGTTGGTGGAGTTGTCGAGGGCTAGAGATAAAATTTGATGGAGAAAGAGCGTATCGCGGCCGTATTGGCGTCGGCGTATTCGAAACGCACCGGGTGTATCACGACTCGCGAGAGAGGTGTGATAACATCGACACTTTGATGATGAGCGATATAGACATTCCAAGTACTGACCTTTGCTCTTCTGGAGCTGTCTGAGCTCTGATCGAGCAGCTCACACGACATGTTTGAACACTAGATATGTTTGGCGGTGATTTCATTGCCAAGACGATGCTCAGCCACGACGATCCGACTTCTTTCGAGTCCCTGTGATGGCATCCGGGCGGTTGAGTCGGGACCAAAGTCAAAACCGGGGCTCTTTACAGATGATCGAGGCGCACCATGGATCTGAGCAGGCTGACTGTTGTAACTAACAGCAGGCCGACACTTCCGAGCAAAGACTGACCTGATTCCTTCTCTGTCTCTTCATGTACATGAACTATCCACCTCGTCCTAAAGCCACCGTACCAGCCATTCTTTCCACGTCCAGCCCCTCGGTCCCTTCAGCTTCCTGTGTCGACCCTAGCAACCAATGTATACCTGAAGCAACATGTCTGCCATACAGCAAAGTCCCAAGCGGCGGCCGCGAGCCCTAGCCGACATTCACTACAACAACCTCATCAACGACACAGCAACGTCGTCCGAAGATGAGGCTCCCGAGATCCGAGCCATTGCACCAGCCGAAGTCCAATCCCTGGTCGGAGTCAGTCTTGGACGAGCCCAGACGCGCCTGATCTTGGCTCAGACGCCGGCAGCAGAGAAGCAAGCAGCCATTGACGAGCAGGGAGGCTTCTTTGGCGGCCCGCAGATCCAAGACGATGCAGATTTGGACGACGACGATGCGCCAATCCAAGAAGCAGAACGTGCTCCCAGACCAGTGACGCGAGAGACACAAGTAGCAAGAGAGAGGCCAACAACAGGACACCGAGCGCCAGCGACGACGACAGGGCAGACACCGGCGCGTCTGCCTTCGCCGTGGCGCGCTGGACCCAAGAAGTTCAAGAGGACAGACGAGAGTCGTTCTGTGCTCAAGGATGGTTTCCGCCGACGAGCTTCGTCGACCAGTCCAGGCCCGGCCTCGGGAATGGGTGCGTCCTTGGACAACTGGCGAGACGCCCTCAAGACCAGCATACACAACTTCACCTCGCCTTTCTCCACCCAACACCCGCAAGATTCTGAGCGCAAGACGCGTCCACCGAACAGACCAAGACGCTCAGGCTCTCTGTTCGCATCCTTGGCCTCGCTATCGTCGTCTTCGTCTACCCATATCCTTCCTACGAGGCCTCGCAGGACCAACAGCATTGCTGGCACACTGGTCGACTCGCGGTCGAACATTCCCTCGGACGTCCCTACCACGTCGTCGAAAGAGTCAATTCTCGAAGACTCGTCACGCGAGCCAGCTTCGAATCATGCCCTACACCATCCCAAGACCATGCCTGTGCAGAAGGATCCGCCTTCCAATGACTCTATCTCTAGTAACGGCAATCCTCAATTCGCTCCTATTCGTCCAGCCGCCTCCAAGACAACGACCGGCCAACCTGAAAATGCCCTGAGCCCTATGGCTAGAGTCAATAGTGGCAGGAGTCACCGAAGCCTGCGACGTTCCGCCTCTGAATCTTCCCTACACACTTTCCGCACTCTTTCGCGAGTACCGTCTCTCGGTGATGACAGTCGCTTTGAACACGTTCAAGCACAGGTCAACAGCAGAATGAAAGCGATCCGAGACAGCTGGCAGGATACTAACATTAGACTGCCAATGCTGCCTTCATTTGCTTCTTTGTCCGATATTTCCCTGACTCGCGCCAATTCCTTTTCGAAAAAGAATCAAGCTTCAAATCCCAGCACCTCAACTAGTGCTCTTCCGTCATCTGCGAATCAAAAGCAAAGCACACACCTACCCAGAGCATCAACAGCCCCACAAGCGAACAAGACCGCCCAACAGCATCCTCACTTTTCCAAAGCGCTTGATGAACTGACTGGTGATGTCGTTGTACTTGGAGGCTACCGTGGTTCTATACTAAGATCCGCCGAGCCACCCCACAGACAACTGTGGGCACCCATCAAGGTCGGTCTGAACGTGAGAAAGGTAGATCTGGAAGTCGGCCTCGATGCCGATGCTGACGAACGAGCTCACGAGAAAATCATCCCTGGCGGTATGCTTTCTCACATTGGCCCCGTTGATATATCTAGACGTTTGTTCAAACGTATGCGTGCCTCTGAGAATGCTAGAAGTGGGAAGCTACGCGTTCATGACTATGGCTATGATTGGCGATTGGACCCGCTGTTTTTGAGCAAGCAGCTCATCGAGTTTTTGGAGAAACTGCCATGCAACAGACCTGGAGTTCCAAAGGCCAAGCGCGGTGCGGTTGTCATTGCGCATTCTCTGGGTGGCCTCATCACCAGACATGCTGTAAACCAGCGACCAGAGCTTTTCGCGGGAGTGGTATATGCAGGCGTGCCCAGAACTTGCGTCAACATTCTCGGTCCCTTCAGAAATGGCGACGATGTGCTCCTCAGTAGCCGTGTCCTGACCGCTCAAGTCAACTTTACAATCCGTACGAGTTTCGCCCTCTTGCCGCTGGATGGCCGCTGTTTCTTCAACAGGGAAACCAAGGAGGAATACCCAGTCGACTTTTTCGACCCACAAACCTGGATCGATTATCGTCTCTCTCCTTGCATCGCTCGTCCATTGCCATCTCTCAACGACCCTCCACCACCGACTGGTCTAGCTGGAGTCATGAACAGCATGGCCGGCGTAATGAACAGCATGGTCCCCGGCCGCAAAAACAGCATCTCGCGCGTCAAACAAGCCATCCAACACCCCGGCGCCCACGCCATCGACGGCCTAGCCAACCCCCCCGAAATGGACACCTCAGCCGCCTCAGGCAACAGCGCAAACGCAGAAGCAAAGGGCAACATCGACTACAACGGCACCGACAACATGACACCGCAAATCGACAGCAGCAGCGGCGCCGCCTCCAAGAGCCCCGACGCAGCGGCAAACGACCCGAATACCTCCATCGCGACCACCGTGACCATTCCCCGCGACCAGGCAATCGCATACCTCACGCGCATCCTCGCGTCGGTCAAGAAATTCAAGACGGAATTGTTTTTCCACCCGCCCCATGCAGAGGCAAATGTATACCCGCCTGCTGCCGTCATTTACGGCAAAACTACCCCCACGGTATACGGTGCCAGGGTGGTGAGCAGGGAAGCCATCAAACACGCCTCTGCATACGACAGCCTGGCCTTTGCATCCGGCGATGGCGTGGTGCTTGCCAAAGCCGCCATGTTGCCGGATGGGTATAAAGTTGCCAGGGGAGGGTTAGTGAGTTCGGAGCGCGGACACGTCACGCTGTTGGGGGATCTGGAGGCTGTGGGGAGGTGTTTGAGGGCCGTGATGGCGGCGAGGAGGAAGGGTGTTGGGATGGGTGTGGGCGGTGGTGGTGGGGAGTAGCCAAGCACTCGGAGCATAGAATTGAAAAATCACATTACCATCTACATCAACTTCTTCTCTGAGCACACGCAGAAACACGGATGCAATTTACCTGTATAATCTCCTCGCAAGTTGCTGCAAACTCTGCTTCCATCCAACTATCGTGCACCTGAGCACTTGCTGAAAGAGCGGGAACTGCGGTCCTTGCACACGAATATCCGTTTCCGTGGCGTATGGCTTCGCAGAGCAGAAGAGCAGAGCAGAGCAACCCACCAGGTCACCGTCATGTGCAGAAAAGTGTGTTGCTCTGCGATCAGTGGGATTTGGAAGTTTTGACTGGAGGTATACAGGATGATGATATCCTGATGGTGGTCTCGAGAGATGGAGATCACGACTATAACCCCTGCCATCCCCTACTCCCCATCCCTCCCATCTCTCCCCCCCCATAAACCCCCCCTCAAAAAGGAGGCGGATCAATATCCAACCCTTCAACCTTCAAACAAAAAGCATCACTCCTCGAATAGCTCCCCGCAACATCCATATCCAACCTCCCCCTCTCACAATCCTCGAAATCCGCTTCTGTGCACAGGAACCCGTCTTCCACTTCCCAGAGGCTGGGGGCGAGGATATCGCCAAGGGGCCCGATGATGCAGGAACCGCCTCTGCAGACGAAGGGGTCGGTTTCGTGGATGGCGGAGGGAGAGGCAGAGGTGGAGGGGTCAGGGAGCACAAGTTCGTTACCCTCTTCCATGACGACGGATTTTCTTCTTCGCGAGGGAGAGGTGGGTGAGGTGGAGTGGGTGAGGGCTTTGTTGGGTTCTTGGTCTACTTTTTTGCCCTGGGCAATCCAAGCGGGCAGGTGGCTTTTGCGCACGCATTGGTTGGCAGAGAGCACAAAGGCTCTGCTCTCGGCCGCCACGGTCCGCATCAGCGGTTCCCAGGTCTCCCTCGCGTCGGCCGTGGGCGCCAAGTACAGGTTTACGTTTTGCGAATACAGCGAGTACCGCAGCAACGGCATGTAGTTTTCCCAGCAGATGGCTGCGGCGAGACACAGCTGCACGCCGCGGATCTCGGTGGTGACGGCGCGGAGAGACGAGGGTTGGCCTTGCGCCCAGACCAAACGTTCAGAGCCAGTGGGCATGACTTTTCGTCTCTTGCCGAGGCAGCCGAGGCGAGGGCACACGTACACGACGCCGCAGTAGAGGCTTCCCCCGCTGCGCTCGACGAGGCCGGTCACGATGAATACGCCCGTGTCTCTTGCGACTCTTTCCAGGAATTCTCGCGTGCCGTCGCCGCGGTGCTCGCGACCTTTTGCGACGGGGAGTTTGCGGTTGACCCAGTCAACGCCGGCGCCGAGCGGGGTGTCGCCGAGATCGACGGCGGCGTGGAAGTACTCGAGGAACTGGTCACGGCCATGGGGTGCGCGAGCTCCGACCGAGGCGCCAAAGTCGCAGGTGCGTGGGTAGCCGCCTAGATAGGCTTCAGGGAAGAGGATGAGGTCGACGGCTTGAGAGGCAGCTTTGCGGGTGGTGGCTGCTAGTGCGTCGAGGGTTTCTTGCAGTGTATCCAAGGTCCTCGACTGAGAAACGGCGAGCTTGAGCTTCTTGGGCATGGTCAAGTGATGGAGGGAGGAGGACCTGATACAGAGGGGTGAGCTGCTGGCCGAGTTGGAAGTACCCTTGGCCTTGTATGCGTGTTTTCTGAAAGAAAAGAACAGAGCTGTGAGTCAGTTCACGAGGGAATGTCGATCGAGGTTGGGAGGGGCATGAACGAGCGGGGCATCCAAGCTTGCCCGACGTGGCACGTCGTCTTGTGCAAACGCCGCATCCAAACCCCGAAGCTACATTCGGTAAGCTCATCAGTAGAGATGCAATGGCCAGCGTGCTGAGTGGATGCGAGTGGGTGAAAGTCGTCTGTCTTTCTTGTTCTACGTGCAATGGGCGGCCTGTCTTTCAACGACGTTTCGAAAAGATATCTCGACCGCTACTCTCCATGCTCGTCATAATCATGAATGTCATGCCTGCTGCTGTCCTCTTTCCTTCTCAAACGTGCCTTGTCAAACATGGTCTCGGTCTTGTTGCTTTACATCTGCTTGGCGGCCTTGGCGAGGTCGGCGAGGGCCTCACGGCGCTTGAACTTGGCGTCCTCGATGACACCTGCACACACGTGTTAGCGTCAGGCTTCAAGACAGACAATGGCCAAAACGTACCGGCGTCGGCGTCAGACGAGAAGTTGGCGGTCCACTGGACAAAGGTGCTGTTCTCGTTCTCGCCAGAGGTGACGGCGTAGCAGCGGATGGTGCTGACGACAGACGTGTAGCTCAAGGCGGGGTTGGCGGTGATGACAGAGTAGGTGATGTAGTGGTTGAGCGAAGAGTGCTCCTCCTGCTTGACCTCGATGACGGTGCCGTCCTTGAAGTGCCACTTGACGACGTCGGTCTCCTCCGAGGTGCCCTTTGAGTGCTCGGCCTTGTCGAGGGCCGACCAGAACTTGTTGAAGTCCTGGAGCTTGATGAAGTGCCAGACGTGCGAGAGAGGGGCTGGTCAATCGCGTGTTAGTTATTGCTTCTTGCGGCAGAAACTCCCACGCAACAACACACCCTTGATGACGGTCGACTCGGTGACCGAGGTGCTGGTGGGGATAGCTCCGGACATGTTGACGGTGTTTAGATTGGAGTTTGAGTTTTGTGTGTTGAGGTGGATTGACAGAGTTGTTCGGAGTTTGGTGGAAATTTTTGGAGACAGAAAAACGCCAGCCAGAGCGGGCAGCTGCGGGGCTGTTTGCTCAGACGTCACCACCCACCACAAAGGAAGGAGCTATGACATTCTGAAGGTGCCCCTTCCTCGCAACTTCAGTTGGCATTGGGTTGCCTACAGGGATGGATGGGAAGAAAAGTCCCAATGATCAGATCTTTCTCCAAAAATGGACATCATAATTCACTTGTATCCATAGGCTGTACGAGTTTCCAGAAAATGGTGTCGCGATCCCGCCATGCCACCTTGTATATTGCATGCAAATCACCATCCAGTATGTAGACATACATGCCCATCCCTTTGTTTCTTTAACCATAAAGACGCCTCAACTATCCAAACTGTAACTAGTCGTACATGGAGACAGGAGCCCTCTAGTTGAAGACAACGGTCTTGGTACCGTTAAGGAAGACCTTCTCTTCTGACCACCATTTGACGGCGGCAGCCAAGACCTGAGCCTCGACGTTGGCACCCTCGTCGACGAGATCCTTGGGAGACATGGCGTGGTTGACACGAGCGATTCTCTGCTCGATAATGGGACCCTCGTCAAGGTCAGCGGTGACAAAGTGAGCAGTGGCACCGGTGATCTTGACACCACGCTCGTACGCCTGGTGGTAGGGCTTGGCTCCCTTGAATGAAGGCAAGAAACTGTGGTGGATGTTGATGATCTTGCCAGACATTGCTTCGCAGAGACCGGGAGTCAAGACTTGCATGTAGCGGGCAAGGACGATGAGGTCAATGTTGTTCTCCTTGACGAGGTCCAGAATCTGCTTCTCCTGCTCCAACTTGGTGTCCTTGTTGACGGGAAGGTGGTGGAAGGGAATGTCGTAGTTCTTGGCCAGGGGCTCAAAATCGGGGTGGTTTGAGACGATGAGAGGAATCTCGACTTGCAACTGCTTGTTCTTCTGACGGAACAGCAAGTCGTTGAGGCAGTGACCGATCTTGGAAACCATAATCAAGACACGAGGTTTAGCAGAGACTGGACGGATGCTGTAGTCCATCTTCATCTCGTCGGCCAGCTTTGTGATTTCGGGCTTCAGGTGCTCGGTGTCTTGGGCATGGCCAAAGTGGACACGCATGAAGAACTTCTCCGAAGTAGGGTCACTGAATTGTTGCAAGTCAAGAATGTTGAGCTCATGCTTGGCCAAGAGTCCAGTGACGGCGTGCACGATACCAGGCTTGTCCGGGCAGGAGAGTGTCAGGTAGTGGTCGTTTGCCTTTGATGCCATTTTGGATGAAGAGAAGGATGCAGATTGACTTGATGTGGATACGACTCCGAAGCGAGCAGGGGTGGTTATCCTTGAGATTATTCCAAAGGGTCTTGTTGCTCTGAACAATGAAGCCATGCAGGGATTGGACTGGTACTGTGTGGACTTGTCTCGCTCGTGATTATTGAGAATGGCCGTCGGGCGGTGTCTGGAAAATATTGTGCACGGGCCGAGACATCCGATTTTCGGCACTTCTTCACAATCGATCTCAACGCGGCAATCAGAACGACAACGAATTTTCGTGGCTTCTCCTCAGCTCATCGACGAAACATCCACCGCTTCTGCTCATGCTGATGTCGCGATAAGACGTAGGCAATCTGATGATCATCTCCGGCTGACCGCCGGGTGTACGTGACGATACTTGCCTTCTCAAGACTCAAGAACCAGAGGACCATCACTGAGACACATGATAAAGCTCGGGCAACTGGAATCTTTCAACGAAGCGTTCCAACCACACTCGCTTGTCCAACACCTCCTACATCATGGGGCTTGCCCGGAGTAGTCCACCCGCTGGGAGTTCTAGCTCTCTCATACCAAACTCCAGCCTTTTGATTCAGATCCACGACAAGCTTTCTACACGTGTGCGGCTGGGCTTCCAACGACATGCTCTGTTTCGGGAAATCCTCCAACGGTATGCCGTTTATTTTCCTACGATGTTATCGAATCTGTAAAGCGGTGCCGAAGGTAAGCTGTGTAATTATGCGCCTTCAGGTCTCGTTATAAAGTGTCGCCAGCCATCTTATGGTGTGCGCCTTGTTGGGCAGCACACACTTACAGTACTTAACAAAAGAAAGCTTGCGGGCCTGGTATCTTTTGTCGAAGAGTACGGTGAGAGCACTCAATCTCCGACCATAATGTTCTCTCTTAGTCCTCTTCTGTCCTTGCTCGCTTCTTCGACCTTGCTGGTTCAAGGTCTACCTGTGAGCGATAACACAGCGTCCATCTCTCGACGCGACAGCGAAACATCATCTATCTCACGTCGAGGCAGTGAGGCGGAAACGACCATTTCTCGACGAGACAGCGACACCACACTGGAAACCCGCGCTGCCTGCGATCTCGAAGATCCGATCAGAGGTGTCAACCTCGGTGGCTGGCTCGTCCTCGAACCCTGGATGAACTGGGAGCTCGTTGGAAACACAGGCGCTGTCGACCAATGGACATTCGACCAAACCAACGGAGCGGAATCGAAGTTGCAATCACATTGGGCGTCTTGGTTCACCGAGGCAGACATGGCAAAAATTGCCTCATGGGGACTCAATACGTACGTTTCTCCCCTGTGTCCAAGACCGTTTTTTACCTCCCCGAGACACCCGTTATACCACCCGCTTTAGGCCTCCTCTCGACCCTTATCAGCCCTATATCAGCCACAACCAACAACCTCTATGACGTCCCTTTTGCTAACGATTCTGAAACCAGCGTGCGTATCCCTGTCGGATTCTGGGCCTTCAACAACACAAACAGCCCGTACATCTGGGGCTCGGACGCATACCTCGAACAAGCATTGGGCTGGGCTCGACAATACAACATCCAAGTGCTGATCTGCATGCACGGTCTGCCCGGCTCCCAAAACGGCTTCGACAACTCTGGCCACAGGGGCAACGCCGACTGGGCTTTAAACACCCAAAACCTTGCCGCCAGCACCGCCGTGCTCGAATTGATGGCTGCAAAGTACGGCGTTGGCGAGTATGCAGACGTGGTCTGGGGGTTGGAATTGGTCAACGAACCCATCGTCTGGGACGAAACCTCGGCGCGCAGCGCACAGCAATGGGCCGTTTCCACCATCGAAGCCATGCGCAAACACATCACAAACCCAGACTTGAAACTCATCATGCACGACGCCTTTCTCGGCGCCAAAGCCTGGCAGTCTGTCGCCGAGTACTTCAACTTCAACGCCGATAACGAAAACTTCGTCCTCGATGTCCATTTGTACCAGAACCAGGGCGGCGATACCACAGGCATGGACCAGGATCAACATATCGCTACTGCGTGCAATTATCCCTCGACGCAATTCGTCCCCGACTCTGCACACCTGCCCGTCATTGTTGGCGAGTTCAGCGATCAGACCAACATCTGCGTCGATGCTGCCGGCGTCGTGACAGCAGGGACGACCTGCTCCACTCCCGGCTGCCAATGCTCGGCCCAACTCGACCCCTCGCAATGGAACGCCAATCTCATCGCCGCAACGAGAAAATTCATGGAAGCCCAATTGGATATTTTCGAGGAGTACTCGTCCGGCTGGTTCCTCTGGAGTTACCAGGGGCCTGGTGCGTGGGGCATGGACAATCTGTTCAAGGCGGGGATCGTGGGACCTGATCACATTACTCAGAGAAAGTTCCCACCTCAATGTAATGGAAGCTCGTAAGGTGGGAAAAAAACAAGGTACGATGTAATGAAGTCACGAGAATACCTTTGTTTTGCGCGGGCGGAAAAGATATGGAAAGAATGGAGATACCCCTATAGATGGATGTTTGCAACAGAAAATATAGAAGCGTAATGTTTTTTCTTTTCCTCCTTCTCTAACCTACCCCATCCCTTGTTCCCGATACTCCTGGGCCCAGTGCAGCAAAACTAGCGACTTACACACCAAGACAGTCGTTTGAGCCTCCTCACATGCATTTCCATTCTTCTCTCCTGAGGGCTCTAGATGATCACACGCATATGTCATACCAGTCACCAAAAAAAAAAAAAAAAAAAAGAGAAAAAAGAACGGAAAAATAAATCTCACAGTCTCACAAATCCTTCCATACCACATTCCCCTCATGTGCAAGACAGAGCTTTCTCCTTCCACCAGCTCCAACAATTGTGAAATTCACCCTCACTCTTTCCCATCGTCAACTCGTGTAGATCATATATTCCAAGCCACACAAATCTAATTTCCTCAACACGGCTGCCGAAGCAGGTAACAAGGGTCAATGACATCTCAAGCTATACTGTACCGTACATCCCCAGAGCCCCCACTCCCCACAGTGACTTGGACAGTGAGTGTTCTGGGACCATGTAGGGAGAGAGGAGGGGTTTGAGGATACAGTGACCTGATGACTCGCCTAGGGGGTGAGTGGCTGCTGCTGCTGCTGCTGTTGGTACTTTGGGTTTTCGCTGCGGGTACCATTGTTGCGATCGTCTCCTCGTGGGGCAGCACGGGTTTCGCTGAGGAGTTTCTCATGCTTGGGTGCGAGGCTTTCTTGTTTCGCGCGTGTGTGAGGGATGTTTTATACTAGGCTTTGGGAGTCCGAGACAAGGATGCAGGGTGCCGTTCTATCTGCAGCGTAGACGCTTGAGATGCGAGGTTTTGTATGGTATAGTAGTGATGGAGGGCCTTTGAGCAGACTGATCAGAAAGCTCATCATTGTCGGATCATTTCACAAGCAAAGAACAACACAAGTTGCATGTGATGGAGCAAAGTTCAGTCAAAAGATACCAAACATGATTTGATTTGGTTTGAAAAGACAGAAAAGGGAGCAAAGGAAACCATAGAAGGAGTACGGGAGACAAAAAAAAAAAACAAAGGCATTGCCCATGTCCATTGGACAACTGTATGACATTGAAACCACCCCCAGGGGTAAGGCTCATCAAAACCCCTCCCAAGAAAAAAAAAAAAATAGAGGAACCAAGAAGCTGTAAACCTGTGGGGAAATCATCGGAGGACAAAACGAAAAGAGGACATAAGTAACATGATAAGAAAAGGAGAAAAAATCCAAGCCTCAATGCTTGGGTGCACCACCCATACGCTCGATGTTGCTCATCATTTTGCTCTTGGAGGCAATGCCAGATGGTCTGGGCATACCCCTGCCAATCCTGCTTTGCACAGGTGCAGGGGTAGGTGGCTCTCTAAACGCAGGAATGCTCGCATGGGGTGGAGGTGCAGGACGACTGATGCTGCGTTTAAAGTCTTCGATGGCCGCTGTATTGCCATCAGGGGCTGAGGACTGCAGGAGCAGCATTTCGTCCACGGCAGCAACAAGCTCGCCCTTTTCGACTCGCTCCTTCTCGAGTTCGCGGATGAGATCTGCTTGTTCAGTGCGCATGACTTGAAGTTGGCGGTCGAGGTTGGCAAGGTGGGCGCGTTGTTCTTCGATGGTGGAATTTGCTTCTTCCATGACCCTGCGGTCGTCGGCGGTAAACATCATCGAAGACTCGACGTTGTTGTTTGCCGAAGCTGCGAGTTCTTCGTTCTGCTTGGTCAAGTCATCCAGACGGGTCTGAAGTTCGGCGCATTTCTTTTCGCTGCGTGCTTCGTAGGATTTCTTCAGGGTTGCAACCTTGGTCTCGTGCTTCTTCTTGTAGACGGCGTGGAGTTCGCGGGAGACGGCTTCGACCTTTGCGTCGATCTGTTGTTGGACGAGGTGTTGGATTTGTACTTCGTCGATCATGTTGCCCGAGCCGTCGTTCTTGGGGATGGCGGCACGAGCAGTTGCGAGCTGGGCTTCTAGGTCGAGAAGCTTGGACTCTGCCTCGTCCGCGCGGGTCTGTTGCTTTTCGGTCAGGCGTTCGCTCTCTTCTGCGCGACGGATCAAGGATTCCTTCTCTTCATCGCTGCGCATGACCTCTTGTCTGACGTTCTGAAGCAGATGTTCAAACTCGACACCACGCTGCTCCCATTGATTCTTCTCATGCTCAATCTGCTCGCGCTGGCCCTTTTCTTCGCGAAGGTTCTCGAGAGCTTCACCAACGCGCCTTTCGGCATCTCCCACAGCCTTCTTCAACGAGTCGACTTCGGCTTCTCTGCCAGAGAGGGTGGCCTTGAGGGATGAAATTTGCGATTGGTATTGCGACTTCATGGATTCGAGCTCGCGTACGGTGATGGTAGGGATGGAGCGAGGAGTGGGGGCTGGAGGCAGTTCAAAGTCGAGCAGGTTGAGCAGGCTGGTAGACTTTGCTGGAGTGCTCATTCTGGAGCCCTTGTTTGGCGAGCGTTGTTGGTTCAGGTATGACAGGAGGTTGGGTTCGGTGGCAGATTTTTGAGGCGAACGACGAGACGGAGTCTGTTGGACATCGGGACGGTTGGAAGTGTGGGCAAAGCGTTCGATTTGCTGGGTAAAGTCGATGAGGTTGGTCGTGTTTGAATGAGCGGTGCCAGGAGTTCTGGGTCTGCGAGGTGTGGGAGAGGGTGATGGCTCGTCGGAAGCGCGTCGTGTGGTGGGTTTTGGTGTGGCCTGTTCGCTTTGCGGTGTTTGTTGCTAGAGAGGCCGTCAGTCAAAGGCAAGTTGGGCGGATCGAGGAGAACTCACGACAGATTGCTTGAGGGGGCTTCTGCGGTCGCCCAATTTGGCAAACATGGTCATGTCAGGGACGGCGGAGAAGGTGCTGAAGCAAGTGTCGTCGACGCCAGTCTCGTCAACGTCATGGACCATGATGGAGTCGTCGATGTTTTCGTCGGCCTTTTCGAACGAAGGCTCGCGGCTGTGCGGAAGAGGTGTCTCGGAAGCAAACTCGAGCTGCTTGACGGGCGAGCTGGCCTTGAGAGGAGAGTTGAAGCGCAGAGTCTTCCTGGTCGAGGGTGGTGGCATGGTGGCTATGTCGTCTTCGAATGCGCTGCTGCGTCTCTTCTTGATGGTCGACTTTGGCTTCAGAGGATACATGGACTTCCTTGTGGCTTCTGGTGTCTTGTGCGTGAGGTCGTCTTGGTCGAGTGCGTCGTTGATGTCGTCTTCTTCGAGGTCGTTGTTGTCGGCTTGGTTGGCGACAGCGTTTTCTTTTTCGCCGATAGAAGAGACTGAAAAGGTGGAAGCCTTGTTGTCGGTCGTCTCGAAGAACTGAGTCTCTGATGGGTCTGACGGGTCCTCGAAGATGGCGTCGACTTCGGGGTCGATGGGGATTTGATCGAAATTGTTGCTGGCGACGCGGCTGCCGGCCTCGGCGACAAAAGGTGAGCTTCCTGCGTCTTCGTCGTCCCAGTTGATGATGGAGTCTTCGTGTGTTTGTTTGGTGGGCGTCGATGTTCTGCAAGGAGTGGCAGCGACGCTGTTGGCGGCCATCTTGTCTTGACGCACCGCCGTGGCCGGTGTGCGAGAGTTGAGCTGCTGTGAGGTTAGTGGTGACAGAGGGCTCGCCATTGTGACTGGTCTGTCAGAAACAATTCTTCGCAGCGACAAGGTCTTTGTGTGTTTGCGAAAAGGTAAACACAAAGCTCGGACGCTGTTCCCCACAGCTACCCGCATGGTCAATCATCATCCTCCACAATCCTTCTATCTGTATAGCCGCCCGTTGCAACTCATTCTGACTGTTTCTGGCGGACCCAAAGATGCGTGTCTATCGGACAATCGACAGGTTTCTGAGCGGTCCAGGCTCGATCGCTGCCTCCTGAGCCCATGCTCCTCGGCTTAGCGCTTGATGAACGTCACGGAGAAGGCTCCTTGCGAAGCATCGTCGTAATGCCTCCTGCATCGTCCTTCCACCTCGTCACCTGCTTCCGATGGTTCTTTTGAATATGGTCATGGTCATGTTCACATATCAATGAGAAATCGAGACCGGCCGTCTCTGCCGAACGACAGCTCCGTGCTGTGGGGATTGCGGGGCTTGGAGGGGAGGCAGGTGATCATCATCTCGTCGTTGGCCAAACCCTCTGTTTCTTACATTCACCTCTCTTGCTTTTCATATCGTTGTAACCTGATCACACAGCAATCATGGACCCGTCAGAAGTCAATGTTCCCCCGCTCAAGGACCTGACCATCGACAACATTACCGACAATGTACACATGATCAACTCACAATGCGACGATCCGCGAATGAAGTACCTGCTCGAAAGACTCGTCTCTCATGTCCATGACTTTGCTCGTGAAACAAGACTCAGCACAAACGAGTGGATGGCCGCCATCCAGTTCCTTACCAAGGTTGGCCAGATCAGCAGCGACGTACGCCAAGAGTTCATCCTGCTCTCCGATGTTATTGGTCTCTCCCTGCTAGTCGACAGTATCGACCATCCCAAGCCTGCCGCCAGTACAGAAGGTACTGTCCTAGGTCCCTTCCACACCCACGAAGCCCAGCTCGAGGGTAACGGTGGTAGCATCTCACACGATCCCGACGGCGAGCCTTGTCTAGTGCTTTGTACCGTCAAAGACACGGCCGGGAAGCCAATCGACAATGTCAAGATTGATATCTGGGAGACGGACAGCAAGGGCTTCTACGATGTCCAATACGCAGAAAGAGACGGTCCCGATGGCAGAGCTGTCATGAAGAGTGACAACGACGGCGTCTTCTGGTTCAAGGCTATCGTGCCCGTACCCTATCCTATCCCTCACGACGGGCCAGTCGGTCAACTCCTCAAGAAGCTGAAGCGCCACCCATACCGCCCCAGCCACATGCACTTCATGTTCGAAAAGCCTGGTTACGACAATCTGATCACGTACGTTGTCACGTCTCTCCGATCCCTAGTTGGCATGCTGACTTTAGTGTAGCGCTCTATACCTTCGCGGCGACCCATACGAGACTTCGGATGCCGTTTTCGGCGTCAAGGAATCCCTGCTCATCGATCTGGGCACAGTTTCTGCAGAACAAGCCAAAGAGTATGGCGTGAAAGAAGGCGACAAGCTCATCACATATGACTTCGTCCTCGTGACTGACGACGAGTCGCGCAAGTTGCGAGAAGAAAAGGCCATGGAAGCCATGGAAAAGCTTGGCAGGAGAATGAAACTATACCAGGGTCTGCCTGTGCCCGACGTCGATTAGATGGACAAAATTTCAAGCATCAACATTGAGAAGACATTTCTATATGCTGAGCAGACAGCCTGAGACAGACTGGAAATTCTGCGCGTGACTTTGGAGATTCTCTCTCACCATGTGGATGAGGTCTTTTGAGGGACTATGGCTGACTCATAAGCAGAGCTTCCCATACAGGGTCCGACCTCTCGACTTCTCGACCTTGAGTAACTCCTCTTCTCTCCTTCACTCACCATTCTCAACTTCGGACGACCAAAATCAAACACCAAAATGCACAACTTCGCAGTGTTCCCGACCGAGGTCCGTCTGATGATCTTTGAAGAACTGTTCCAAGACGCATCCGAGCAGTATTACCCCCATCCAATGCTTCGAATATCGAACAAGACCAGCGCTGAATGCGCGTCATATCTATTCCGCCACCTTCAACTGAACATCTGGAATTCTCGACTGTTTACTGTTAACCATGACCAACAATGGTACGTTACGCTATATTCTCGCGAGCACAGAACTAGCCCCATCAAAAAGGTGTTCTTCCTGGAAGAGTTTTTCCAAGAGGAAAATCTTTCAGACTGGCTACCTCACGTTCGCACGGTCAGCTTGCAACACTGCCAATTCCGAGATTGGAACATTTGGTTCAACAGGTCCACTATCCACTTTGCCGACAACAAGTCATCCGCGCAGAAGGAGGAGCCTGTGATTACTTGTGGCTTTTCGACTACGAATCCCTTGCACGTACTGCTATATGAAAAGAAATTCAGGAGAGCGATGGGCGCATCTGATGTGTGTTCGGCGCAACTGCTGCGTGACCTCGTCAAGTGGTTTTGACAGGGGAAGACCGGATCACAGCGACGGAGCCTCAGAATCAAGGAACAAGGAAGAAAGCGATGTGCTCGTCCATCGGGATTAAGCTTTCCGACCTCCCTGTGTGCTAAAGTATATAACGAGTGTAAACTATCAAAATGCACAATAATCTCAAGAAACAAAGTGATGCCCACTGAGAGGTGACTTGCTATCGGCTCTCTTCGGCTACGCTCCCCAGTTTGAATGTTTTTCTGTCTTTTTATAATTTACACTTTGCCCGAACACGTTATTGGAGAAGCCGTCCTTGTTTAAGAACAAGAAAGTACCATTCATTAACACCTTTCAGGAACGTCGGTATCAAGCTCAAAGCGTAGCCTCCCAATGCGCTAAAGTATGTAGCATATGTAACTATAAGAATGCACAATAGTCTTAAGAAGTAGGGAAACATCTACTAAGAGGTTAAGATGCTATCGGCTCTCTTTAGCCACACCCCTCATTTGGAACCCTTTCTGTATTTTTATAGTTTACACGTCGCGCGGAAACCTCATGGGAGAGAGTGCGAGTTGTGAGTTTCAACAGACGGGGAGGCAGGAACTTGCTACCGGACCACCGCACTCCGTTCTATCCTTCTCTAAGGGTAAATGACTTTCACTCCAAAGTTTTGAAGCGAAGAGAAGAGAGTCATGTGAGGAGTAAAGACGGCGTGTTTGTAACACAGATTGACGTGACAGAAGCGAACAAAGGTGTGGAAGTAAAGAAGCCCCGCCCTCGAGTCAGATAGACGATGCCCGCTGCCATCGAATTACGCTCGTCGATCTGATTATCGATTATCGACTCTGATCCCACCCGTTAGTTGGAACGGAAGGAGCAGAAGACAGCGCCAGACAGACTACTTCACCATCACTCCGCTCGATTCTTGACCCTCACTCTAATATCTTGACTTCCAAAACCTCTTTTCCCATCACCCCAACACTGAACAGCTACTACGACAGTTCATGTCCTCATCTTCGTTGGGTTTTCCAAGATCACTTTTCCCTTTCACATGCTAACTTCAATCTTTCTCTACTCTCACCCGTAATGATCAACACAAAATCCTCCACTCTGCGCCATACCTCAAGCTTGGGCTCTTCCATCTCCATCCATACACAACACATCAGCGTCATGGATCCAAACAAAGTAAGCACCACACACACACCCATCATCATGCCTTGTAGCTTACTGACCGATCAACAGTACCAGATCTACCAGGAAACTTGCATACGGTTCAGAGGCCACAAGCGGAAACTGGCTGAGAGCAACTATGAAGCGTACAAGGAGATCGCGGTGGATATCATTCCCGCCGAGATCGCTGTGGGAAAAGTGTCTCGTTTTACTCTGCCGGATGGCTCTCGTCCCTTCACTGTGAATGGAGGAAATGCCGTCACCACTGGTGCTAACCTTCCTGTGGTCGTCGGTGCTGGGTCTACAGCCTCAGGCGCTTCAGCCTCGGCCTCTACTGCCGATCCTGACCAGCAGGTTAGCGATAACCAGCAGAGAGATGATGCTCAGGTTCCCGCAGTCACTCATCACAACTTCGACAACCGCGAAGGAGGCCAGCGTCAGAACTACACGTTCCAGAACCTTACAGTCTTCGCCATTGCCCCTGACGACCAAGAAACTACCCCTTCAAGCGCTACTACAGTAAGTCGGCCATGCATACCTCTTACAGTAGCTAACTGGACGGCCTGCAGCACGAACCCACAAAAGCATCAGACAGCACCACTAGCGGCAACACCACCAGTGACAACAACGAGAGTGGCGACACAGATCGAAAGAAGACTGAGCTTTCGCTCCCAACCGAAAGCTCGGGTATCGACACAACTCTCCTTTCCGCTTTCAATGGCTCGGGAACTCAGACAGGTACGACTACGTCCACCATTCCAGATGCAGCATCCGAAAGCGGGTTGCCCAGACTGCACAGGTATATGTATTACGAGGGAACTGGCTGGACACTCGAGGAAATGGAGTCCGCCCCCCCTGAGATCCCTCGACCGGCGCACATGTATATCTGGCCAGAGGATTATGAGGATTGGGGGGTCGCCGGCCGGGAAGAGAAATACGCAATCCATGGAGTCAAGAGTGGCGAGTGGACAAAGGAAGATTCGGAAGCCGGACGCCAGGAGGAGTGGAATGAAGGTTGACCGAAATCAAGAGGAAAGTATTGAAGATTGACGCAAGCAAGGAAGAAAGAAACGAAAATTGACGGGAGGGAACATCGAACAAGCATGTAACAGACAGTAGAAAGAGCTCACGCTCGGGCTGAGCAATGGAATTAAATGGTTTCCTCAAGTGAAGTTCGCACCTCATCTTTTGTATCCAGAACTGATATCAAGGTTCCATGCCGCTTGTGATGCTCTTGCCGGATGCCGTTTTCATATAGGATTCGACTGCGAGACCTCTGCTCTTAATCCCGTTTCGATGCAGGATCCAACTGCGAGACCTTTGCTATTGATCCCGCTTCCCGGGTACCTATCGTCGTTACAGGATTCATAATTCGCAAGTGTCTTTGGCTAGAGCTAGCTTCGTTGGGAGTACCTATGCCATCCGGCTAGGCTTTCATACTGCTTCGCTTATAGCTCCTCTGCGTTCCTCTTCTGGGCAGCTGAGGTTGTGTTTACCTCTCGCTGTCACAACGTTTAAGCCCTGGAGACGTCTACTAGTAGAAAGCCGCCATCCGTACACCGTAACGTCTTAGACATCGGTGTTGGGTTTTTAGAAACAGTTGAGCCCTGCCGTTCACGTCGGGTCAGTACTAGACGTGGATGTACCACCTATTAACGCGGTTCCAGACAGATTCGAACCGTGGTCCCCAGTAGCGCCAAGCCTCTGAGGCCTACACGCCCTATGTAGTAGCTACTTTCTCGCGCTACCCTCCACCTCGCGTCGGATAGCTTGTTGATTCAATGGTCGTTGCTCAGTCCTTGTCACCCATGCCGTGTCTTAAGCCAGCAGCAAACGGAAACCAAGTCTGATTCTAGACCGAAACTCATCATGTGAAACTTTTGGACGCGGGAGGTAGTGGTATAAGACATGCACACGACTCGAAGGTGAAGAAGGAGGTCAGAAAGCAGATGCGCGAATTGAAAGAAATCTATAGAAAGTTTTGAGTCGTTGCCGCGGTTGAGAGTGGATGACACAGCGCGGCAACCATGAAATTCTCTTCCTCTCCTGTCGAAATGTAGGTGCCATGGTATCAGAGCATAGTAGCAAGGCCTATACTGACTAGAAGTGCCAGCAAACTTCGCGCAACTTCATCCATCTGGTCATTCGAAGCACTAAGCATTCTCTCAAGATGAAGCCGGTGCTTTCTGGATTTCCGGCACAGTTCCTCCTTAAGATCCAGCCACTTGACGACTCGATGGTGCTTGGCCATGTCCCAGTGGTGTACGAAGAGCAGCTGGTCCAGCTTCCTGATGAATGCTGCATTGTCATTAGCAGGCGTTGCTGCCGGTAAAAGATTCAACTACGTGATCTGGGGCGCCGAAAGGGACGTACCGGTTTGGGTCGTGGGTGGGTTGTGTAGGCAGTACCATACTGGTGAGCCTATTCCGTCTCACCGGCTCGATGTCTTCGAGGTAAAGATCTGTAGAGATGCCATCGGAGAGGTTGTTGACGTAGTTCGGCAGCTCAATCTCCTCGCCCAGCAGCTTGGCCAGCGCCCAGCTGGGCTTCTTGCGTGGGCCAGGAAGCTTCCCAATAGCGGTTGGATCATCTGGTATGACACTGCCCCTCACGCCTGGAAAGGTGTATGCGTAGTTCCAGAAATCCTTCACATACCCACTGAGCTTCTCAGTGTTCCTGATTCTCGACGCACCAATCAGGACCTCCAAGGGTCGACAATAGCTGTCAAGCCCGGTAATTTTCAGGTTGGGGATCAGCTTCGAGGCTGCGCTGGGGACCGAGTACAGGTTGCCTTTGTATCTGCCGTTTGCAGGGTCGTACACCGGTCTGTACCAAACCTCCTTCACCCAGGCCGTGTTCTCTGGTTGGTACAGACCGATGTATAGGAAGTCTCTATGCCACGTCCAGAGAAAATGTTGCGCGTACGCAACGACGCCTGCATCGCGACGAGGCTGCGCAGGACGCATCATGAAACGGTCAAGCGTGTTGATGAGGTTGTCCGAGGGCTCCCACTGATACCTGTATTTGAGCTCTTGGGCAATGTTTCTGTTGTCTCGTTTGGCCCTCTTAGCTGAACGCTGGAGAGGCGCTGTGGCCTCGCGCTTCATCGGGACACTAACTCTCTGGCCGGATGGTGTGGTTGTGGGAACGAGAAGGTTGCCGGTTTGTGGCTGCTACCACTGGTTAATCCAGATTGCTTACCGCTAGTTGGGGTGCTTACCTTATCATCATCGACGTGGTCGATATCCATTGGCTCCGCGGTAGAGGAAGCGTCGTTCATGGCGGACGAGGGAAGAACATTCGTAGGCTGCTTTGCAAATCAGCACTTGATAACAAGTGAAGCCGAAGATAGTTGTGTAGCGGGAAGGGTCCACTTACATATAAGGAGGAAGGAGCTCCCTCTTTGCGGTTCATGGATGTTGTAGCGTTGAGTGGGTAGTCGGTATAGGGGAAGCGGTCCATGGACTAAAAGATTGTTAGTCACGATCGACTATGGTAGGAGCAGTTTACTCACAGGAGAGCGATAGGGACCGACGAAGAGCGTGTCTTCATCGCTTAGTGGAGATTCATGCTGCAGTCAATTTGGTCAGCTATCTAGATGGAGTCGCGCGAGTGCTGACTTACTCTACCGTCCATGGTGCACGAGGTGGCGGCCAGTAGACTATGTTGAAGGTTAGCAGCTGAGAATGATGAAAGCCAAGTATCAGTGTAGACTTACAAGAATTGTTTTCAGATCTCAAAGATCTGATGTGTGGATTGCTGTGATAACAGATCGTGGGTCTTGGGAAATGGTAGCAAACGCGTACGACGAAGCAGTGAGTGAAATCCGAGTTATTAACAATGGTTGTGTTACTTTGGTTCATTAGTACAAAAGTGAGCAAGTGAAAGGATCGGAAGGAGAGTCAAACACACACTGATAAAGTCAGAGCTCCTGAGCCTCACTTTCCAAGCGTAGCTTGATGGTGTTCAACGTTAGGCGCTGGTCAGTTGAATCACACTTGTTGACTCAATTTACATCAGTCGACCTAGTTCCCGCTGATCGACTTGGTTCCCGCTTCTTAGGACGTCAGTTGGTTACCACTTAGTGTTTTCAAGCGGGAAGCAAACTGGAACGGGAAGCAAAGGTAAATTGGAGCATAGAGCAACTTTGAGCGGACAGTAACTGGTACATTCGCGAACAAAGGAACTCTACAAAAACCATCAAGTTCTCGCCACGCTTAAGAGTAGACAACACAGCGCGGCAACCATGAACATTTCTACTCCTAACTACCGTTCTTCTTGCTTGGCTCCATAGCAACCTCACGTAGCTATAGAAATGCACGATATCCTTAGAAAACAGCGCAACGTCCACCGGGAGTTGACATACCATGGGCTCTCTATGGCCACTTCTCTGGCCTTCAAACTATTATGCCTTTTCATAGTCTATAAGCTGCTGTGAGGGAACGGCGGGAGTCACACACGGGTACACTCCTTTCACCACAACAGTATAACACAACAAATTTTCCTTTGAGCAAAAGACCTTCGATTATAAACTTCATTGACAGTGTTGAAAGGAATCAAAGACGCTCCCAAACCTCACACTTTACTCCAGGGGCTTGAGAATCGATTGCTGCGATGTTTGGATGGAAGATAGGAAACCGCGAGTATCGTCTAGACGTAGAAGCTCAAAGAAACTACGACGTCCTTCTTTATTTACAGATCAATAAAGAAAGCAAAGTTTGCTCTGCAACTTTTTAATTCCAAAACTTTCGACAGACAAGTCGCAGAGGGTAGGTCTCACAATGGATTTCAAGTTTCAGATTCTCGCGTTTGGGTGTTTAGTCTGTCCTTTCCCAACATTTTCTTGCTTCTTTGCTTTCCTGTCAAGCATACTTTCATCATCGCCGCTCATGGAGGAAGCAAGAGATACCAAAGTGGTGATGCCGACCATGTTGCCGCTCAGAGGTGAGTTAGCTGACGCTCTGATATGTCTTCTGTTGCTGATGCTGTTTAGACGCGACAGCGGAGTCGGTTGCAGACTCCTCGATCATAGAGCGCGAAGGAGTTGTATCAGAGCCCTTGGCCGAAAGTATCTGGAACCCAGAGCATCATGCTACAGACTATCAGGTAAGGAGTACAGTCGGTATCTCTTCTATCGTTGATTACTAACCCGTACAAGGAGCGATCTGTCTCCGAGGAGATGGCACTCGAGCAAACGGCAGACAAATACGAGGAACCTCAAGAACGACTCCAGAAACTTGAAACTGGTCACCAATCATTTGCTCACAATCGTGCGGTGAGTAAACATACCGAAGTATGAACAAAGACCTAAAGTTTGGGGTAGCAGAGCTGACTAGTTCCAGGAGAAAGTAGAAAACGCATCTTCCAAGCCCAAGTTGCAATCTCCAGCCGATATCGAGGAGATCAGCGACGAACTCCAAAGCCGGATTGACGTACTGGAAGACCAGCAGCGTGTGCAAAGCAGTGATTGTCCCAACTGTCAGGACTCAAAGGCCCAAATTGAGGTAATAGCAAGATCCTTCAAAGCGCTGAAACGAAAGAGCTAATGTGTTTTCAGGAGGATGCCCGCATGATGGCTAAGATAAGAGCAGAATCCTGCTTCGAAGAGCAGAGGCAGATGCTCCAAGCGCGCATCGACGAACTGGAGGACCAACAGCGTTCAGACGATGATTGTTTTCACTGTAAGATCTCGAAGGCACGAAACGACGAACTAGAGATGGAGCTTGGATTCCAAGAGCAGAGGATCAAAGAGTTTGAAAAAAATGCTTTCTTGATGAGTAAGCAGGAGGCTGAAGGCCACGCCGAGGCGCAGAGTCAGAAACTCCAAAATCGGATCGATGGACTTGAAAGTGGAAGTACTCCTCAGACCGGTGATTGTCCCAGCTGTCGTTTCAAGATGGCAAACATCGATGACTTGGAAAAACGACTCAGAGACCAGGAAGAAAGAGCCAGACAACACGAGACAGACGCCATCACGAAGACTGAGAAGCGAGCCGACTCCTACATCTTGGAGATCAGAAAGCAACTCACAAACCGTATCAACGAACTGGAAAGTCAACTATCCGGCCAGAGCGATATTCCGAAACATTCAACAGCTCGCCCAGCGCTTTCCTATTGTGACGGTTGTGGTTACCTCTCAAGGGAGCTCATACAGGCCAGACAGAAGAACAGAGATCTCGAAGACAAGCTTAGGCTCCGCAAAACCCAAATGCGAAGACTGGAGTACGGCCTCGACGACACTGGAAAGGATCTCAAACTGGCTCGAGAGAATCTCGCCGCAGCAAACACAGAGATCCAAAGGCAGCAGGTCGAGATCGATCGTCTGAGGGCAGCATCCAATGCACCAAGCGCGAGGATTTCAAAGTTGTGAGGGTTGAAGGACTTCTAAGCAGAGAAAGTCGGATGGGATATGGTGGCGGCGGGCTACACCCAAAGGCTCCTGGGTAGATGCATCAACGAGGAGTTCGTGGGTAGTTGTGGACGTGAGTGTCCTGAGGAGAAGAGAAGCAAGTCGAAATAAGGCATGGTCCTATGTGTTTTTTTTGAAAGGGCGCAGTGCTCTTGAGATGGCACCATGCGATGATCCAGACTTCCAAATGGTTGTTTGCAATAGGAGTGCTGCTGGTCGAGTCATTCGCGGTGCATGAAACACGAAATGATGATTTGAACCCTTCCGATGCTTGTTCGAAATTTCTTCCCGACTTCATGGTCAACATTCTGAGTCCAGCTTAATACACAATCCTTTCTCAGCACTGTTGGTCGTCCACAGAGATCAAGCCTCCTCATCGTCGTCGTCGTCGTCGTCATTCACCATCCGAACCTCCCATCTCCCATCCTCGGCTCTATCTTCCTCCTCTCTTTGCTTCTTCTCCACTTCTCCTTCTTTCCTAACTTTTAGCCGGCATTTTCCCATACTGCCTTTACCCTCGTGTCCTGCAAAATCCAACGTCCAGTCCAGAGGCAATTTGGCCTTTGCGCCATCGCCTCTGAAAGGCACTTCTGTCGCATCCTCGGATATCCAACTCCATCCTTGCTTCAGAATCACATGTGTGGTGATGACAAAGTAGCCCCATCCTTTCCGTTGTACTTCGTATGGTGGTTGTGATAGACGGAGATGTGAAGGGTTGAATGTGGGATGTAACTGAATCTCAACCGAAGCGATAATGTCTGTGCGGGAAGGCCGTACGAAAAAGTTCCACTGGTGCATGTTTCGCGATTCTGGCGCTGGCGAGATCAATTTGTGCGTGTTGCCGATGCACAGCGTCAAGGTCTCTATCGTGCCGGCATTGGGATCGTCTTCTGATGATTCCTCTGCTGCACGTGCTGGATACGTGACTGGGTATCTCTCTTGTAGCCGGGTAACGAGAGTTGGATTTGGTGTTGCAGAGGTTGGCGTGCGGCACATGGGACATCTAGCCTCTGTATCCGCGCCCGAGAACATCTCCGGCAACGACGAGGGAGCAAGGATTGTCATTTGAGAAGTCATAGATACATCTGCCCAGTGCGCCATACACGTCGAGCATAGCGTGTGATTGCACCGTGTCGTTACAGGGTTGTAGAGTAACAGATGGCATACCGGGCAGAGGTCTTCATCCTCTACCTGCTCATGAGTGGAGTCCTCGCGGGCCCGCCGTGAATCTGCCCTCGTGTTCTGCGGTTTTGATGTGTTTGATCCTTCGCGTCGGGGTGACATTGAGCGCGACTCTCGTTGGCGCATGCTGTAAATCCGATTGGGACTCTGTTGTGTGACGAGAGTCTTGAAGTCACACAGTGGAGATGTGGAAGTTCCTGCGTCTTTCAAGTTGATCCAGGTGCGTAAAGATATGATACCGAACGAGCCCTGGAAGCCGATTATGGTGTTGTTTGATAAACTATTGACGAAGGTTTGTCGTGCAAAAAGCGGCGAGACGAGTTCGTTGGCAGCTGCTGCCGATGGATGGCTTCGAATGACATCCCTCTCGATTGCTCGATCAGCTGTTGGCAACACGCTGCGTGGAAGCTACCAGGGTTGTCCCCTCGACGAGTCTTCAAATGACTACCGACGAGATATTTCCATCAATCATACATGATCATTCTCGCCTTTGTATCTTGCCAATACTCTGCCTATAGTACTCGGTATGATATCTGAGACTCGTGAAGCGATATGCCCGGTATTGCGATTACTGTATCGAGTTTTGTAATTCAGATGAAGATTCGCCAGAGTCTCGAGTCACGTCCAAGTCTGTCACAATGAGGGTTTGACACATTTGACAGAGATCGAAGCAAGATGGGGGACACGAGGGGGAGAAGAAGGTCACTGGAGTACTGATGTATGATTGCTATTGTTACATTGCCCTTTCCTCTGCCAGGCAAGGTTCATGACTGCCTAGCTTCCCATCATGATATAACTGCTCGTGAAAACCTGCCCTGATCCACTCCTGAATGTCCCGGCGGACCCAAATGTACTCGATACGTCGTGTTTCTCGTCCAGACAAGAAGCTTAGTAAGGCACATTAAAAGCAGCCTGGATGTAGGTCTGCGTGCATCCCTCATCAGTGCCCTTCCACTCAATCTGTTTCACATCAGTCTCCATCCTTAAACATCCACAACATCAAGAGAAAACTTACAACTCTCTGGCCCAAATCTTCCACGCAGATGGTCCATCCATTCGTACTTCCATTGACGGCCAGCAAATATCCCCTCTCGAGACTCAAATCCCCAGACCCTTCGTACCGGGCCCTGAATTCCAACTCTGAGCCCGTGTGCACTTCACTGCTGTTGAAGATGTAGTCGCCGATACCATGGGGTCCTTTGCCCGGTGTGTGCAACACTCCATGCGAGAGAGTGAATTGAGGTACACTGCCATAGCCGGGTGCGATGAGGCGGAGGAGGTAGTTGGGTTGGTAGTAGGGGTCGAAGAGAGTGGTCAGAGAGACATTGGGGAGCAAGGAGGAGTTTTGGGAGAAGGTTGGTGAGTCGGTTGTTAGGAGGTAGAAGGGCTGGGTGGTGTTGAAGATGGGCGCGCGGTATGTGAGAGGAGACGCAGTTGTTAGGGTGGCCAGCGAGGCGGCGAAGGCGAGGATGGAGAAGCGCATGGTTGGTGAATGGCTGAATATTCTCTGTTCTTGATGTTTGGGTAAAGATTTGATTGTGATGGAGAGGCTTGTTTAGGAAAAGGTAAGGAGAGAAGGAGGATTTGTTGCTTTGTTATACTCATGCACCTACCCAGCATACCTTCCTCAACCATGATCAACATGACGAATGCAGTCGCAAGCACTCACGATTGCCCTGAAACGTCCAGCAAGAAAGAACGCGTGCCTGGTGCTGAATTCTGAGCTGTGCTGCGCTGCACTGCATCATCCCGCATTGCCCATCGCTGCCGCTCTCAAAATAGATGCCGGATGGTGGTACAGATGACACAGCTTTCTCTCATCTATACACCACATGATAGCTCTCATTATGTGCTTCTGGAATGTGATATGATCACAATCATGACAATTCTATCTGCGAGTGTTCTGTTGTCTCAGCTGTCAGCAAGAGAGAAGATCGAAAAATTGCGGGTGGAAAGATCTGCACCTCCCGCGGCACTGGCTGCCGTTGCCTATCCCAGGAACGGGAAGTGATCGGCTCGACTTGGTGACCCCTTGGAATATGTGGGACGAGAATGCTCAGTCGAGGTCAAGAAAACGAGCAGGAGAATGTTTGTCTAACATGCCTAGAATATAGCTCAAGGCAGAGTCACTTGGATCAGACATCGACTTGAGCGGTGTGATAAATCATCATAGGAGAACAAGGAATGATGACTTGATTTTTTTCTATCTGTACAACCTCATTATTAGGCAAAGAAGAAGGAAGACGAGAACTAGTCGTTCTACAGGAAGTCGATGCCAACGCCGAATTGAACACCCTTTCTGCCTTCCTCGCCCTTGCGGAGGACCAACGGCAGCGAGAAGTTCAATTCGAAGCGTGCGACGGGGTGTGCGTAGACGAGACCAACTCCAGCCGCGCAGCTAGGGAGGCCGTTGGAGAGTTCTTGGAAGGTGTTCTTCACGCTCTGTTGTACGTCGTTGCCGCCCTTCTCTCCGCTGGCAACGTCTTGCAGTGCCAACAGACGTCCGCCGTTGATGAAAGTCTGGAATCGTAGGGGAGTGTCCTTGCCCATGCCCGGCACGGGGAAGAGCAGACTGGCACCACCAGCAGCGTAGACATCACCGCCAACGGCGTCTTGTCCGTCTCTAGGACCGAGTCCTGCCAGACGGAAACCACGGACGTCAGTAGGGCCACCAAGTTGGAAACGGTCGTTGATGCGAGATGCAGCGGGTCTGTCAGAGCCAGGCTGGGTCAGAGGGTAGAGAAGACCACCACGAAGGCCGGCAGTGAAGGAGATGCCACTGTCGCCAGCAACACCAGGGATAGGGACGGGAAGGGCCATTTGAGACTCGGCCGAGTACTTTGCGAAAGCGACGTCTCCTGCAAGAGGACCGAAGCCAGCAAGTTCACCGATAGCCTTGAAAAGGAAACCCCTCGTGGGGAGCATGGGCGCATCGCGGGTGTCGTTGATGAAGGTGTGTGTGATGCTGGACTTGAAGCTGTCACCAGCGTCGGCGCGGACGGTAGGTGAAGCGTTCTCGGAAAGACCGGTGACTTGTCTCCAGATGCCAGAGTAACCCAGCTCGTTCTTGCTACCCCATGGGCCCAACCACTTGAGCTTTGCGCTGCCACCCTTGATGAGCTCTTCATGGCTCGCCCAGCTCTTGAGGGTAGAGCTAGCGAGACCACCAATCTCGAAGCGGATGTCGGGGCTGCTGAGGACGGGAGTGTCGAAGTAGGCCGAGTAGGCGGAACGGGTGCGCGTACCGAGCGAAGCATGAGCGTTCAAGGACTCGGCACCACCGAAGATGTTGCGAAGGACGACATCGAGGAAAGCTGAGCCCTCGGACGAGCCAGCCTCAGTGCCGGTCTTGATGGTGTAGCGAGAGCGTTCGGGGGCGTGGATGAAGACGGAGAGATCGGTAGGAGTCGAGGAGGCATCGGTCTGGTCGGGTTGGTCGATGTAGGTCGAGATGGGAGCCTTGAAGATACCAAAGCGGTTGAGCTTGTCGACGGCGCCGCCAACTTCGCGCAGAGCTTCCTGGAGAGTGTAGGGACCTTCTTGGTTGTGGGAGAGGACAGGGTTGAAGATGCGCTCGAGGAAGCCTCTGCGAGTGTGCTCGGCCTGGAGGACCTGGATGGACGAGATGGTGACGGGCTTGGTCGAGTTGAGGCCGATCAGCTCGGATTGGCGGTGCTGTGCTTTGGCATACTGCCTCGCGAGACGCTCGTCTATCTCTTGCTGTCGCTTGGGGTCGGCCTGGTCCTGCAACAGAGCGAAGAGCTGCACGTTGACTCGTCAGTCGACCGCACGCGCATTTGGTCCTTGATACAAACTCACGTCGCTTCCCGAAGAATTGTTTGCCATTGGAGCCGCAACAGAGATCACACCGTCGTCGTCGCAAAAGATAACTGCCTCTACCAACCGCAAATGCGCGCCTGGGGAATCGATATCCGACACAGGGCGGAGCTTATACAGCGCCCGCCAAGCACGTGCTCCTCCCCGTATTGGTCTGCGACTACCATTTACAGCAGTCGATATCACACAGAAAGAGCAGTCGAGGCTACTGCCTTGCCTTATCTTATGGTCACTATTTTACGAACGTCGTGTCTAGCAACGAGGTAGTCTTGAGGGCAGTGCTAGAGTTGTATGCCGAATAAGAGAAAGTGGACGTTCTGGATAAACTCGCGGGAGTCGGCAGGCGTTGGAGGCTGACGTCGCTGCCTTTGGAGTCACTAACTAGGACAGTCATCTTATCTCGTCTACGTACTTATTCGACCCTCCACACTCTCCTATTGCACCCCTCCCAAGCCACTTTCTTAATCTTCAAGGCAGCGCAACCAACCAACCATAACTCCGCCACCGCACCGCACCTCACAGTCCACATCCCACAAATCACAATCATGGCTACACGTGCCGCCCACAAACGCCTAACAAAGGAGTACAAGAACATTACCGAAAACCCTCCACCCTACATCACCGCCCACCCCAGCGAGTCCAACATTCTAGAATGGCACTACATACTCGAGGGCCCCAAGGACACTCCCTACGCCGGCGGCCAGTACTGGGGCACTCTGGTCTTTCCCCCCGATTATCCTTTTGCGCCCCCCGCTATCCGCATGCACACGCCCAGTGGCCGCTTCCAACCTTCCACCCGTCTCTGCCTCAGCATCTCAGACTTTCACCCCAAGAGTTTCAACCCAGCGTGGGAGGTCAGCACCATCCTACTCGGCCTGCAGAGTTTCATGACCAGCGAGGAAATGACCACGGGCTCGCTGTCTGCCTCGGAAGCTGAGCGCATAGTCTTTGCCCAGCGCTCCCGCTGGTGGAACAGCACAGGCGGTGGTTCCTCGAACCGCACCATCCCCAGCTTGGGCCAGCAACCCAGCAGCAACACCCGCGGTTTCGGCGCCATCAGATCAGGAGACGGCGGTGTAAAGTTCAAGGAAGAGTGGCCGGAACTGGACGATCAAAACTGGAAGTGGATGGAAGAACACAAGGTTGATCCTCAGACGGGCAAGACCGTGGCGCCTCTTCCGGTTGCGAGTGCGTGCTCGCCAGAGACGAATGCGCTGAGAAAACGTCCTGTGGGCAGTCATGCTGGGTTGGGTGCCGTGGTTGAGGGCGGCCATGTTGCGCGCGATGCGGGCCAGAGTTGGTTGAGGAGGAACAGGATGTATGTTGCTCTGGGCCTCATTTTTGGCTACGTTGTCCTGGCTCGTGCCTTGGGAGAACCTGCTTCTTGAGCATGGTTTATGCTTGAATGTCTTTTAGCCTGGGCGTTGGGGTTTGATTCTCAAGAGGAAATCGCATGGAATGGGGCGTTCTTGGGTCTACAGAATGGGAGGTTGTTTGCTTTGGACGTATGCGCCGTATATACCACTCAATCACGGAATCTCAGAATGACAAGTGCTTCTCCTCGCAGCGATCTGCATCGATGGACAGTGCAAGACACAGGTACGAGACAGACAATTCACATAAACGTGGACAGGAAGAGACATTGTTTGGGGTCGTGAAAAACTTTTTGATGTTTTTGGATAAATCTCCATTTTTTCAGAAGACAAGGGCTAAGCGTAATATATTGCAGACCAGGCGATAAAGCCGTTCTGCGCGACAGTGCCACATTTCGCCATGAACCATTGTCCTGTGAACATCGAGAGCAGATGCAGAGCTGACAGCAACAGGTGCGCCAACAATCTACAGACGACGACCACGGCGACCACCCTTTCTGCGGGTAGAGTCCGAGGGGGTGGGGGTGACGTCCTCGATGCGGCCGATCTTCATGCCGGCACGGGCCAGGGCGCGGAGAGCGGACTGGGCACCGGGGCCGGGGGTCTTGGTGCCGTTACCTGCAGTAGTGTGTTAAATGCTGGGTCAAAGATGGAAGGGTCAAAGGGGAAAACATACCACCAGTGGCGCGGATCTTGACGTGGAGGGCGGTGATGCCGAGCTCCTTGCAGCGGGCGGCGACGTCCTGGGCAGCCAACATGGCGGCGTAGGGGGAGGACTCGTCACGGTCGGCCTTGACCTTCATACCACCAGTGACACGGGAGATGGTCTCACGGCCGCTGGAAATCACCCAGTATTAGCCTTTTGGATCTCTCTCATGTCTTTTTTTTTTCTGTATGTGCATCCGTTCCCACTTGCGCTGCTCGGTCTGGTGTCTTGTGTGTTTCTCTTCTCTTTTCCAATGGCTCATTCATTCTTTGTTCCAGCGGGGTTGCGCACTCGTGGCATGTATCGAGCAGCTTCCAACCGCTAGAGAGAAGTCGCAATGGTCCGAGAAAGAAGAAAAGGCCAAGTCCGTCGGAGCAAGCGCATTGAGAACAGATGCATCAAGGGGAAGCACCTACGAAAGATCGGTAACGTGGACGAAGGTGTCGTTGAAGGAAGCGAAGATGCGAG
This sequence comes from Aureobasidium sp. SLJ-2021a, assembly GCA_019677095.1. NCBI lineage: Eukaryota > Fungi > Ascomycota > Dothideomycetes > Dothideales > Saccotheciaceae > Aureobasidium > Aureobasidium sp. SLJ-2021a. The sequence continues at coordinate 317,128 of JAHRBU010000017.1, read as the reverse complement.
CAACGCCGAAAACGAGCTCACCCTCGCGAGTCTGAGGGCCCAACTGGACGTTCTCCTGGACGCGGGCGGGCTTAGCCTTGGGTGCCATTTTTGCTGATGTTAGTGGGGGCGAGATGTGGACTGGAGAGAAATCTGAGCGAAGAGAGAGATCTGAAGTCGCGCTCGACTGAGAATTTGGGCCGTGGGTCTGCCAAGCAACCAGAACATCCAGCACGGCAGTTGCCGATCAAGGCTTGCGGAGTCGCGGCTGCGTCTGTATTTATTTTCTCGCGGCGCTGCAGCTTCTGCTTCCCTTCCATCACTTCACACCTTTTCGACACTTGCGACATTCAATTGCATCTTCTGTGCGCGCATCAGAACCGCTTCATATTCAAGAGCTGGACAGCATCTCACAGTTGATACAATCCGACAATCCGCAAACATGGGTGAAGCAGTGGTGGGCTTGATCGGCATGGGCGACATGGGAAAGATGTACGCTCGCCGGCTCAGTGAAGCCGGATGGAGGTATGCCTTTGCGCGCAACATCACGCTGCTCGTGTGACTTTTGACTATGGTACGTTTTCCTCTTCCTTCTTCCTCTTTCACACCCACCCTCCCCGCGTTGCAATGATGACTTGAGTGCATTTGGCTCGAGCATGGCTGTTGGACACCCTGTCACCGTTCCGGTGGCAGGATCTGGCAGTCGTCTATGATGTAAAATCTCAGCTACCTTATAATTTTTGTCTGAAACGCTTCACACATCCACTGTTCTTCACACACTTGAGATTCTTTCTCGAACACCCGCTGACTTTGGATCAACAGTTTCCATCCGTAACCCGTGACCATCCTGTCAGACACAGACTGACATTCCACTCTGCCAGAGTACACGCCTGTGACCTTCCAGACAAGTATGATTCGTTGGTTGAAGAATTCAAGGACAGCGTACGAACTACCTTCTTGCCTACACTGTATATAGCCCTTGTAATACACAACATCTTGCTGAGGCTTTCAGCAGGAAAACGTAACGGTTTTCAAGAACGGCCACCACGTCTCGCGTAGCAGTGACTATATCATCTACTCTGTTGAAGCAAAGAACATCGATGCCGTCGTCGCCGCCTACGGTCCATGTTTGTCGCCCTGCCTCTCACGCTTCCTCCCTTCGGCTCATGTCTTTCAACTGACATGTATACCTCATAGCAACCAAGATGGGCGCCATCGTCGGCGGCCAAACCTCGTGCAAAGCCCCCGAAATGGCAGCATTCGAAAAACACCTGCCCTCCGACGTCGAAATCGTCTCTTGTCACTCGCTCCACGGCCCCGGTGTAAACCCCAAAGGCCAACCCTTGGTGCTCATCCAACACCGTGCCTCAGACGCCAGTTACAACTTGGTGTCCAAGATCTTGTCTTGCTTTGAGAGCAAGCACGTCAAACTCACAGCCGAAGCCCACGACCGCATCACCGCAGACACACAAGCAGTCACGCATGCGGCATTCCTATCCATGGGCACCGCATGGGCGGCCAACAACCAGTTCCCCTGGGAAATGCCACGCTACGTGGGCGGCATCGAAAACGTAAAGATCAACATCACACTCCGCATCTATGCCAACAAATGGCATGTTTACGCCGGCCTGGCCATCCTGAACCCAGCCGCCAAGCGCCAGATCAAGCAATACGCAGAGTCCGTGACTGATTTGTTTAAACTGATGTTGGGGGGCCACAAGCAAGAGTTGAGGCAGCGCATCGAGAGTGCGAGAAAAGCAGTGTTTGGCGACATGGAAAGCAACAAAGGACACGAATTGCTCTTGCAAGACGATCTGCTCGATCAATTTTCGCTGGGAGAGAAACCCGCTGCTGGCGAGAGGGTCAAGAATAACCATCTCAGTTTGCTGGCTATGGTGGATTGTTGGTGGAAGTTGGGGATTGTGCCTTATGACCATATGATTTGCTCTACACCGGTAAGTTGGCCTCCTTTTCTCCCCCTTTTCGCGGTGGAAATGCTGATGGCAGAGAAAAAAAAAACAGCTCTTCCGTCTCTGGCTAGGAATCACAGAATACCTCTTCCGCAACCCAGAGCTGTTGGACGAAGTCATCGAGACCGCCATCAACGACAACACTTTCCGCCGCGATGACTTGGAGTTTACGTTTGCTGCTCGAGTAAGTGCTGCTGCATCCTCTGCCATCTCTCCTGTTCCTTGGCTAACCTCCTCAGGACTGGTCCGAACGCGTCTCCTTTGGCAACATGGACGGCTACCGCAGCAAGTTCGAAAAGATACAGGCGTACTTTGCTCCTCGCTTCCCCGAGGCCACGCGCGTGGGCAATGAGATGATCAAGACGATTGAGGAGAGCTTGAGACAGAGAACGGGTGAGGACAGCACCTGAGATCACTCGGGTAAGGAGGGCAGGTATGGAAAAAGAAGGATGAGAGATGAAGAATGTAAGAAACGAAGATTATGGTTTCCTTTTTCCGGGTTCGTGAGTCGATGGTTTTATGCGTGGTTCCATGGCAAGACGCTCCTCTTCAGAGGCAAGCGAGTAGCAGACTGACAAAGAGACGGAGCCGAATGGAAAAAGAACACTTCCGGATGAATTCGTACATATTCATAAAATCTACTTGGACCAACCCCCAATCTTAAAGCTGTGTAGGGTATTCGGTCGTTTCAATCTTGTCAGGATAAGTCATGCCATTCTGCTTGCGCACCTCATCCATGACCTCCATGATAACGATACTCTCGTGCAAACCCTCGTACTTTCCCTCCTTCCTGCCTTCCTTGAGCGCAAACGCACACTCGTCGGCCTCCCAGAACATACCATGGCCCTCGCCCTCGGGGTTCTTTTCGTCACCAAAGCCATTGTAGAAGCCAGAGTCCTTGCCAGGACCGGGTTGAACGAACTCATTCTCTTCCACAGTGCCGTCGGAGAGGACGAGCTTGGTCTTTGAGGGGCGGAAGGCAGGGTGGAAGACTTGGACTTCGCCCTTGTCGCCCTGGACGCGGATGGCGGGGCCGGCGCTGCCTTTGCCGTCTGGGTCGGGGGTTGTGCGGAAGGCGGTGGTGGCGATACCGTGGGCGTCGCCGCCGAGCTCCGAGGAGCGGGGGAAGGTGAGCAGCATGGTGGTCATCTCGTCGGCGCCGGTGGGATACTTTTTGAGCGACGAGACGACCGTGGGGGCCTGGCGTGCCGACTCGGGCTGGGTGTGGTAGAGGGTTTGGAAGACCCAGGTCAGGGCGTAGATGCCTAGGTCGAGAAGCGCGCCTCCAGCCAAGTCGGGGTTAACCATGCGGTGCGAGTTGTCAAAGGCATCCTCGGGCTGAGTGCCAATGGATAGATCTGCGAAAGTGCGGTGAACGGTACCAATCTGTGCATGTCAGTGGAAGCACCTGGGATAGAAGATTCGGTTCGTGTACCTTGCCAGAAGTGATGATATCGCGAACGTAGATGGACAGAGGGAAGTATCTCGTCCACACTGCCTCCATCAAGAATAGGTTCTTTTCCTTTGCCTTTTCTGCCAGCTTCTTTGCCTGGGCAGCATTGACGGTGAAAGCCTTTTCGCAGAGGACGTTCTTTCCAGCCTCGAGAGCGAGCATGGCATTCTGGTAGTGGTGCGAGTGAGGAGTAGCGACATAGATGATGTCAACGTCCTTGTCGGCAACCAGCTCTTCGTATGATCCGTATCCCTTTGCTGAAGACGGTGCGCCGACCTTCTTCAAAAACTCGCTGGCACGCTCGGCGCTGCTTGAGCTGGCCGCGGCAACAATCTCATGCTTGATATCCTTGACGTTACGGGTCTCGGGGTTGACAGTCAGATCTCTCGAGAAGCTCTACGGGATACATTAGTCTTGTCAATTGCCAGTGGCCTTCGTCCAACTCACCTCGGCGATACCTCCGGTTGCGAGGATACCCCAGCGTAGTGTGAATTTGGACATGTTTGCGAGGCTCTGTTACGACGGTTCTTGGAAACACAACAAGAGAAATTGGTGAGCGAGCCGTGAAGTTATTGGTCTTCATATAGGATGATGTAAGAGATGGCGGGGCAGAATGCCGTGCCCCACCCTCCATTTAGCCATTACTCTCTTCGGTGAGAACTCCATTGGTATGAAAATGGTAAATGTTTGTACTGTGAGCGCCTCAACTCTTTGAACTCGAAATATTCAGATCGGCTCTGTGAAGCGGCAGATTCCCCAAACCTAGTCGTTGTGGGAAGGGGCATTCTGTTCGTAGTGCTCCGGCGGGTGGACACACGATATTTACCAACGACGCATGACAAAACAACATCGAGAGGGACGGCCCAAGGAAACGCAGACTTGATATCGTCAACTCAAATTCAACTGGCAGAAACGCGTTCGAAGAGAATACCTTGGAGGCAGACAACGGCGAGTCTAGAAAGACCGCAACCACCTCGTGCCCTCCAGATGATCTACATGTCTCTGGACTTCGCCTAGATCTGGGAGAAACACCCCACGTGCTCACCTACTTTGTTCTTGACACCTTGACTGTCGTCTTGTTTCGATACCAAGAACTTGTCAACTTGGCAGTGGTGGCAAGGCAGAGACATCGGGAGAGAGGCAGAGGAGTGCCAATACTGCCGAGTATTCCTCATGTGGAGACCCCGGAGGAAGTTTCTTGTTAGTCACGTATGCGGAGACGCGTATGCATGATAGTCGTCTTAATTGTTCGTGATGAGTGAGATAGAGGGAGCACCGGAGGAGTGCGACTCGACATCTGGAGCCTGAAGACATCGAAGCAACGTTCAGTCGGTACGGTACCCCTTCTATCGCTCGCACTGGCTAGATCAGCATAGCCATCGACGCAGCAGAATTGTCGTGGAAGATGGCGAAGTAGAGCGGCTGAGACTGAGAGACTCTATTCGGCCGACGGCAGATGGGAAAGGTATGGCAAAGAGCTGAAAATGCCGTTCGTATGCCGTTCGTATCTCGTTCCTGCCGTATCAATTCCCCGCATCACTCGGCGATAATTGAGCAATGTGTCAATCGCCGGCTGTAACCGCCGCCGCTGCTTCGATTCGTCCAAGACGCCCGTCGTTGATTCAAGGTCGATGACCGCGGGACGTGGCAAAGGTCGCACACTCGATCTCACAAAGAAACCCCAGTCGCGTCATCGAGTCTTGTCTTACTCGGCGACCCATCCGAGCGACCTGGGCGCACGCGCTGGGCATGTAGGATCGTCAAGTCAAGCTTAACAACAAGTGTGGCGCTACTTTGCATCGGCCGCGGATATCTTCTCGCCCGTTTCCTCCACAAAACTCTCCGCCGTCACCCATAACTGTCCCCTTTGTCCCTGCCAGCCCTCGCTGGGAATCGCATCCACACTCTTCTGCAAGAGCATGAGCCTGTCACTGTCTTTCTTTGTCCTATAATTCCTTATACTTGGCCCTTCGACGCTAAGCCGACTCCACCACGCGAATAGTCATGAAGTGGCTACTACCAGCAAGTCTGCTGGCGAGCGGAGCAGCCGGACTACTGATCCAACCAACGAATACCACCCAGAACATCAACGATGTGGAACTCATCGTGGGTGGACAGAATTTTGGCGCAGTACAACCCCTGACTGAAAGTGCAAACGACAACTTGAATGTAATTGTTTTGCTTGAGAACAGCCGCTTGTCGACAACGACGCTGACACGCGACACAGATGGGTATCCGGGATATGCTCTACCATGTGACGACGTCAAACCGGGACAACCTCACCGATCAAGATATCGCCTATATCTCGTGCGACCCTGGAGACTATGCAGGATTCCTTTCCTTGAACGATGTCTACCGAACAGCACTCGGCGTCAATGCTTCGGCCATCATCCTCTACAGTTTGACAGCCCAGCAATGCAACATTACTGACCTGGAATCGGCGTACTCAAGAGTGTACTCCATGTCGAACCAGACCGAGTCCGAGGCCTTACTTTCCTATGTCAACAATGAATACCCCTTACTGGCATCCATTCAGCACACTCCGACATCTGACCACAACAGCAGCAACTCGCAGAATCCATCTCAAACCTATACATCCTCTCCAACAACAGCTGTTGCCATGATCATCCTGTACAGTGTGACTGGTATAATCACGGCCTTGTTCCTTATCATTATCATCACGGGAGCGGTTCGAGCACATCGCCACCCGGAGCGTTACGGACCAAGAAACGTCATGGGAAGACCTCGACAGACCAGAGCTAGAGGTATTGCACGCGCCATGCTGGATACCATCCCTGTTGTCAAGTTTGGCGAGCAACCCAAGCCAGATCCGAAGCCTACCGATGTCGAGTTGGCGGACACCGACACGCCTGTGATTCGTCGCTCAGTCGAGAACGATGGAACGCAAGAAACGGAAACACGCGACCAAGCCGAACCAAGACAGTCGATGGCTTCCGCTCGCTCAGGAATTGGTGCTGCAGCAGGACACGCCGACTCGGACGCCATCGCAGGAACGGCTGCAGCTGAATCTGGCGAGGCACCTGGATGTTCAATCTGTACCGACGACTTCGAGACTGGACAAGACATCCGTGTACTCCCGTGTGACCACAAGTTCCACCCAGCATGCATTGACCCTTGGCTACTGAACGTATCATCAACCTGCCCACTCTGTCGCATCGATCTACGACCTGAGGTGTCTACTGAAGAAGATGCGCCAACTACTGAAGCAGGCGAGAACGGGGATTTGCCTCCTCCCATCAGCGGTTATAATGGCCAACCCTACCGCGTCAGCATGCGCCGTAGCTTGCTCATCGGCCTTGGGCTCGACCGTGGACATCTCGATCAAGGACAACGAATGGCTGCTGCCCGTGAACTACGTGAACTCCGACACACCAACCTCGATGGCACCGTGCCCCAACCGCAGGATCAGGGCGAGGAAGGTCGTCAGCGCCGTAGGTTACGAGAGCGTTTTGGCATCCGAACCAGAAGAAGAGGACAGTCTGATGCCCAGGCTGTTGCTGCTGTTCCTGAGGAGACGGTTGCGACTGCTCCGACGGCAGATTCAGAGGCTGATGGTGCACAAACAACTCAGCGTCCTACCAACGCTTGAGTACAAGAAGTTGACAGTATGACAATGGTATAAATTACGAGGTGTTTCTAGGAGGTATTTTTGGTGTTTGGATTCGGATCGCAAAAGAGCGAATGGTTGTTTTGGTTCGCGTTAACAGGATCCGGGAGGTATGGGTAAGGGATAGCATTATGTACGAGTACGATTGAACGAGCGAGCTGAATTATCTCTTCCGCACTCGTCTGTCTATTTGAACTTCTGTGATGATCAATATCTCATTCGTACATTCCCATGCCTATCGCTCCATCAAAATCATATGGTCCGTGCACGTCCGGTGACGAAGGGCTTCAAACAATTCCGCCCGCGTGTCGACGACGAGACGGCCACATTTTCCCACGACCTTCTCTCTGCACAAATTCTTCACAACATCACACACACAATGGCACCCAAACGCTCAAACCAACCCGGCGCCATCAGCCAAATGTACACCAGCCTTGCCTCGCCCGACAACCGCTCCGTCGTCACCGCCGTCACCTTTTTCGCCGTAAGTAGATCCCCCCGCAACCAGCATCCCAGGCCGCAATGAGAGGAGGATTGAGCAATGGAGAAACTATAGAGCTGTTGGCAACAGTGGGAGTGTATGGTGGATGTTGAGCAAGCAAAGGCTAACTGAGAATTCATAGGCCGGTGTCGCATTCTTGCACAGCAGCTGGAGCGAGATGTTGCTTCCTCCGTGAGTGTCCCTTGCCCTTTTCCTACACGACTCCCTCTGGTCCCGCATCATAGACGACTCTCGCGCACCACGCCCATTCGAAGGATCTGAAGCTTACATCACACGCCGCGATATAGTCTTTAAATGTCTCCCACAGTCGACCCATGAACAACGACGCGATTGTAGGAATACGAACAGGAGGAAAAGCAGTGGAAAATACACTTGTACAACACCACACAAAGACTCGCGGTTTTTCATGAATAGGGAATGGGCGTTTTTTTGCTTCGACAAAGAAAGGATTTCAAACTTCGAATTGGATTGTTTGCGCCTCATTGCTTCTTCCCTTGCGTCTAATTCTCCTCTCTCCTGTTTCGTGCAACCGAGAATCTCAATTTCTGTAACTGGACGGTTTAGTATCGTTTTTTTCACCGACATCGACCAAACCTTGCCTTTTTCTTTCCCGGGAACAGTCCCTCCATTCTTTTGAAGAGAGGCTGGTCAGCTTTGAACACTGCCAAGTCACTGGCTCGAAAAAGTCAAAGTCACAAACTCTTCGCATGCCCGGCTACCTCACGACGGCGAGGAAGATTTGATAGCAATATCAACCTACGAACGAACAGCATACTTGCATCCATATCCAACACGCCCAGACTTTGGAGCTACCTGAGAGCACTCCAGAGGGTAACCGCCATCATCCATGAATACGTCTCCAGCGCGGCAAGAGCCAGGGTTCTTGATTTTCTGCTTCACACGTCGCTATCTTGTCAAGCAAGAGTCAGAGTTGTCGCCACCTTCCAAGCCGTCATCAGTGCAGCAGGGTCTGTCCTTTCGGGTGATTGATGAGTCGGATGCATTGCAGATATCCCCGACCCCTGCAAGCCGGACTTTGGACTTGATTGCAGCTTTTTGACTCCGTCTATGGTCTTTGGACAGAGTACGGCTTGGTCTTTTACGTCTGTGTATGCGTACCTACCTCTACCTGGTTCTCGTGTTGCGTGACTTGTGACTAAGCGATCGAACAGTCAAAAGCGATTGTCGCACTTAGTCCCATCCGTACCCGACCACCTTCGGCGGCCGTCGATATACAATCGTCCATCCATTGAGATCGCGAAACAGATGGTAGTACTCGGTCATGACGGCCGACAGCGGACATTTGAGCCAGCCAACGTGCTCTTCTGTCACGCCGTCGATGGGCTCAAAGTTGTACGCGTGAGGATCCGGCCGCCTACCAGCAAATATCGCGTTCTCATGGCGCGGGATCCAGTTTTTGTCTATGACTTTCACCCAGCCCGCTTGCTCAAACCTACAGTCTGGCGGTGGCGGACCGTCGTGCACGCAGGAATCGAGCGCGTCCGCATCGACTTGTATGCAATATCTGTAGCGTGGCGAGCGGCCCCCACTAACAGACTGCTGCTCACTTTGGACAGCTGTCCCGGCCCACGCGCGAAAGTGGCGACGAATGGCCGCCGTGTCTGCGCCGTCAAAGCGCTCGCGGTCGTCGAAGACAGTCCATGTCATGCGGTCTAGGACATCCTGGCCGTTAAAGATCTCCATAGCGTCTGTCGTCCACCAACGTAAGCGTCGCATGAAGTCGGCCCAGTCTACGTCGCTCTCGTACGTCGTGCGGTAGATCACGTAGCCCCATGTCTTATGGCCGTCGGCTTGGTAGCCTTCCTCGATCAGGTCTGCATGGCTGGATTCTCTGCTGACGCGTGGGTTTCGAGGAGAAGGGTTTAGCGCAACGAAGTTCCTCATCCTTTCCGCAAACGTATCCTCGGCCGTGGTGGCCATCTCGCAAAAGTTGATGTGTCTGGTGTGGCTGTAGAGGCTGCTGGCATCAAATGGTCAAGACGGCGTTGCACTAAGTGAAAGCAAAAAGAGAATGCAAAAAACACAACATACAGCAGCAGGGATTCAACTGCTTATGTATGGCAGAGCGGACGGGATGCCCAGTTTTCAGCTGACTGTGGTCGTATGTGCTAGGTTTTTGATTTTTTTTAACAATATAATTCAACTTTCTAGGTTATCCACTGTCCCAAAACCCGACTCTAAGGTCGTGTGTCCTTGACTTTATCTCTAGATGTTCTTGTCGCATATACCGGCGAATGATTGTTGTCAAGTTTGGTGGTTATGAGAACGCGTCTATGCACAATCTTGAAGTTAGATATCCTTCGGGACCGTAGTAAATACTCTTCCTACCTGTTTCTTTACGACGATAGCACTATAGTTTATCGAGAATAGCATAGACAGCCTATGATACCTAGTCCACCTAACACTGTAGCAAGAAAGTGTGTTTATCATTATCCTCTTCCAATGCATGACCATCGAGATATTTTCGCCAGGGTCATACATGCATCTATATACACCCGAGTCACGTACGAATCTCGGCCGCCACCTCTATCAATGAGAATAGAAAGAGAGCGCATCACTGTAGCGAAGAGGAGGCGAACTGTTCTCTAGCTAGACTTTCTTAACTAGTAGATCACACGGGATAGTAGAGTGACCGAGTATGTTACGCTATAAAGCCGAGAATATAGCGGCCATGATGGTGACATCTATCTTCGAAGCATAGCGAGAACTAGATGTTAATATGGTTCCGATGTCATTCTCGACCAGTGTGCTCTGCGGCCTGAGCCCGGACATAGGGAAATACTACATATCGGTTGTTGCGGAGCCATGGCAAAACCTCTTCGTGACCTTCGACAGAATCTTTTGTGGAGCAGCTCGGTCGATGAAGCAGCCATCTGCAAACTTGGGGTTCCGTAACCTCATTCGCTCATCGATCGTGTGGTCGCGAAGGCCCTTGCGGCTTGATTGGAGGCAGCTGATCCAGTGATACTTCCATGTAGTAGACGAGATCGTTGGTATATTTGACAGTATTGAGTAGGTCGGTCGAGGGCATCATGTCGCCATTGGCAGTGAACTTGACATGATAAATGCCACTTCCTTCCATGGAAGACAAGACTGGGATTTAGAATTCAACATCAGGGCACACAGATCTGGCTAAAGTAAGAGCCGCATGATTGTGTAGATACTCAGCCGGATCGCAGACCGAGCCTAGAGCAGGTTGAGATTGCTTACGGTTGTGGTTGCCACAGAGCCAAAGATGTCTCGATGCTGGCAGAATAGATGGACAGACGTGTCTTGGATCTCGATGTTGCCCCTGATATTCTGCCAGGGGTCAAGTCGGAAGCACCGAAACCACCAATGCTCTGTTGAAAACAAGACTCGGAGGCAGCACCGATTTGTCAAGCATACGCCGCTTCTAAGAATTGAGTGTAGTTGAGCTGGATAAGGACAATATTGTGCCGACCGTTATGGATCAACGGTTGGGATGTTTTTGAGCACGTAGGCTCTGGAGCAGAGATACACAATCTATAATGTGACAGATGAGGCACTATGGGTTTGAAGCATGTCGACCGTGGCTGGATTTGAATCCGGTATGTTCTCCAATGCCGTGATCTAGATTGGAAAAGAAAGGTTCATAGACTGTGATCAACTCAGCACGTTATAGCTATACTCACCGGTGTCAACCGCGAGGCATTAACGAACAATGGTCGCCGCTCTGCGCATTGAATCTCCAGCATTGAATCCTTCTAGAATACAAATAGCTTGAGAGAATATCGGTCCGGTAGAACATACTGAACAGATGGTCAAAGTTGAATTACCAAGATGCAAGATCTTAGATTCGTGGTTCGTGTCAACATCTACGGTGTCGAAGACTTTCAATAGGGGTAGACTGTGTATTCGTTGTTGTCCGGTGGTGTCGAACACAAGAATAGTTCCCAACGTTCCGGATGTCGAGTATACATTGATCCAGGCCTAGTTGTGTCTCACAACCCCAAATCGCTGCTACCCATCACGGCGAAGGCAATCAGGGCTGTAGACGCTGTGAAAAGAGATTATCTACGAGTAATCAATACATCCACGTAAACATCGTTCGTCGCGTTCTAGCATCTCGATATACCAGGATGAGGCGAGAAACGTACTGTGACTCGATATAGCAAGACCTAGGTGCCAAGCTAGCGTCTGATGCTCTGGATTGCCATGTGAGATCTTTCTCGAATATCGACGGAAGACTGTAGTTGGTCGCGTGTGTGAAGACGATCGTGTTGATGGTAGTGATCGTGGGGGGTCAGGCAACATTGCCCAATGCTATGCCGTAATAAACGTCTGCCAGGATTGATCTGAAACACTTTGCTTGAAAGAGATGAATCCATGGTCTCCGACCACATCCACTGTGCTGCTCGGAGCATACACCGACCGCCTTCACAGGTCTCGAGCCCTGGAAGAGTCCTCAATTAAGGACAGGCTGAACGTTTTGCGCCATCAACGGAAGCCTTCTCTACGTACGGGTCGCCGGTGTTGTGTGGTCCGGAGCTTGAATGTACGGATGATGTGCGGTTTTGGTAAAACGGCCACTTTATCGTAAGTAACGGTGACTGGTAACGTCGATTGCCAACTTGGATCGTGAGCAAGGGTCCCGGTAGGATGCAACAATCGATATGTGACAAAACAATTTGAACCGGCGGCTGTTGAGCGTACTGCTTTGTATCAATCAGAGGTAGCGCAGGAATATGTTAGCAAACCTTTGTGTAATGCTGCAGGCTGAGAGGTTGTCCAAGTATATTTTGAGCATTGATTGAGCGAGGAGGGAAGTCTTTGTCTCGGGCAGTCTTCGTAGTCTTCGTCGTCGTCCTGGCAGCAATCCATACCATTCTCAAAGATGCAAGTTCCCATAAGGGCACGCCGCAATCTTCTTGCATGACCGTTTTAACTGCTAACGTCAGTTGCGCCAGGCGCCGTCAACGTAGCTCGACCGTCATCGTAGTGTAGGCATATGTGCTTTACAAGAACACAGTTGAGTAGTGAAAGTGGTGGAAGTGCTTTCCAACGAGCTGTTGATCTCGTCGGGGCAAGGGAGGCTCAATAGGAGGGTCCTGACGATCTCGGGTGGTAGTCGATGGTGATCTTGCGAAATACTTTGCCAACAGAATCCTTCGTTCTGCTAAATCCTGACGCGTAGACTGACGATCTGAGCCATCTTCTGCAAACAGACAGTACACGGATTGAGTCGTGTACAGCCTTGGCGAAGGTGTGAATCCAGGAGGTGCCAGCGATTACGGCCCCTAGCTGCTTGCGCGCGGGTTCTGGTGGGCAGTGAGCGTGCGCAAGATCACGCGTATTGCTCGTACAGCCAGCTACTGCGCTGTCAATCAATCCATAACCAAGAATCCTAGAGACTGACGGCTAGACTCCGCCCTGTCTCTGAGCATGAGGAGCAACGTTAGGAAGGACGCTTTCGTCTTATGCGGGGAAGCCCAAGTAGGTAAACAGTCAGCCGCGGCTGCCACACTTGGAGTCAATTACTGTAACTGGTTTTGAGCCAAGCCATAGCCGTGCATGCCCTGGACCCCCTCGAACTTTGAGTCTATTGAGTCAAGTCGGTATTCACCTCACACGCAAAGAAGGTGAGAAATGTAGAATGTGTTGGACACGGTCGAGTCCTCGCAAAATATGAATGGAAAAGAGGTTGGTTTCTCGCGACATGGACGACCGTATCTCGGACTGGACGTCTTCCGGATACTGCGGCAGTGACGCTGATGTGATCTGCACCTGCATACGGAGGTAGAAGTCTCCGTGAAACAAGGACACCTTTCTCTCCCTTTCTCCACGAAAGTCAAAAGAGGGTGCGGTGGACAGCGGTGCAACAACTCACCGACTGCCCTGCAGAGAGCGGAAACGGGTACGCGCGCGCACGAATACGGCGACACAAAGCTCCGAGTGCGGCGTATTGCTGTGAAGGCTTTGCGGTCAGAAAGAAAAGGGCGCCAACGATCGCAAGGTCCGAGTCACCGTTGCGACCGTCGCCGGAAGCGTTCGCGAGATTGTCAATTTGGTTACAAGCTACGATCGGTCTGGGCCAAAATGCGCCAGCAAAAATGCTTGCGAGCGATTAGGAAAAGCGTGGCTTCGATGCGATACTCGCGCGATGGGGAAAGTAATTGCTTGACGCCTGATCAACGCTCACTCTTGATTCAGACTGAGAGAGGTCCAGAACAGTGTGGCATCCACTGGTTGCATTGAATTGCGGTGGATGTTGCGATGGATTAACAATAATGCTTAGAATATGGCTGACGATTGATTCCTCATCCAAGGCAGCTGTGATAGAAGCAGTCAAAGGATGCTTGCTCAGCACGTCCAGCATTACTCACAGCATGTGGCAGGGTCAGATGCGATTGGCTGGGTCGGATTACTCATGGCACGTCTTGTACACGGCTTGGCCGGCGGATCCTGTACGGAGGTTCCTAAATCCGAGCGGTGTCTTTTTCTTTGCGACCGGTCGGCCGGTGATGGGTCGATTAGAGTTTAGATCACTGAACGGAAAGAAAACGTCTACTCCCGAGCGGCTTGCGGAATGACAAAGCTCTCTGAGACCCGATCATGGGTGCCTGAGCACTGGTATTATAACTCCCATGGACGTCCGGCTGACTGGTGCTCTCTGTTTCATCACAATCACAACCAGCGAACATCCAGCTTATACATAAACAAGCAACCTTCCCCAGGCTTCGATCATCACTGGACAGCAACACTACCCGATTGCCATTTAACATTTGATCAGCCACTCATCTCTCATTGGCTGTGAGTAACAATTGCGACAGATTCGGCAATCACAATACTGACTCACATATCAGATCACTGTTGATATAAAATAATCACATCTCGCAATGTCGACACAATCATACTTTCCTGGGTCTGCTGCATCACCGGCAAAGAAGCAAAGAATGTCTCTTACACAAACATACTACATCGCCTCCACTGCAAGGAGCAAGCTTGGTCGTGAGGCCTCTCGTGCAGACCACAACCTCAGACTCCTTGTCGGTCACGCCAACCTTCTCGACACTCTTATGATCGAACTCCAGGACGCAGAGAGGGAGCAAGAGGCTTGGTTCAACGAGTCTATCAAGGCCAGCAAGCCTGACCCTGCCACCCGCCACATCCAATGGATCGACTCTATCGCTGAGGAGCTCGAGGAGGACTCATCTGACGAGGAGAGTGATGACGAGGACTCATTCTACGATGACGAGGACGACTTTGTCCACGCCACACCATCATCATACTCTGTCTCGACTGTCGAGGTCGATGACGAGTTCGAGGAGGATTACGAGTACGATGAGGAGCACGCTCTTACCAGAGTCGACTCCCACCCACCAGAGCTTGTTCACGGCGACTCAGATTCGGAGGACGAGTCAATGCCACCATCGCCTACACAAGAATCGATGGACCCTCAAGAATCACAACACGCTCAACCGATCAAGACAACACCATACCTGAACAAGATGGACCATTCGGATTACCTTGGCGACAACATTGTTATCTCGCAACGGCAATCACCAATGATCAGCGCTTACTAGACGCTCTTCACACATCTTCATCCATCTTGTCCAGCGTTCAAGCGATTCTTATTCTTCTCAATTTCACATTTTTTGTATGGCATCACGACTAGGATATCCCGGCTTGGAGCCACGGCGTTCTTTTTTTTTTTTTTTTTTTTTTTTTGGCAGGACACGGAAACATCTCTTCTTTACCTTGACAAAAAGAGTCGAGCTTTGAGCTCCTCTTCTTTTATCTATACAGGCCTCAGTTGCCTCTTTTCTCTAATCATGACAATCTTCACACCTTCAAACATTTCTTCACAACCTCCATGTGATTTTTCAAGTGCCTTTCCATCTTGCCTCGTCTGCCTTTCCACTCCTCGCCTAACCCAACCTCAAAAGATCCACTGTTTACCAGATCAGGCTCTTGCAAAGTGGATTGCCCAAAGGCTGTCCGCCTTAACCTCGCTTGTAACCGCCTGCCGAACTCCCGACGACGCAGGTTACCGAGCTTAAACTTTTTCTTAATGCTGGCGTCATGGAAAACCATCCCTCCACACCACAGAAGGATCCGATCTTCCATGATGGTCAATCTGGTCTTTTTTCTTCTCTCCGACCCACCGCCGAGGAAAAGGATGGCAAGAATTTGTAAAAGCAATCTGTCTTTTGATGGTTCTACGGAATCTTCGGCTGACATATCCAATCGTGTTGATATTTTTTTTTTCTCTCTCATCGTCTGCGCCGTGAAGAAGCCGTGCTGGAGGATGCGTTGGAAGCGAGAACAAGGGCAGGCGGTTTTCTCCTTCTTCTCTTCCAAGACAAAAGCACGGTGGTTTTGACGGGGGCGAGGCGGCAGGTTGTCACGCGAGAAGGAAAATCGTTCGTTGCATGCTTCCACTTGCCTTTGCGACTTGTTGCTCCATACGGTGTTTTCTCCGGCCCTCGTCTCTCCTTTTCTTCGTGCCCTCGAACAAACTCGGTCGTGACCGAGGACTCGGGATTTGCGGTGCCAGCGTTGCCGAGTTGATGCTCTGGATCCGGTCGTACTCTGCGTAAACTGGCTTTCCTGATCTCTTCTGACCAGGGTCTGGTATGAAACTGCCAAGGGCATGTGCTTTTCTGGGCAGATGTGCCAGAAGAGAAATGGAAAAGCTGGTCGAAAGAAAAGCACCAACACCCACGCATCGAATTTCGGCCCTAAGCCGAACCAGCGGTACAGCTTTTTCCAGGTTGCCTGGTCAGCATTCATTCGTCCACCGAACCAGTTTTTGCACTCACCGTCGTGTCTTTTTTTGCTTTCTACGGTGTGTATGCATCGTAGATGGCAGTGTCTTTTTGCGTGACAACCAAATGTTGGCAGTCAACGCCAAACAACAACATGCAATTCATATTTTGCTCTCACCGGTGTGCCCGAGACCCGCCGACTGTTAGGGGAGTACAAACACATGACCTTGTTGGATCCTTGTCCGCTGTGTGTCCGCACTGCCCGCTGGCACGCGCAGGCGGAGTTTATGCATGCCATGCAGCTCGGGTGCCTGATCAGACCCGCGTGCGCGCGTGCGTGCGTGCGTGTCGTCGGAGGATTTCCGTACCCATGGAGATACACAACACCACGCTCTGTTTGTACATCTACACCGATCATGCGCACATTGCACACCGGTTCTCTTCGGGCGACCAACTTTTCTGCAACATTCTTACTAACCACACTATCAGCAGTACCCCAGGTTGCTCTTTGCCGAGTCGTGACACCCATGGGTCTGGGAAATTGCTCGTTGCTTGTGAGTTTTCCCGCTGGCGGTGAAGGATACTGTACCTCCATATGCGGTCTCTTGAGGTTCCTGCATTCGATCAGCCGGAGCCTGGCAGCCACAGCGCCACATTGCAGTACCTTGTTGCGACGTTCTTTGCGGCTGTGTTGCTTGCAGGGCTGAAGAATGCGCTGGTCTCGCGCGGCACAGTAAAAACAAGGTAGGTAGGTAGGTAGGTCTACAAGCTCTCATGTGCGACAAAAAGTACGCATTTCTGTACTCTGCTCGTCGCAAGACGCTTACTACCTAGTGACTGGGATCGCCCTTGACCTGACCTCTTGGGCTGAGGGTGAGTCCACCAACAAGTAAGCTACTCTCCATGTACCTCAAGGACGACTTTTCGCTTTCTGTCTTACACACCAACAAGGCCTGCTTCGGAGAAGAATGACTGGTCTCGATTTGGAAAACGGTCACACGCTGGCTGGGGGCTAGGAT
Organism: Aureobasidium sp. SLJ-2021a; assembly: GCA_019677095.1. Classification (NCBI taxonomy): domain Eukaryota; kingdom Fungi; phylum Ascomycota; class Dothideomycetes; order Dothideales; family Saccotheciaceae; genus Aureobasidium; species Aureobasidium sp. SLJ-2021a. Next base: position 299,827 of record JAHRBU010000017.1, on the reverse strand, counting down.
ATCTACCCAAAAGGTAAGCAACTACCATCTCCTACAGACTTGATCGCAGCGGTTTCGTCTATCAAAAAAGACATGGGCGGTGTCGACGTGTAAGTAAGTTCACTGAGGGTTCCATTGTTCTTGATCTCTTCGGCGGACGACCATCTCGAAAATCCTAATCATGTTTGATTTTCAAAACCAATGCTATCGAATATCTATACTGCCATCTCATACACACAAGTCCAGCTCGTGCATTCTCCCCCTTCCCTAGCCATTACATATAGTTCATAAGATATCTCGATAGCTATAATAGCCAAGGTCGGTCTTCAATACATAAGACTTCTAGCAAACACGACGACGACCAAGGCCCATTGAGCAGCGCCACCTCTCTTGACCGCTTTCTTTTCAATAGCATCGCCACTGATGGAGACGACACTGGGAATGATGACGGCGATACTGGTGGTTGCGAGTAATGTTATGTTTGCAGAAGTGGGAGGATCACCAATCGTGCCAGCTGTGAGATTCGAGGAGGCCGGGTTGGAGGGAATTGCTGTGGCGAGGGTGGTCGTGTCTGCTGCGATAAGGGTTGTTGATGATTGCAGCCGAGTCGATGTTGCTGTATAGCTACTGATGCTACAGAGAGAAGACAGATGGCTGTGGGCCGCTGTTGATCCAGTTAGTATTCAGTTCCAAGTATCCTCTTCGCATGGTGTTGACCTTGGTTGTCGGATGCAGTCCCTCCTTCACCACATGACAGCATCACACTTTGACCACCGACGAACCAACACTGTCCAGTCGAGGCAATGCTCTCGTCAAGCGGAACCTCTCTCGTACCACCAGCACACTGACTTTCTTCAAACAGTCCTAGCGAGCAGTCTTGTTGAATGCCGTTCTGGCCAGTAGACACCAAGAACGATTGAAACCGATATGAGTTGGTCTGGCAGATACCAGGTCGTAGTTGTAGCATTGACTGGGGCTGGGTTTCTCCGGGGCTGGAGCTTTGCTGACATGCGTTGTCGTGGCTAGGAGTGAAGAACATGCTCGTACGGGTGTTGACATTGGTGGAAGAGACGGAAACACTGCATGCGCCATCTATACAGGAAGAGATTGCAGATGTCCAGTTTGACATACAAGTTGCCGATGAGTGCGAATCGGGGTAAGGTGCCATACAGGCTGACTGCGAACAGAGTTAGAAGGGATGATGTAGACGAACATGACAAGGTTGAAGCACCAAACAGGGAGGTATGTTGGTGCTGTATTGAGCCAGTACAGCTGGTGCGGCGCCAGCGAAGAGAGCGAGGAGAAACTTCATCTTGTTGTCGTACTCGTGAACGTGTCATCAACGATGGATCTGAGGTTGCTCGGTATTCGAGTAGTACAATGTCCTGTTAGAGGACGCCCCTCGACGGGGTTATCGAGAAAAGGTGGTTCGATCCTGAGGGATGGAGGCAAGGAAACTAGTCACTCGTTACTGGTTTTAGAGGGAAGTGGCATCAAGCAAATCATGGCCGAGAGACGGCAGTCGCTACTTCCTGTCCTAGCAGTCAACTTCTTGAGGTTTGTGGTCGTTGTCACAACTGCTCAGGCTAGGCCTATATTTACGCCATTCAAGTCAGATTTCTTGAGCCCTTCCTGGTCGATCGTCTCCTTTAGTTGGCAGTGACATGTTCTTGATGTTTTGGACATTTGCATTTGGTGTCAAGGTTACTCTACTACACCCTGCTTCTTCTTCCCGGAACGCCTTCGTATCAGCCGATGCATGAAAGAGCCCTGTCAAATGCGCCGGGCTGGATGAAACCCCCTGAAAAGTGGTTCCTGAATAGATAAAATTACAACCATGACAAAATGTGGAAATGGTGCGTGAGTATGAGGAGGTCGTGATGAAGAAGAGGACTGGAAATACTCATTCTTGCTCTAGTTGTATTGCGCGTAGGCGGCGGTGGAGTTGAACTTGAGACCACCGCGAATGACCTTTTCAACAGCGCTGAGGAAGTCCTTTTCGGTAGCGACCTTTCTGCGGGCACGAATGGCAAACATACCGGCCTCGGTCGCGACGGATCGCAATTCGGCACCGGTTGAGTTGGGGCATAGACGAGAGATGAGCTCCCATCTGATGTCGCGCTCGACGCTCATACTCTTTGCGTGGATGCGCAAGATGTTGGCACGACCCTCCATGTCAGGCAAGGAGAACTCAATCTTACGATCAATACGTCCGGGACGCATAAGAGCAGGGTCGAGAGTAGAAGGACGGTTGGTAGCGAACATGACCTTGATGTTTCCGCGAGCGTCGAAGCCGTCGAGCTGAGTGATGAGCTCAAGCATGGTACGCTGCACCTCGTTGTCACCACCAGCGCCGTCATCGAAACGAGCACCACCAACGGCATCGATTTCGTCGAAGAAGATGATACAGGCCTTCTTCGTACGGGCCATCTCGAAGAGCTCACGCACCATGCGGGCACCTTCACCGACGTACTTTTGCACGAGCTCGGAACCAATGACACGGATGAAGGTGGCGTCTGTTCGGTTGGCGACGGCTCTGGCGCAGAGGGTTTTGCCAGTTCCGGGAGGACCGTAGAGAAGAGCACCCTTGGGGGGGTCAATGCCGAGGTGGACGAAGCGCTCTGGTGACAGGAGGGGCATCTCGACGACTTCACGCAGCTTCTCAATCTGCTCTTTGCAGCCACCAACATCGCCGTAGGTAACATCGGGCTTGTCTTCGACAGTCATCATGGTGACCGAGGGATCGATCTTGGGCGGTAGGGGAAGCATGATCTGGTACTTGTTGCGGTCGACACTAGGAGGAGCGCGTCAGTAGGATGTCGGACGTAGCGGTGCAGACTGGCAACTCACCCTACTCTCATGCCTTCTTCAATGTCGGTGGGAGAGACGCGTTCGCCAAGGTTGACGACAAACTTTGCTATTTGCTTGACGTTGATGACATATTTGCTCTTCTCCTCGTTCTCGTCGGCAATGATCTTTGTGCAGCGGGCGACTTGGAGCGGCTGCTCTTCTGACATGCGTTGTCTGTCGGCGGCGATGTCCCAGAGATGCGGAGGGGCGAGACCTGTGTCTGACTCCTTGGAGGGTGTGAGTATGGGTTCCGAGGTGATGCAGAGTAGGGAGTGGCGGTACCTTGACGCCAATCTTCTCGTTGACGCTCGTCTGGCGGTCCTTGATCTCCTTCTCGAGCTTCTTGAGGGCGGCGGCATAGGGAGCGGCGCCGTATGTCTTTAGAACTTGGATATCCTCATCGGACAAGGGAGTGATCTTCTTCTCCTCGGGCTCGTCGTCGGCAAACTTCTTCTGATACTTCTCCCAGTTCTGACCCGTGGCGCTGGGCATGGCGGCGACGGTTTAGGTGTTGATGACGGATGCGGGAGTGAAGTGGTGGTTCGTGGTGCGGACGGAAGTCGGTTGGCGAGCGTGTTCAGAAGAGTGAGAGATGGGGGCGAGAGTCGGGAGATGGTAGATGTCGTGCGCGTGTCGTGGTGAATGGACAGAGATGGGCGGGCGATGAAGCTCGCAAGCCTCGCCAACATGACGAACGACTCAGCAGCTCCAGCAGACGCTCGCCAAGCCGTCTCTTTCCCGACGCCGACGCTGGAGGTTCGAAAATTAATATCCTCGACAAGGTCAATACAGCACAAGACCCGTATCCCGTTGCTTGTTTCTTGCTCAAGCCATCTCTTGCTCGTCGCATATTCCCCGAATACGCAGCAGAGATCATGTCGACCCAAGCCGCAGCCCCCAACGCCGGCAACGCCGCCTTCAAGGTGCGAACTGGCCCCAAACACTGTAGCTCTCCTATCAATGCTGATATCGCCTAGGACAAGGAGAAGCCCCAGGCTGTGCGCACTGCCAACATTGTTGCTGCCAGAGGTGTGTCGTGCCATCTCTCTTGCTCGAAACCCACCACTGACCCTGTCTAGCCGTCTCGGATGCCATTCGTACCGTAAGCTAGCCGCCGAAACAACCACGTCTGCTCTCTCGTTGACACAGCTCTCCTAGTCGCTTGGCCCCAGGGGTATGGACAAGATGGTACGCACACAGGACCTCCTCCCTTTCTGCGCAATCCACTGACACATGACAACAGATCCAAACCGGCAAGGGCGAAACCATCATCGTAAGACGACCGAGAATGCCGCTTCTGTAACCCTCGAACAAGCGCTGATACCCTGCACCAGACCAACGATGGCAACACCATGTTGCGCGACATGTCCGTCATGCACCCCGCCGCAAAGATGCTCGTCGACCTTGCAAACGCCCAGGACATCGAAGCTGGTGACGGAACCACCTCAGTCGTCGTTATTGCCGGTTCTCTCCTCGGTGCCTCTGAGCGCCTGCTGCAAAAGGGTCTCCACCCTACCATCATCTCCGACTCTTTCCAACGCGCTGCAAAGCACGCCGTCGAAGTCCTCACCTCAATCTCCATCCCCATCAACCTCTCCGACAGACAGACTCTCCTCAAGGCCGCTTCTACTTCGCTCTCCTCCAAGATTGTCGCACAAGAACCCAAACTGGCCCCCATGGCTGTCGACTCTGTCCTCAAGATCATCGACCCCAAGACGGCCGACAACGTCGACCTAAAGAACATTCGCATCCTCAAGAAGCCCGGTGGTGTTATCGATGACAGCGAGATGGTTGACGGTCTGGTTCTCAACCAGCAGGTTGTCAAGAGCGGTGGCGGTCCTACCAGGATCGAAAAGGCCAGAATCGCCCTTATCCAGTTCCAACTCAGCCCGCCGAAACCCGACATGGAGAACCAAATCGTCGTCAACGACTACAGACAGATGGACAAGATCTTGAAAGAGGAGAGAACATACCTGCTCAACATGGTCAAGAAGATCAAGAAGGCAAAGTGCAACGTGCTCTTCATTCAAAAATCCATCCTCAGAGACGCTGTCAACGACCTGTCTCTGCATTTCCTGGCCAAACTCGGTATCATGTGTGTCAAGGACATTGAGAGAGACGAGGTTGAGTTCATCTGCAAGGTGCGGACCCCTTCTGCAACTCGTGCTAAATGAACGGTACACTAACTTCACCTCAGAGCACTGGTTGCAAGCCTATCGCAGACATCGACTCATTCACAGAGGACAAGCTGGCCAGCGCTGACCTCATCGAGGAGGTTTCATCGCTCGGCTCGCGCATCACCAAGGTCACCGGTATCAGGACAACAGGTCCCACCGCCCCCAAGACGGTCAGCATCATCTGCAGAGGTGCCAACCCCCTCATTCTCGACGAGGCCGAGAGAAGTTTGCACGACGCGCAGTGTGTGTTGCGCTGTTTGGTAAAGAAGAAGGCCCTCCTCCCTGGTGGTGGTTCGCCGGAGATGGCCGTCTCGCATTCGCTCTCCAGACTCGCCCTCACCTCATCCTACCCGGACAACATCTGCTTCAAGGCCTTTGCCGAAGCTCTCGAAGTCGTCCCCATCACTCTGGCGGAAAACGCCGGTCTCAACTCCATCAAGGTTGTCACAGAACTCCGATCACGACACGCCAACGGCGAGACGAATGTCGGAGTCAGCATCAAGCGTGGAGGTGTCGGCGTCATGGGTGGTGAAGTTGGCGGCAATGCTGGAGAAGGTGGTGAGGGTGTCATGCAGCCTCTTCTCGTCAGCACCAGCGCCATTGAACTGGCCGCCGAGACGGTCAAGATGATTTTGAGAATCGATGACATTGCCCTGAGCAGGTAAAAAAAAAAATGTCTTTGATTTCCGAAGCTAGCATGAAAGAAAAAATACAGATGCACGACAACAGGCTATATTTCTGAATGTCTGTAAAATTAAAATGTAAAATGAGTACAATGCGTGCAGCACTTGTCGCAACGGACATACAGTAGATGATCGCTTTGTCAATTTCTTTCTCATCACATGGTGTAGTCGGGCACTCAGTCCTCACATCAGACATGCACGAAGGTTGACAGTCAACTTCCGCAAAGCCACAGCCACAGCCGCATCATTAACAACAACAAAAAGTCATCGACGTCAGTTAGGCCTTCGTGCTGGTGATGAAGAGTTGTACGAGGGAGCAGCGTGCTTGACAATAATACCATCTACCAAGCATGCACACATGCCCAACTCGACCCATAGATCTTCAGCTCACCATGGGGGCTAGAACAAGGTGAATTCTTTTGCCTGCGTGCAGCTGTGCTGTACCGCGGCCGTTGAGCCTTGGAGCTTTCTTGCTGAGAGTGTGGAGAAGGTCGAGAATCCAATAGCGGCAAGATGCAGAATTTGGGGAAGCTTGTGCGCGTAGAATTGAGATGCAGAGGAGAGAGAAAGTGATAGCTTTTATGTGAGCATGTGTGTCTTATGTGATGATTCTCTTTGACAAGGAGGGCGAAGAAGAGATGGAGGTGTCGTTGGATGCTGCTTGCAAGTGGTCTAGGCATCCGATAATCTGGAGATGTGGGCGCAAAACGCCTCGACGCCTTTGACGAAAGCAGTTGTGGTTCGGGCGGCGACGGGACAGCGATGGGGTTGAGCGTGTGCCTTTGGATGGGGTTTTAATATTGAAGGTGCGCGGTAGTGGGTAGAAGCGGTGTCGAAGGTACCGTTGTACATTATTTCTTTCCCCTGTTTGCTATTCCTATCCTTTCCTGCCTTTTGTTGTGAGAATTGCTTTCTCTTCGCAAGGTCTCAAGACAGACGAGCGTCGTGACGGTTTGGTTGCTTGCTTTTGGAGAGAGTGCCAGCGCCGATAACCCCGATCTCGTCCTTGGTCTCTCCATCCGCCGATCTGCAGCTCTGTGGTCATCACGTTCCGCGGTCGTTTCTCTGCATCCTCATCCAGCGGTCAAGAGATTCCCATTGCTTTTCCTTCACTTCCACGACATCGACGACACTCCAGCCATTAGACATTTGCATTCTTGGTTACTCTGCATAATTCACCGTCGGTCCCCCGCCTACTCACCCACCTCCACGCCTGCCGCGACGCACCCAGCCGACGCTCCGGACGCCTTCGACAGCCCGCATCTTACAGCTAGAGTATGCCGTGTCTCGCTGTCGTCTCACCCAATCGAATCCCACTAACACGGTCCGTAGCACTCGTTAACTGCCACTGCAATTGTGCGAGCATTGCTCCTTTCCCTTCTTGCACGAAGCCCCCCACGACGACCGAGCCCCTCAACCCGACTCGAACACGCTCGCAACACGACCCCTCAGCTGCTTTCACCATCTTACATCAAGGTTATGAGGTAGTACCTCTTTCCAGACACTCAACCTGCTTCGACCAAGCATTATCCAATCGTACACCCAACCATGTCCCCTGAGCAGCCACGTCGCCGCTTCGATCCGACTCCCGTCGAGACATCTTCCAAGTCTAATCGTCAAGCCGCACAAGCCGGGGAGAATGCTGCTCCTCGAAAGTTCAATGTCCAGCCGGCCGAAACGACAACACGAAGCAGCAAGGACAACACCAACACCAATGGCCAAGCCATCAATCAATCCCCGCCGAGGCGCTTCAGTCCAACCCCTGTCGAGACAAGTACGAAGAGCTCCCGAGAAACACAGCAGCAGCAACAACAACAACAACAACCTGCTAGAAGGTTCGCGCCAGAACCCGTCGAAACCAGTGTGAAGAGCAGCAAAGACAAGGAACAATCACCACCACAATCTGCCAGAAGATTCGTTCCGGAGCCTGTCGAGACAAGCATCAAGTCCAATCGACAGTCAGATCTGCCAGCAGAGAAACCCAAATCGCGCTTCCTACCACAACCCATCGAGATGACGTCCAACAGCAACCGTGCAAAGTCCAAGTCCCCTCAATCCAACTCTCCTGCCACAAACTCTCCTCAGACAAAGTCCCCTCCGAACGAGGCAGTGTCTCCTTCATCACAGCCTCAAGACGCCCCTGTCGAAAAGCCAAAACGTAGATTTGCTCCTCAGCTGATCGACACGTCGAGTCGTTCTCGAAAGAACTCGGACGAGAAGCCTTCGTGGTCTTCAAACCACAGGACCGACATGTCACCCGGAGAGGAGACCAGAGTCGCATACAACAACATAGGTCAGCAGATCACCATCGCCAACCGGGAAAGCACAACTTCGCCAACCGAGTACCCTCGATTCATCATGCCCTTCGCTCGCCGAAAAGATCGATCCGACTCGGCTCGCAGCCATTCGTTCCGTATGCCTGAACTCGAAACTATCGAGAGTTCCGAAAGCGAGCCTAGTGCACCACCCAGTCTTTCCACCAGTCCCTCGTCCAACGACTTTTCGCTCGGAGCAGCCATGGAACCCATCAGCAACCCTGCATACAAGCACGCCACGAGAATTCGTGAGAGCGTCGACGAAACCTTCAGCCGCTACCTTCTCGAGCTTGAAGGCAGAAAGGCTCAGGCGAAACTTCAGGAACAAGCATTGGCAGCATTCCCCAACTCGGACATTCACGAGCCCGTAGCACATTTCATGAACGGTGAGAGTGAGGATGAAGACGAGGAGATGGACGACCGCCCAGCGACTTGGGAGGGCCATGACGAGGATGATTATATGATGAACGTCCGTACGCCACACGGCCGTGGTTCGACTCACGGAACATATGAGGTTCGCGAAATGCATCAACACTTTGAAGAGATGGAGCAAGAGCGCAAGGCTGCTGGCACCACGAGGAGAAAGTCTTCTGTCAAGCCCTCGCCGTGGTGGAACCCTGGGGGTCATGACTTTGCTGGTTCCAACTTCGCCGTCCCTGATAGTGAAGCACGAGCAATGCGCGATAGAGCACGCCCGCCCATGCTTGGTGGTGATTTGAAGTTCCCTCGTTCTGCTTCGCCAGAACCTGCACGTTTCGACGTTACCCAAGGGTCCAATCAGTTGCGTAGTCAAATGTGCTATCTGACCGAACAGTCCCAAGCGGAAGTGTCGCCAGAAGGTCTTTGGGGTGGCAAGAAGGTATCGGGAGATCCTTCTCAACACCAAAAGACCGTACAGAAGAGCCAGCACACCATATACAGCCAGAAGAGCACGACTTCTCAGAACGGCGGTGGTCTTTGGGGAGGTTTCTGTGTCGACGATCGCAAGTCTGGCGAAAATGGTCTTGCTCCGCCGACATCTGGCACCCAAACCGGTCTGATGACACCCGCTGTTGAGCCTCCGAATCCGTTCGAGACTCACTTCAGCCAACCACCACCGACGATACTACCTCAAACGCCACCAGAGAATGTGGATTTCAACAGAATCGACATCATCCTGAGTGAAGATCAAGATCTCGACAATGTCATGGAGCGCGAGTTCCCTGACTCTTTCGTCACGCAAGTATACAACTACCTCTCTCTGGGCTACCCAACCATCGCTCGAGCCTACGACGAGGAGTTGTGCAAGATTAGCCACATTCCCATCTCCGAACTCCGACACGACGACGAGATTGCCAAGAAGATGCCCCGTGGCTACATCCGACTAGGCGAAGACTTTGAAGGCAGAGGCGACGGTTCAGACCAGTTGCTCGAGGAGGGTGGTTGCGCGAGATGGACAGCGCTCAAGAAGTACATTCGAGAATGGGCACGCCAGGAAAAGAATATGGTCAAGACTGGCTCTTCGGGCACGGGTCTTGGTGGCAACTGGGGCACTGGAGCTAGAAGGGGTAGTTGGGCATGGTAGAGGATTGCGCGCTTCCTCTTTTGTCGATGTTATCTTTAGATATTGCTTGCTGCATTGGGACGGCGTTCACTTTTTGGGTTTGAATTGCATTGAAAAAGCACACGACACAGTCGCGGGCTTTTGGAACACATATTTCATAGTTGATAATCATTAACCTGAAGACAAAAGCGACTACCTGATCATCATTGACCTGCTTTCTATCCTCAATCGTACCACTGTGTCTTTGGTGAGAACTGAAGGTCCAGACGGAAATTTATGCACAGCACGTGATTATACACACTTATGCAACCCCCGTACCAAGAATTTTTTGCTTCCATAACTCTCTTTTCCGAACCTCCAGTACTATCGATTTATCTTCCAACATTCAATATTCAACATCACAACATGTCTTTGGTCGGAGCCCTTCTTTTCTGCAACGACTGCGGCGGTTTGCTGGAGCGATGCCCAGCCTCGCAGGCAAACATTGACTGCGACGTGTGTGGCAAGCGAAACAAGAGTAAGTTTTGCAATGCAATTTTGTTTTCTCTTTTCCCATCCATCTCATACATCCCGTCCTCTACATGCACAATCCCAAGAGCAAAAAGAGAGAGCTACGAAAAACCCCCTCATCCCCTCCCCAAATCTTTATCCCACATCTAACACTTCCACACAGACCAATGGCCCACGTCCACCACCACCGAATCCTCTGCTACAGCATTCCCCTCGCGCCTCCGCGACGCGCGCTCAGAGATCCAGGTCCTGAGTGCTGAAGACAGAGAAACTTGGGCAATGACCACGACAGCTTGTCCGCAGTGCGCGAACCCGGAGATGAGGTTTAGGGATGTGCAGTTGAGGGGTGCGGATGAAGGGTCTACGATCTTTTATCGGTGTCCGAAGTGTGATTATAAGTAAGTTTTATTGAGGAGGGGATGAGTGAGGGAAGAGGCAAAGAGAGGGGATAAGGCTAACAGGGTATAGGTTTAATACTAATAATTGAGAGGAGGTGGGGATGGAGATGGAAGGTTGGAGAGAGTGCTGGATGCGAGGAGACGAGAAGAAAGGCCAGGAGGAGTCTTTGGTGTGCATGCATTGGGGAGGAGAGGAGAGCTGGAATCCTCTGGTGCGGCATTGGAGAGGAGAGGAGTGGAATGGTGTTGCTAGTTTGATACCCCCCGTTTAACAATTCTTGTTCGTCAATCTTCTTTTCGCTTACTCGAGGCACTCACATTGATAAAAACAGACCCCCAGTCATATCGACCACTCCTCTGTCCAAACCCGACCACTGAGACTTGTTCCTTTGTTCAAAACCAGTGACGTGACATTCTATATAAGTACTCCCTCTCTGGATTGTATCTCCCACTTCCGCCATCTTAAAGGCTTGCCTCTTCTATCTAACTTTTCCGGGTTGCTATGTCACTTTTACACTGGATTCATTTATTCATTTCGTGAAAGCAAGACGAGGAAACATGAGATTTTTTTTCTCTGTGACAAGAAAATAAAAAGAAAGAAAAACTCTGCTTAGAAGTTCTTAAAGCTCGTTTATCACGAAGTAGCAATGCAACCTTTCCAAAACCAATCCCAGTGCCCTGTGACGAAGAAGGAGAAGAAGTTGAAGCGGTTAAGGTTTGAAAATCACATGCGAGATGCAAGAATCGACGTCAGCAGCCAAGAATTCCGGGGTAGACATTGTACCGAGGCTATTGGAATGTTTTCGAGGTCCCTCGGCTGGGCCCATCAGATGTCAAAGGGCACATGGAAGCCTTGGAGGAGACGATGATCTGCTTCTTTTGCTTGACCAACCTACTGCAAGTTTCTGCCTTGCCCACTTGACCTCTGCTCCTTGACGACCACAAGAACCATCGCTAAACAGCACCACTTGATCCTCACACGACACACACCCCCAAACCTCACCCAAGATGGACATCTCAACCCTCCAGGTCCACCCTACCCTTCTCCCACACTGTCCCCTTACTAACACCCCTCACAGGCCACCGCCCACCGCATCCTCCTAAACCCCACCTACCAACCCCCACTCTCCCTCCTAAAAGCCCTCCGCAATGGCCTCGTCTACGGCACAAAAGTCCGCTTCCCCCACGCCCTCGTCATGATCCTTTTATTCCGCTCCGGTCCTCTATCCGCAAAACTCTCCTCCGTCCTCAAAGCCACGCGCCAGCACGCACGCAACTTGGCCACCTTTGCATTCCTCTACAAACTGCTCATGCTGGTTCAAAAGAGCGTCAGACCCCAAGGCAAAGAGCTAGGGAGCGATAGTTTTGTGGCAGGCGCCGTGGGTGGGTATTGGGTTTTTGGCAGGAGGAAGAGCAGTGTTAATCAGCAGATTGTCATTTATGTGGCTGCGAGGGTTGTGCTTGCTGCTGCGAGTCTGGCCGTGCAGCCTAGAGGCGACAATACGCTGTTGGGAGGGAAATATGGGGGAAGGGGTGGTATGGGGTTGTTGAGTTTGTCGGACGAGAGCAGGGAGAAGGTTAGGAGGCATGCTTGGCCCGTGTTTGCGAGTTTGAGTTGGGCGTGCGTGATGTGGTTGTTTAGGTTTTACCCCGACATGCTGCAGCCGAGTTTGAGGAGTTCGATGACTTATCTGTGGGTTGATTCCTTGAGGTTTGGGGAAGGCTTTGCTGACGAACGTGTTACCAGGTACGATAACGCGGATCATTGGGACTCGTTTAGAAACTTTTTGGTGCATAACAAATGAGGAGGGATTCATGCAAGGAAGAAGCAGGGGATGCTGAAGACACATTTACGACTTTATGAACGATCATTCTCATTGCTCGGTCACTATGGCACTGCTATCACAGCAAGATCTTGGAGCCACACGGACTGAGAGAGCTGCCTTCAGAGCTCCTCGATAACCTCTTCCACCGCCTGCACACCATCAGGCACAAACATCTCAAAGCCATCCTTGACGACTCTCGGAACCCTCAGTCCCCAACCACGCCACGACGGCCACTCAAACCCCTCCATCCTCCAAACCCCCAACTCCAGAAACTGCGGCTTGCCAACATTGACCTTCTCACCCAGCTCCACAACCCACAGCAAAGCCTTCCGGAAGCAATCCCAAGCCCAAGCAAAAGGAGCAAACACCCATCCCAGATCAGTGACACCGACGCAGAGTTTCTTGGCCCAAGCAAAAGGAGCAAGAACCCATGCCTCGAGCAACACGAAAGTAGCAATGGCTTTGAGCAAATAACTCTTGATCCAATAGTACGCAAACACCGAACTTGCCACAACAGCAACAATAACGAAGATTGTGATAGCGATACGCAAGAATTGCCTTTTTTTTGCATGTGAAACGTGGTCAGCCAAAGTCCATTCCTCTTCTTTTGTCTGTGTTTTTTTTGTGCAGTTTTTGGTCTTTGTCGCGTATCTTCGTCTTTCGTATCGACGTTCAGGGGAAAGGGAAAGAGAAGAGCAGAATTACCAGTTCACATTGTTGCCGGCGTTTCCTCCATCCCAAGCGCCGTTGCCCGCGGGAGCGGTATCCCAAGCCGTGGCACCCTGCTGCGGTTGCTCCCAACTTTGGTCTGCACCGGTGGCGGGTTGGTCCCAAGTTGTTTCTCCAGCGGCGGCGGGTTGGTCCCAGGTTTGCTCTCCACCAGCAGCAGCGGCAGACTTCCTCGATGCGGATTTCTTGGATGCGCTCTTTGCGGCTTGGCTGGCTGTGTGGTGGCTGGAGGCGGGATAGGATCCAGGTGCTTGGTTTGCCTTTTCTGAGGCTGTCTTTGAGGCGGGCTTTGAAGGGGCCTTTGAGGGGGGTTTGGTGTCTGGGATGGCGTTCCAGTCTCCTGCGGCGGCGGGGACAGCCCAATCTCCCGTAGCGGCAGGAGCACTCCAGTCTTGAGCAAGTGCGGTGGCTGCCTTTGAGGCTTTGGATTTTGCGGCCGAGGGTGTTTTGCCGGTGCTTTGGGCTTCTTGCTGTGCAGAGGCGGAGGTGTGTGTAGCGGGCTTTGCGGCTGTTGGTACCTTTTCCTTGGTGTGTTTCGTGCTGCTGCTCTCTTTGGCCATCTATATCTGATCAGTGGTTTGCTCTGCTCTCTGCACTCAGGGGCGATACAACTTACACGCAGTCTAAACAACTCTTCCGCCAACTCATCCCTCGACATATCCGCCAACTTTGCCTTGAGAGCCTTGCCCTCTTCTTTAATCTCAATCTTGAATTTCTTCTCGATGATTCTTTTGCTGCGGTACTTGAAGGTAAACACTGCATAAGGCTGTGTCATGCTATCCAAATATTCGGGACGTGCGCACAGGTGCAGGTACTGTGCTCCCTTGCCGGTCTTGACTTGATGCTCGACGTGTTTGGCGCGAGCGGCTTGCTTGGGCACAAGGGGCAGTGGTTCCTCGGGTGCAATGTAGAGGTTACGTGTTGGGCGGGCAGAGGGCATTGTGGTGCGCTTGTTCCACTCGTTCCAGTAGGGTTTGGGGGTTATGCCGTGGTGTGGTTCGTCCGAGGGGCCGTCGAAGAGGCCGAACAGGCTGCCCACTGAGCTTTCTTTGGCGGATGCGGGTTTGGCGGTTGCGGGTTTGGAGGGCGCTTTGGAAGGTTCTTTGGCTTTTGTGGATGGTTCCTTGTGTTTGTGGCTGGAGGACGAGGGTTTGGATGGCTCCTTGTGTTCTTGGTGAGCGGTGGAGTGTTTGGATGCTGGCTTGCTGGTAGGGCGAGAGGAGCCTTCAACAATAGCTCTAGACGAGCCTTCTCTGCTCACGGGTGCGCTGGGAGGTGGCACAGGAGCATCCTTGCAGCGCAAAACAATGACCTCGATGATACCCAAGTTGTCAAGAAACACCTCGTTGGTTTCCTCAACCTTGTCAGCAGACACCAAATTCAGGCCGTGGAACGTCCAGTCTCTGCCCAAGAAACTCCCATCCGCCTGCTTCGACTCCTTCTGCCTGACGCGCAAATCAACCTCGACCTGCTTGTCTCTAACACCTTTGCCGGGAACCTTGAGTCCGCGCCTGTTGCGGTTGCACTGGTACTGGCCATCCATGTACACAAACATGGCAAGCCCAGGCGCAATGTAACCGTGAGAGGTAAGGTGGATGCTGAAGTTTACCTCTTCGCTGGGGACGGCGATGTAGCTAGTGACATGGCCGTCGCCGTAGTCTTTGCCGTATTCGGGGACTTTGGTGTGCGTGCTGCCTAGCTCGATGGAGCAGGTGAGTTGTTTGAGGGATGGCATGATTGGGTCTCGCGTGAAAAGGGACGATGTTGTGTCAAAGCGGGGATGGGAAAGTCCTGGGAGTTCGAGGAAGAAGAAAGGCGCGTGAGAGGGAGACACGACGGAAAAGAGAGCTAGTCGACTTGTCCGCGAGAGTGAGCAAAACGTGACGTGTCATGGTAGTGAATTCTCCGGGCTCGGGTTGCTATGCGCTCCTAAAGCAGACCGTGGGCCACAGACAAACACTCGAGAGTACTGCAAAGATGCTCTGACCTATCGGCATGTTTCTAATATGAAGAAGGGTTGGAAAAAGAGCAGAAGGTCATCTCCTCTTGTCCAACTTACGCCCTTTATAGACAGAAAGGCGCACGAAAAACAAAAGAGTCACTGCCCGAGGCAGAAGTGAAGTGATAGAAACAGAGAGCAGGAAGTGCATATACTCACACTATCAATGACCCAGACTCACGCTTTCCAAGGCACTCAGCCCCTTTCCAAGTCTGCCTCCCCAAAGGATGACATATAACACCAAGAACCAAAGCCACCGCACACAAACCTTCTCATCCGCCATAAAAACCACCAACATGGCAGCTGCCAGCGCCCCTTCGCGTGCCTCCAGTGCGTCTACCAGGCCACCCTGCGTCGACACCTGCGAGCGAACAATCGACCCGGGCACAAAGACAAACGTTGAGCATCCACTCCAGCGGCACTACATTGAACTCATCTTCGTGTGTAACTTCCAAGAAACTTGTATGTACGCGAAGCGACGAAGAGCAGGCCAGGAAAGCTCGGGCTAGGGACCTGGTTATGGTAACTAAATGTCTGTTGCTGATGACTTGCGAGATATCTCGCTGGAGGGAAGAGCAATTCCTGTTGATGACTTGAACAGGCTCGTGTTTGGAGAGTAGTGGCGATGAGTTGGGAGGCCTCTGAGAATATCTTCCACTTAAGTGTACTGTTCTTTGCAAGAAAGGCGTGCGAAATATTACAGAGACAAGAATCTCTTTTTCTCGATCCGTTAGTGCCTCGAGGTCCCAGTCATGTGTGACGGAGGACCACTTCTTTCACAGTTAAAGCTTACATCCAGGCACTGCACAAGCCAGACATCTTCCTTCGTGATCAAGATGGCAAGTTCATAATCACCGAGGAGATTGAGCGCGACGCTGCGTACACGCTTGCTGAAGAGAGAGTGTAGTTAATCTCGCCTTCCGGTCAACGATGAGTCCAAGGAGCTCTTTCTTCTTCGGACTGTACCGCTATCTGTGAGTTCAGATTTGTGTAGTGCGACCGCAACCTTCAATATTAGGCAAGTCCGATCTCCTGCGAGCAGCAGCTCGTTGTCGACCTCCCAGCATGTATCGCCTGCTTCAGGCTGGTCTACTGCTCCTCAAGTTCGGGTTCGTGTAGTGAGACGGCCATCCTTGGTTATACAAAGGCTCGACCTCATGAAGCAGGATCTGGATGAAATATCATTGCCGACCTCTGACCTTCTTCTCCTACCGCCCGGAACGCCTCTGCTCATCCTCACTCCTGAAAGAGCGTTCAACACGGCCAAAGAACATGAATCTGCAAGATTAAGCTCGGAAGATTGAAGAATGACTTGGGGGTTTCACGAGCGTCGAGAAAGGTCTCAAGACTCCAGAAAACTGTAGAGACAAAGGTGGAATGTTTCATCCACACCAGGCTTTGTTCAATCTTATGGCCATCGAAGTCTCCTGAGACACTGAAAGAAGCAGCGAGATAGAACGACTTGTTTGCTTGCCGATGTGTGAAAGGACAGTGGAAGAAATGTCTCGGTTTCATATCGTGTTGTGTAGTCACACCTCTTGTGGTCCCAGCATTCAGGAGCGAGCATTCTTCTTCTTCATATACTGCTTCCGCTCTTCCAGCCAGAAGCAAGTATTTGCAAGCAGAGCCGAACACAAGCCATGGCAAGAGTACGGTTGCCACCAGCATGGGAGAGTGCACCTGATATCTTGAAGACAGACTTGCCTCAGCAGGACCGACAGGCACATCCACACTCGAGGTCAAGCCCATTGCCCGGATCCACCGAACGTCGTCAAAGCAGAAGACGCATCTCCAGACGTGGCACATATCCAACGCAACCTGAAAGCCAATG
The DNA here is from genome assembly GCA_019677095.1 of Aureobasidium sp. SLJ-2021a. NCBI lineage: Eukaryota > Fungi > Ascomycota > Dothideomycetes > Dothideales > Saccotheciaceae > Aureobasidium > Aureobasidium sp. SLJ-2021a. The sequence continues at coordinate 282,987 of JAHRBU010000017.1, read as the reverse complement.
GGTCGATTATGGAGTCGGATCACCCCAGCTCATGCCCATCAGAAACGGCATACCAGATCCACCATATCCAGTCACACCTCCCGCTCAGCCTACCTTGCGCTCACTTGGATACCGAGCACCAACACCTCTGCCACCTTTGCCACCTCCGAGCGTACAACCTCCAGTGCAGAGACCAGATAACAAACCGCCTCGTCTGCTACAGCGTCAACGAAACTGTGCACGCCAGCTCGATGCTTCGCTGCCAACACTCAGCCTCTCAGCTCTGGCTTCGGGCTCGATACTGCTGGTCTCTGCTATCTTGTTCGTCCGCAGCGTGATGGTCGGCACACCCCATGCAGTTGCTGGAAGATCGGCACTGGTGGTCTTCTTCGCTCTCTCGGTGGCAGCCTTCATCATATCCTTTGGCTTGATCCTCGGTGTTTTGTGTCGTAGAGCACGAGCCACCAAGAGTGCTGTTTCCAGAGCACAGGCAAGACAAGAGATTGAGTTGGAGACAAGATCGCGTGCGAGTGAGGGCAGATTGCCTATGTATGATGTGGGTAGACGCAACGCGATTTGTGAACTTGGAGATGAGCCAGGAGTTGTGGTTGGTGCTCGTCCACCCGTATCGCTTCGAACTCCGGATGAAGGGAGAGTCATCAATCGCCGATTTGCACCACCTATTCGGGTTGCTTCAAGACATTTGTCCGAGGTGCCGTTCTCACGACCTCCGACACCGCACCCAAGGCCACCACTGTCGCCACTCCTCCTGCCAGTGGCCGACACACCTCCACCACCTATACCCGAACGCAATCCTGCTCGTCTGCTCGTGGCTGCCAAGAAGACTAGAGAGGGCACTGATGCCGATGCTCTCAGCACCACCGCACAGCCCAGTCCAGAATCGGCCGTCTCACCAAAGACTGTTCCAAGAGCCGCCCCACAGATCAATCACAATGGCACTGTTTCTAGTCGCTCGACTCAGATGTTCAACCAGCACATGCTCACAGCAGGTACTCGCGAACTGCAAGCCTATCTTGACGCGCCATCGAATTCCAGCTTGAACACTCTTGCCGCGTACCAACACAGCGAGAGTGATTCGTCTTCGACTCAAACCATCATGAGTAACGATCGCAGTGTATACAGCGATGGAAAAGACCAGATCGACGACGATGAGAGTTACGTTGGCGAGGCATCAGTGTTGAGTATGCGGAAGGTGGGCAAGGCGCGTGAGTGCTACATTCCAGCCCCCAGAAGCAACGTACCTGCGCCCAAGCCTCCCAATATCAAGAAGCAGCGACGCTCGAATCTCAAGGTGTTCACTGAAAACCCGAAACTTGACGACAAGACTTCTGAGGCACGCAAATATCGAAGCATGGTGGACCCCTTGCCGAGCGCACCCCTTCTGCTTTCCGCACAGGGGAACAAGGACATCCGACTTGCAGTCAAAAGGCCGCACAGTTTAAGTCCAAAGAAATTGACAGGGTTTGTTGCGAAGCCAAAGGCGATCGGATTGGGTATCTCCATCGGCAAAGAGCAGAATAAAGAAAACATTGATCCTGACCAGACTGAGGTGGAAACATGGAGTGCTTTGGGCGATCGTTGAAGCGTTGGTGGTATAGCAGGATGAATTATTGTGGTTTGATGTGTTTCATTTCGATCCGGGAAAGGTGTTGATGAAGGTCTCCACGAGCCAATATAGCCAGGCTTTCAGTCATTCCAACCTTCAATCTCAAACTCGTACTGTTGAACATCGTTGTCTGTTGGGTGACCATGCTCGTCGTATAATGTTTTCTCGACGTAGGTGGCATTGCCTGCATGATCAACAAGAACGACTGTTTGCTTCTGAGTGCCGTAGACTCCACTGTCAGTCTTCGCAGTGCGACCTGCATCGGCGGCAGCGATTTCGTCAGCGGAAGAATCCTCCAGCTCTTCTCCACCGATTCGAGGGATGAAGATACTGTTGCGGAGTTGATAGACGTATGTCTCCCAATCTTGGCCGTGCTGGCGACGAGGCAAAGTGTCCAGGCTCAGTGTTTTGAACAAGGCTTCGAGTAGATCCTCTTTGCTCGAGCCTGCCATGGCGTGCTCCTCAATGGCTTTTTGTAGCTGCCTCTCTCCCTCCACTACTTTGGGCCATGTCCTGTCGCCGAAATGCGAGTTGCTTAGACCTTGAATCTCGCCAGGCTTACCACATATCCAAGTGGTGGCTGATGCATCCTCGGTACGGTTGGAGATGATTGCAAGTCCTTGACCCTCTTCCGCACAAATGTTTCTCTTGCTCAACCTACCAAAGACAAGGCTGAAACCTCCGACATCACCTGCACCAACGTCTTCAACCATGTGTCGTGCGAACTCCCCAGAAGACTGCGCACTTTGTGGAGACAGTGTCAAAAATGCTTTTGGCAGACCTCCCCGGGACTTTGTGCCATATACCAGTGCGCCGGTCTCGCGGAAATTGGTTAGGCAAGCCAGACGACCCTGTTTGGTGAGGCCTAGCCATGTGCCTTGCTCCGGACGTTGCAAGTCACGACCACCCAAGACATGTTCATTGGGCGACGGCCAGAAGGCAGCCTTTGCGGTCGGTCGAGTCAAGAACTCCTATATCAATAATGGTTAGGCTGCCAGACGTAGCCAGCATGATCTGGGCGTAATTACATCGCGATTGTTCAGCAGGATGAACGGATAGTTGGGATGGGAAGTCGTGAGCAGAGCGATACACATGCTGTAGGCTCCCGGATATATACAGAGTTTGATTGTGGAAAGTCGGGTCTCGGTATGTTGTTTGCGGTTGACGAAGAACTGCAAGCTGCCGCCTGTCCGTCAGAGGTGGCTGGGCTGGGACGCATGACGTTTGCCGAAGCCTTCCGTGCCAACTGCCCAGCTTTTGACAAGTCCGACGAGGCTGGTTCCGTTGAGCTTGACCATGAACCAAGATGGAATGTCAAGACATTTCCAAGGCGTGTATGTTCTTGAACACAGCCATGCCATCAACCGCTTGTGACACTCCATCACAGCGATTAGCGATGAACAAGGACGTCGCGAGTTGCATGCGAAAGGAAAGAGCCCTACACAACCAAGCCGGCACCCGCCTTGTGCGCCGTCCGTTGAGAGATCGACTTGCATGTGGTACAACGTTGATGCTATGCCATGCATGCTTACCTTTAGCTCTAAAGCTTGATCAACATGTCGACGTCAAGTGTTCGACATGGAGCAGGCCTTCTGGAGTCAAGACCGCAATGATTGCGACTTTCAACGAGTGTTGTGTGCTCTTGTTTGCAGTGCGCCTCGACCAGTACCATCTGTATCACACTATTCCAGCATGGTGGTATAGCTTTGGCGAGTCTTGTGGTATTTCGGTCATCGTGATTCGCTGCCTAAAGAACCGGATTCTCACAAGGATCGAGTTTGTCGATTGTTTCCGAGATGAGGCTCGGACCGAATTTTTTTTTTGACACGATTCCAAAATTAACATCACAACACGAACAGTTCGTGTCGAGACGAGCTGCGAAGGGCTTGTTGACCAACGGTGGATGTTTTCCGAGGGCAGAAAATAGAATCATCACAAAGCAATCAACAAGAAAAGAAGATCGTTGGTCGCCCAAATTCTCGAGGGCAAAAGATTGGCAGAGGGTTGGAGATCCGAATGTAGGGCTCATACAATCTGTCTCAGCATGTAGTGTAGAGATAGAGCGGCACCTATCAATCCTGACATGGCCAATCTCCCGTCCATTCAGAGAAGCGCTTGGCCTACATTCTTTCAAGAGGCGCCGCGGCTTCGGATACTTCAAGCACCCTCGTACGCCCACTTTTTAAGAATATCAAGGTTCACGTTTGCTGCGTTGGCTTGGTGAAAGGCTGGGACTACTTTCTTGCTTCTTATAATCGCGCTTTCCTCAATATTTACACCACGCTCGCTCTTGATCAATCTTCTTACATTCCTCAAACATCATCATGAAGACGGTAATGTCATCAGCGCGCAACGCCACAATCGACAAGACTGACTCTAAATCTAGACATCTGTTTCGGGCACCGCTCTGGCAGCGGCCTCGCTCTTCTCATCCTTTGCAGCAGCAGTTCAGCCTCTCACTGTTAAAGGCGCAAACTTTGTTACACAGTCGAGTGGCAACCGCTTCTCTATCGTTGGTGTTGAGTAAGCATTGATCATGACGCAACTTTCGTCAAGGCGCATCTCTAACGGTCGAGTTTAGCTACCAGCCCGGCGGCTCCTCCGGTGTGACTCCCACTAGCGATCCTCTGACCGATGGCAATGCTTGCCTGAGAGATGCAATTCTTATGCAGCGCCTCGGTGTCAACACCATCAGAGTGTACAACTTGATTGCCGAACTCAACCACGACGAGTGTGCATCCATCTTCAATGCCGCTGGTATTTACATGATCCTGGACGTAAACAACGGATTTGCCGGCTCGTACATCGACCGCACTGCACCCTGGACAACCTACACCAGCGATTACCTTAACCATGTTTTCAGCATCATCGAGGCATTCGCACCTTACCCCAACCTTCTTGGATTCTTCTCTGGCAACGAGGTCATCAACGAGCAGAGTTCTCGCAATGCCCCCGCCTACATTCGCGCCGTTACCCGCGACATGAAGGACTACATTGCCAAGAACGTCGACAGAGAGATTGGTGTTGGTTACTCGGCTGCCGACGTTGCTGACTCTCTCAGCGACACCTGGGAGTACCTTGGCTGCGAGCTATCCAACTCGACATCTTCCAAGATTGACTTCTTCGGCCTCAACGACTACGAATGGTACTAAATTCCGCTTGATTCATCATAGAAATCCAACTAACTTTCCCCTAGGTGTGGCGAGAGCACTTTCGAGCAGTCTGGCTACAGCAAGCTCGTCGACCAATTCGGCAACACCAGCATCCCCGTCTTCTTCTCCGAGTACGGATGCAACCTCGTCCAGCCCCGCACTTTCAGCAACGTTCCTGTCCTTTACGGTGAGGAGATGAGCGTCATGTCCGGTGGTTTGGTCTACGAATACACCCAGGGCCAGAACGACTACGGTCTTGTCGATGTTGTCAGCGCCGACGAGATCCACCTCCTTGAGGATTACGGCTATCTCGCAACTCAGTATTCTAAGCTCGACGAGGACCTCCTTACTTCCGCCAACAGCACCGCCACTGGTCGCAAGGCTGCTGCATGTGATCCCAGCCTCATCACCGAGGGCGATTTCTACAACAGCTGGGGCCTCCCCGCTCGTCCCGACGGCGTGGATGACATGATCAACAACGGTATCTCCAAGCCAAACAAGGGAAAGATTGTTTCCGTCACCAAGACAGCCATGCCCGCTACCGTCTACGATTACAACGGCGAACAGCTCAACGACCTCGAACTTACCGTTCTTGCTGAGCAAGACAGCAACCGCCCCGGCCTTGCTGGCGACTACACTCCTTCCACCCCCACTGGAACCCCCTCAGCCACTGGTAGCAGCAGCACTGGTGGTAGTAGTTCCAGCAAGACTGACGGTAGCTCCAGCAGCACTGGCGATAGCAGCAGCACTGGTGGTAGTTCCAGCGCCACCCGTACCAGCTCTGGAAAGGCTTCTGCCACTGCCTCTGACTCCGCAGCTACCAGCAGTGGCGCCGCCGCACCCATGATCGTCTCCTCGGGCGCTGCAACCTTCGGTGCCTTCCTCGCCTCTCTCCTCTTCTTGTAAAACCGAGATCATCCATGTCTTTGCAGCATCATAAGAGGTGACGCAGGTTCATCACCTTTTTCTTTGTGTACCAATTCTTCACGTGTATCATAATATTCCCATTCTCGGTTTCTTGTATCAACTGAATCAAGGGAAGCTTGGGCTACATTCGTCTTTTGTTTTTCACAACGTACAATACCACTTTGTTTTGTTTATTATGGAATCACTTTTTTCACGTCTTTGATGTTTGTCTGTGAGGCCGGAGCTGCGTGTGCAACGTACCGTGTTTTCCCAATCTTGAAGCAGGATCTTCCGGCGTTCTCGTCCCCTCCATAACAAGACATGTTCCCGGGAACGACAACAGAAGTTGCAGGAGCGACCAGCATCTCGCGGAACGTCACCAGAAAGACCAGTACTCGCTCGTACTTCACCTGGACACGATCAAACAATCCATCAACGACAACACCAATACCTCCATTCATACTCACATTCATAACGATTCCCATCGCTGCTTCTGTCTTGATCCAAGAAGTCGCTTTACTATTCGGTTTATCGCTACCTCTGTCTCCTGTCGTCTGTTTCCTCCTCTTTTCGACATATCCCAGAGCCTTCGACAAGTCTAAAGACAGTTATCCAAGCACGATGCAGCACCATACCGGGAAGAAATGCCTTGCCTGTTCGCGTGCATACGACACAATTCCCTGTCCTGGTTGTGGATGTTCCCACTACTGCAGCAATGAATGCCAAGTGCTGGATTGGCGTGTCCACAAAACTATCTGCAAAACGTTCGCACAATTCAAGACCAGTCCCAGCCCAGCGAAACGTCGCGCCATCTATCTTCCGGTCCATGGTCCCAACCCCAAATTCGTCTGGCTGGAGACGGACGAGCAAAATGGACACAAACAACCTGACCTTACTGCTATGCGAAAGGACTTCTTGGAAAATTCACAAGATCTCGTATGGCCACTCAATATCCACCATGACCTCCTCAGTATGGTGAAGATCCATCGTCCTATCGTTCTGGGATGCGGTTCGAATCCATATTCTACAGACCAACCAATCAACAAAACCATCTCAACCTTGATTGGCGAGGGGATTCACGGCGTGAGAGGGCCAGTCATCGCCTATGGTCAAATAGAACAGGAAGATGAAAACGGTGAGCAGCATGACATTGTTACAGACCTTGATACGAGCGATCTCGCTGTCATCACCAACTAGTTCTTGGGAATCCATCGGGACGCGGAAGTGAATGTGCAAGGTGTGGTCGTTTACAGCGACTTTGATACTAACCACGCCGGTTGTCGTTTCCTATCCAGCACCATGCCCGCGTTGATTACCTACTGCAGGGGCGAAAGGGGTACCATGTCTCAGATCTCAATCATTTTCGGCATGCCCCTCATGATCGTCTTTCGCGCCCCGGCATCGAATATCGAAAACACTCCTCGGGCAGTCAAACTTCTGGACAAAATGTATTCTGGGCTACCTCCAAACTCTGGCAACAGGCCAGTGGCACTCCTCTTGATTTACATGGGCAATCACATACAATCGGCTGCTGAAGACTTTGGCACAATACCTCATCAGTGCGTTACATGCTTTTCCCTTCAGATTTACCTTTGAGATCTATCCTAGCTAATGTGAAAGCCACACCAGTTACCTCTCCCAGAACTTAGGAAGCGCCTATGTCGTCCGCAAAGATATGAAGCCCTTGACACAAGTGTTCTTGGAGGCTTTCGTTTCTTGGATCGATGATGAACTACTCCCCAAGTTCACCGATGCCAATGAACAGATCAAGCACATCTGGGTCACGGAGAAGGATGACGAGGATCGGGATGGGAAGGTGGTCAAGGTAAAACAGAAGATGTGGAATTGCTGCTCGAAAAAAAACTTCAATGTTTGGTGCAAGGAGAGTGGTATAGACATGAAGCAGCTGTGAGCAGTCGACTGGGTGAGAGAAAATGACGGTGGGTGGCGATGGTCGAAGGTGATACGAGATGGTAGAATGCAGCATTGCAGTGATGGAAAATAATTCATCAGGCGAAACAGAACTGGCCGAGTGCAGTGTCGGATCAGAAGATAATTACCGATCATTACACAGTCCGTCATTTCGAAAATACTCTTCTCCGCTTCATCTCCATGAACCAGGGCGTTTCCGCAATCTGATAGAAGTTGTGCAGAAGCTATACCAGTCAAACTCGACTTTCTTACGACTCGATCTTGGAAGGAGAAAAAAAGAGAGAAAAAAAGTCTATATTCTTCTAAAATTCCACCTATCGTCCCTTCTATCTTCTCGCTCTCCTGTTTCGGTTCATTGGATTGAGGGAGGGGGATACAGGGTTATTAGATATGCAGGTCTGCTCGAACTTTCTGGTGGTATTGGTGATGCTCTTGAAAGTATACGGTGTAAGCAGTGATTTCAAAGGGTTTGTGCGATTCGAGATTATGGTTCTGTATCTATCGACATTGCAGGAGGTTTGCTAGTGTTTGTGCTGGTTCATGGCGAGGGAGGAGTCTGAGACTATTTGGTTTGACTGATGCCTGAGTGCGAGGTTGCATTTGCTTGTATGGGGTTGTTGGTATATCGCTTTGGCACGAGTATGCTTGAGGAATGGTTTGGTCATGGCAACACGACATCCATGCCAATCACACGTCCACTAATCCTCATCTCAGACCTCCAAGCTTTTTCCTCCCGACTCAACGGCTGTGGAGAATCACTGGCTACCTTTGCACCACTGGCGATCTCTTGCGCACGCTTCTTCGCAGCCCAATCTTGCTTGTAGCGTCCCACTTTATCATGCCACATGCAAAACTCGGGAGTCCCAAAGTCTTCGGGGCGGAAGTTGGGAACCGTGTCGCCTTTTGCACGCATCTCTTTTTCCATCTCATCTGCCATTTCTTTGGAAATGCCGAATTCGAACCATTTGGTGTCTAGCTTGAGTCTGTGCTGATAGACTTTTTCGTTCTTGCAGGTGTAGAAGCCGAGGATGAACCAGTCTTTGATCATGTCAAGGTGAGTGGTATCAAGGTTCACGGCTTCGTTGTTCATGGTCCTGTCGCTCTCCAGGGTGTTGCCATAGACGAGAATGGGTCCTGCAAATTTTTGGAGAGGGCTGCCGTTGGTGAGTTGGCACACAGCTTTGTTGGGCAGGGACCCATCGGTCAAGAAAGAATCGCGGGTCTGGATTGTGATTCGGAGGGGGAGCTGCTTGCCAGTTTTGGGATCCAGTGGAAAACTGACGAATCCGGTGAAGGGCTTGTCGTGGCCAAAGTAGTTGCCCACAAGTGGACGCTGGACCGTGCCAGGTTTTATAGGCATCCAACGGAACTCAAGTTTAGTACTGTTGAAGGGAAAGACGATGACACGCATCATATTGGGGCCGGGAGGGTCGCGTGCGTTCTTGAAGGTACGACAAAGCAGTCTGTGAACCTTCCAGTCGGCCTTCTGACATTCAGGACCGCAGTAGTGGATGTTCTCGCAGCTGGAGCAGATCTTTCCAGGCTTGGAACAGACAGCGCACTGTTTGCCGGTTGATGCCATGATGATGCGAAATGTTGTTATGTCAGGATAAAGAATTGGCTGCAAGCTGCGGGAAATATCTCACGTTAAAACTTTGTATTGAGGTGTAAGGTGAGTAGCCGATGATGGACATACTGTGAAAGTGTTTGAAAACACCGAAGCTTGTCGATGAAAGAGTAGAAGCTGGGATACTGTGTTGTCACACTCGAAGGCGCACGAGATGGCCTGAGGGTGGAAAGAGGCAGACCTGCGCAGAAGTGGGTGTCAAGAAGCAGCAACACTTGGTGGAGTTGTTGTTGTGTTGCAGTTGAAGCAACAGGAAGTGGCCAGAAGGTGGAAGGGGACGGAGGTTTGGAAAAGAGTGTGAAGTGTTTTTCACTCACTGTGAATGTGATTGATCACGAAACTGTTTGCGCGTAAACAGACACGCAACTCACTAGCGATGGATGAAACTGGTGCTTCACTAACTCTCGCTTCTGAGCGGATGACGATGGACTCGTCTCAGCTGCTTTCAGGACAGTAGAGAAACTTGGTAAAGAAAAACTGCTCAAAGCACAGGATGAGAACAAGTAAAATTCTGGAATGTGCCAGGGGTTCGAATACACATAAGATTGAGTGCAGTGGGGAATAGCAAGAAGCAGAGCAACGCCGTGATTATCGTAGTCCCAACGTGAGAAGGTCGTAGAAGCAATTACATGTCCTCGCGGAAGATGCTGCGGCGCTCCGAGGGAGAGTCGGCAGACTGAGGACCAAGACTCTGCTGGCTCTTGTGATGCGGCGCCTTCTGGACTGAAGCTCCGACAGTGGTATCGACAGTAGGGCGAGAGCCGTTGTTCTTCAGATTGCTGCGTTCAGCCGTGTCGTCGCCGAATGGGTTGGTGCCGTGCATCTCCTCGTCGTATCGTGAGTCGAGCTCACGTTGACGGCTGGCGGCACGTCCTCTTGTCTCTTCAATGCCTCCGACACCGATGCTTCCTCCTCCGTATCCATGTCCACCGTAGGGTCCCGAGTTCATGTCCGGCGAGCCCAAGTCGTGCTCTTCGTAGTAGCCGTCGCGGTTGACACCATAGTCTGCCTCGTTACCAACACGGGTATCCCAGGCCTCATCAGGATCCAGAGGACCGAAGCCACGGTGACCACCTCTTCCGTAACCACCGCTGGGCTCGTATGCGCCTCCGGATGATCTTCCTCCACCGACACTGCCCTTCAATGCGCCGACCTTGTCCTTGAACCAGCCACCGATACCTCCAGCGGCTGCTGAAGGAGCTTGATACGAGTTTTGTTGTCGTCGGCCGCGTGCGAAGGGATTGAGCGTGGGAGCGGGAAGACCCAATCGTCGGGCGCGGTATTGTGTGAATCTATTGGGGTGTCGCGAGTAAGGACATGTCGTGCTTGAAAGAGGGTTCTCTTGGCTTGTCTCGCGTTACTGCAATGGTGGGCAGTCGAGAAGAGAAGGCGCGACTTACATTATCCATGCGCATCCGCCTATGACGATAAAGACAAAAGCGACGAGAAAGAAGATGCCCCAGCCGGAGAGGCCGCGGTCGGGATCGCTTGCCATGGTGTGTTGCGGGTTTGGGTCATGCAGAGGACGGTGGGATTGAGAGTGACTGCCGTCTAGCTTGTTCTCGGTGTGGAAGGCATGAACTTGTCAGATCAATGCGCTTCTCGCAAGGCAGCTGCAGCCCAAGGTCTCTTGCACTCCCAGTGATCGGCGCTATGACGGTCACCCGAAGCCTGGAAGTCGGGCTCTGCTTGGCGGCTTTGTGCTGAATTGTGCGCCTTTGTGCACGGCGATAACGGTCTTACTCTATCATCCAATCCTCCCCAATTTGATACTATTCATATAACTAAGCGCCTGCCTAATCGTGGTCACGATCCTTTGCTTGTACATCTCAAGCCAATACAACTCCTCAACCACCTCGCCAGCAGTTGTTATCTCTTCAAGCTTTGGCATCTACGACTCTCATCAGCCTTGGTTTTCCCTGTTTGATTCACGAAGCATCCTCCATATCACAATCTCAAGTGGACGGCCTGGAAACCAGAGTCATGGCATCAGCCCGCCATGTCGTCGTTTCAACAGCCTCCGGCACTGGCCAAGCACAATCTTTCTACGAAACACATTTGACCGACACTTTCAAGTCTCTTGGCTTCAGGGAGGGAGAACAATTTTTCGTGCATTTCACAAAATCCGAGGACACAATCACCGAACTTACGAAATATGTGTTCCTACCCGCTGCAAACACCGGAGCTGTGCTTTCTATCATCTTGCTGAGCGGTGATGGTGGTGTCGTGGATGTTATCAACGCCATCCTCACATCAAAACGGGGCCCTGACTTTGCTTGTCCCGAAATCACCTTGCTGCCGTTGGGGACTGGGAATGCGCTGGCAAACTCTTTGGGCATCACTGCGGATGACAGTATGGGTCTATCGACTTTGATGCAGGGACAATCGCGCCCTTTACCAATCCTTCGTACCACTTTCTCTCCCGGTTCAAGGCTACTCATTCACGAAGGCAGCGACGAAGCCGAGCTCTTCAATCACAATGGCAAGCCAACAATATGGGGTGCAGTGGTGTGTAGTTGGGGCATGCACGCCTCTCTCGTTGCAGATAGCGACACAACCGAATATCGCAAACATGGTGTTGAACGCTTCCAGATGGCTGCAAAAGCAGCTCTCTACCCCGAGGATGACTCACTGCCACACAAGTACCGCGGTCGTGTTTCAGTTATGCATGGGTCTGAATGGCATGAGCTTGGTGAACAGGAGCACGCGTACGTTCTCGCAACTTTCGTCTCCAACCTCGAAAAGAACTTTACCATTTCGCCTGCATCTAAACCGCTGGATGGCAAGTTGAGATTGATACACTTTGGCCCTATGTCCGGTGATGAAGTTATGGCCGTCATGACAGAGGCATACAACCAAGGCAAACATGTCGATGACCACAGGGTTCGCTATGAAGAGATTGATGGCTTGAGGGTAGCTTTTGATGATTCGGAAGAGGATGGTCGCTGGCGAAGAATCTGCGTTGATGGCAAGATTGTTCGTGTCGAGAAGGGAGGCTGGGTGGAACTTGTCAAGGAAGATGCTCACGCTCTTGACATCGTGTGTAACTCTGAGCATATCTGATCGCTAGAGGGATATGTAGCAACGAAGAATAACGATTTACGAATGCCTAAATTTAACGCCTACGCTATTGTTCCTGTAAAAATTGAGGTCTAGCAACAAAAAGCCAGTAATGCGTGCGTTTGCACAATTGACAATCGAACCTTGACCAAGCAGGGTCAAGGAAAATTCAAAAAAATGATAGCTAAGCTTGGTTTCGATCCAAGGTCCTCCGGGTTATGAGCCCGGCGCGCTTCCGCTGCGCCACTCAGCTTTGTGAGAAGTTCATCCCTCCTTGTTGTGGTTCCCAGATCGGGAACCTCGGCTGGTTGATGACGAAGATTGTGCTCGGTTAGTATATATCTCATGTGGTAAGTTGGCTGATTGTGTTTGAATCGTGGCTTGGCCAAATTATGTACCATTGATGTTGAAATGTCGCAAGTGGTAAAGGACTTGCGACAAAACTCAACTTCTACGACTCATAACCAAAAGGTTCGCCTGCTCTCTCAAATTCGACTGGTTTTCGCCGACCGCAAAACATTCGGTGTGCTGACATGATTATAACGGACTTGCAGATGAAACAACGTCTCTGCCCAGTCGTTATGCCCTTCTGCTCAAGACCACATGAAGATTCAAGACTAGACCACACGATTGTCTCTCCACTGGCATAGAGCGATCCAAAACCACCCACATCCACTTGCATGCAGACCCCCAAACAACGATGTTTTGTCGAGAGTCATCGCCTTAGCCCTGTCGTGAATGTCGATTCAAGCACTGCGGGGTGGCTTTTTGCGGCCCTCATGAAAGGACTGCCGGGTGTTTGAGCAGGCAGCCTCAACTCAAGGAAGCAAACTTCATCGATCTTCTAGCAAGCAACAACCACGATGGGTGCAATCAACCGACGATCCATATATCCAAGCGAGCGTCAACTCTTTCGTCATGCGAGCCAGCTTATAGGTAATATGGCTCTCGGTAGAGTGAGATTTGTTGACAAGCTGGACAGCAGGAAAGCAGCTGGTCTGTTCGCATTTTCTGAAACGCGCAACACACGTCGTCGATTTTTCCGAAGCCCATTCACCTTTTCCTGTTGAGCTACTCTTCGTGTCTTGTTCGGGATCATCGTGTCTTTAGTGTGGACATAACTTAGCCCGTGGTTGTCATGTCTGCAAGCCAATGCTCACACCGGCCCACCCTGCCCCGATACAGAACGCCATCATCGCAGCGGTAACTCATAATGATCAGCTTTCTCATGCACACCATTTATGCCCTAGAAGCCATGGTACGGGCCGCAAGGTCAAGCCAGGCTCACATTGCGTCTTCGAGCAGTCTTGATCGTCTCGGGAACCAGGGCCTTGATGGTTGCACGTACCTCTAGCAATTAATTCGCGAAGTCTCAGGCATTGGGTTTTTACGCGTCTGGGTGGGTGGCCGTAAAACATATAGGTAGGGCGAAAAGTACGCCGGTTTCGTTCTTCACTTCTCTTTGCTTTCCAGTCACTCGTTTTCTATCCCTTTCCTATACCAGGCTCACATGGCGCTGATCTATGATCGTGATCTTTGGCCGCGCCAATCCTTCGACCCTTCCTGTCCCACCGGCGGATCCTGGTACGCTTGCACAACTGGTTCTAGGTTCGTCGGATGCTGTACTGGCAGCATCGACCCATGCGATGAGAAGACGAGTTGCCCGCAGAAGAATCTCAAGCCGGCGAGCTTCAACATAACTGAATATGGCACGTTTCCGGACCAAACATGCGCCGCGGGCAGCAATTGGTACACTTGTTCTGGGACAGATCCGGCTTTCATGGGTTGTTGCAAGAGCAATCCATGCTCGAGTGGATGTCCGACAAAGGACCTGACTGCCGCGAGCCTCAGCGTTGATGAAGCGGTGGCTTCGGCGTTCATAACAACTTCTTCTGCCGCTGCTACTTCGACAGCAGCGGCGACTATTACACCTGCCGCTTCATCATCTGCCGGAGATCACGTTGGTGCGATTGCGGGAGGTGTGATTGGAGGCGTCGCTGGAATCGCTCTGGTCGTCATCGGTATCATCTGGTGCTTGAAGCGAAGGAGTCAAGCAACCGTACAAGAAATCGAACGACAAAGAATGGCGGAAGAGTACAAAAACGATGATGGACATTTCCACAACACGTACATCCCACGTCAAGTGGACACACCAACCGCAATCCAACCTGAGGATTCGGAAGAACCTCGAAGGACCGTCTACTCTATGGAAGATCCGGAAGGAATTGAGGTTGACGATCGACCTCAGCGGTCCACTTCGACAAGACCAAGCACTGCAGGTACGAACAATCGCGCGAATGGAACATCACCGCATCAGCATATTGACCAGAATCCAACAGATCAACATCTCACATCCACCACACAAAACTCCAACGTCAGTCCAAACGTCAGCCGACCACCCAGCGTCGGCAGCCCGCCCAGTATCGGCTACCCACCAAGCGTCGGCAACCCACCCAGCATAGGCAACTCCTGGTTCACCCGCGACTCCATCTTCGCAAACGGAAACCCCCACCTCGCCAGCATCCCCTCCCCGGACGAAACCAACCGCGTCTCTTGGATCGAGCAATCGCGCCATCAAAACAATGGTAGCCCGATTGTCACGCCCGTCCACTCGCCTCTCCAAAACACTCATTCTGATTACTTTGGTGCGTATGAGAATCATCAACGCAAAACGTCGTATACGACGCCACATCCGGTTTCGCCACGAAATCAGTATTTTGAGTTGGATGATACGCAATTGAGTCCGCCTGTTGAGCTTGAGGCCATCGAGGCAGCGCCGAAAACGCAAGAAGATGATACATGGCAGAGTGTGTTGCAACACCCGGCACAGAGGCGCGGTCGGCATGACGTTGATGAGGAACAGACTGGTTCTGCTTACTTCTCACCTGATGACGTTGGTAAACCTCAGAGCAGAGGTTGAGGAATTTTCCCGGCGTATCCTCTTCTGCTGTGGGCATTGACGCTGATAGCTATAGCGCTGGCGAACAGCGCATCCACGAACTTTACGATCCTTGCATTATGAAACTTTATATACCATTATCTCTATGCCTTCCTTTACACACAGCGGTCCCACATCAGTCTCTCAATTCTCTGTGAATTTGTTGCTTTGAAAACGATCATGAGTATCTAGTGTACTTTCAGGTGGCCGTGGTACGACTGAAGGATGGCAGTGCTAAACGTGTGCCTGAATCCCGATAGACTGCTTCGAGATGGGACTCGCTGACGGTCCGAGGGAAGGGAGTTAATGGAGGAGGTAAGATCAGTGGAACACAGGAATGTTTGATCCTGTCCAGTCAACTCTCTGTTATTTTTGTGACAGGGTTGTAGCAAGTCGACTGGGACTTCTAGATGCAGATAGAGATTCAGGATAGAAACTTACTGACCTGATCGTTTCTTCTCAACGCTCACGGCTCAGCAGTCGCGTTCACGATGATTCAGAGCATCTCTTCATCTGCGGATCGCTGGGGTTTTGAAGTCCAGAGGTGATTTCAGAAAAAATCAGTGTGCTAGGGGTTTGGGGATGCAAGTCCAGTTCGGGGAATCGGTGCCGTAGACGTTGACGCTATCTTGTAGAATAGTAGCTCGCTGTCAAAGATGGTATTCCAGATGAGTGGTTGTGGCAACACCTTATTCACAGATTACAGAGTTATCGTAAGCAAGAACTATTAGCTGTAGTCTCTGGTCTATCTTGGAAGAATCCAACGCACATGTAGGACTCTGCAACCATCTTCCAGAACGAAGAGGCATTCGTGTTTCAAGTCACTCTCCATCAACTGCAAGTTTACCAGAACGGTGGAGTATAAAAACCGATACTGCCTGCTGAGTTTTGCTAGGTGACATCGCTGCTGCTGATGCTGCCAGTTGTCTCCCTGGCTGTCTGTCCATCTTACTGGCTCGACATCGATGAGCGCGACTTTGCAGCTGTCCCCCAATTGAGATTGATCAACAGGGGGAGGACAGGGGTTATCGGGTCTGTGACACACAGGCATTTGGGCGGCTTCTCGGCTGATGTGTAACAGGATGAGGAAAGTTGAACACAAGGCGAGCAGTATCCAAGCGTACAAGAACAGACGGGAAGAGATGTTGGTTTACTGACCTGATTGCCTCTTCTCGTTGGTCGTACAAGTGGCAGTGGGAAGTCTCCTTGACTTCAGACTTCTCCAACCGCCTTGTCGACAAGCTCAGGGGGTTGCTTGGTCTCAGAGCAATGCACCTGATACTCATCGTCGATGGTGACACGGTTACGTTGCGCCCTCGGTGATACCATATAGTATCGCTTCCTGTAATCAAAACCTACTCTGACGCGATGAGAACGAACGCTTGATGCCTGCTGAGCTCCTCCAACACTCAATACCAGGCCATCTTCTACAACATATCTTCTACTACTGACTTCGGTGCGCTCAAACGCTCAAACGCTCAAGCGCTCAAGCGCTCAGAGTGTGTACGCTTCTGCACTCCACGTTCCATCTTTGGCCATACCTGTTGATTACAGATGTCTGTCATCACAGCCAGCGATAAGAAGTTGAATCCAAGGGAGGTTTGCAAGGCCTATCGTCAAACAGATTATACAATCTTGCCCAAAACAAGAAAAAAATATGCCCATGCACGGAATCGAACCATGGATCTTGTCATATCACCTCAAAGGCATACGAGTGACACGCCGTACCACTGTATCGGGATTAGCATGCTTGAAATCCTCAGGTTACAGGCGGAAGAAGTGAGAATTACCTTGGCCACACGGGCTGATTTCGGCTAAACTGTGGGTTGTGGGAATAATGACTTTGTCTGCTTCAGCAGCGCTCGACAGATATCTCGACTTTCATGGCGAGTTTACATTGTTTAAACCTTCAATCGCTTGGGTATATCGCAGCCATAATGATTATAAGAGTCAAGACAAGCATTTCCACGGCTCTGTTCTTTGGACTTCCGAAACCCCTTCCCTCATCCGGCACGCGTTGCCATCGTATTACTAACAAATCAAGCCTCCTCCCCACATCCGCACCCTCCGCAACCCCGGTCTTGAACAATCGTCATTTTCTGGGGATCTCTGATTGCCCCCTTTGCTGTGTTTGGCAGCGATCTTCGGAATATCTACCTCGAAGCTTTTTTTCGATCTTGTGACGAACAATCCGCGCGTGCCGTCCTTTGCGAGTTTCTCAAACGGTGATTCGGATCGAGGGGAAGGAAGACGTCTGGGGGAAGGATGTGTTGATTTCATACGTGATGGTGCCTGCCAATAGACGTGTGAGAGAAAAAAAAAAAGACTTTGGGGCTAGTACTGTAGGTCTTGAGATGGGGTTTAGGCATTGGCAAAGATGCATGTTTATAAGTACTCCTTCCTTTTCTTTCTCGTCTCTGGTCTTGCTTCTGCTTCTCTTGCTTTCCCATCTCTCAAATCTCCAAACCAACCATGGCAGCCTCATCCTCCCGCACCTCAAACTCCGACCCGGACGCCATACAAAAGCAAGAAACCGAACACCTCGAACACACCGCCGTAAACCCCCGGTGGACACCAGGATATGGCCCTCTCTCCCGCATCCCCACCGAAGACTCGTACCTGCCTGCCTTTGGAGGTGCCTTTCAACCCGGCCTCTACAAGCCCCCAGACCGCCAATTCGCAAACCCCGCGCCATTGGGGTTGGCAGGGTTTGCGTTGACCACTTTTCTGCTCAGTTTGATCAATTTGGGGACCAAGGGGGTGGTGACGCCTAATATTATTGTTGGACCGGCGTTTGCTTATGGGGGCTTGATTCAGTTGTTGGCGGGTATGTGGTGAGTTGGTGCTTCTTTTTCATCTTTTGGGGTTTGGAGTACATGCTGATGAGTGGATGTGTGTGACTAGGGAAATGGCTGTAGGCAATACATTTGGTGCTACGGCATTGACATCGTATGGAGGTTTTTGGGTGGGTTTGGGTATCATTTTCACGCCTGGAGGGTTTGAGATAGCTTCTGCGTATGGAGGGGCAACGACCTCTTTCTACACGGCCGTGGGCTTTTACCTCTACGTAAGCTCCTTCTGTCTTCTTTGCAGAACCAATACTGACCACCAACACCAAACAGGGCTGGTTCATCTTCACCTTCATCCTCTGGCTCCTCACCCTCCGCTCTACCGTCGCCTTTTCCTCCCTCTTCCTCACCGTGTGGCTGACGTTCCTCATGCTGGCCACCGGCTACATGTACACGACCACTGTGAATGGCGTCACAACCCCCAACCATTCGCTCAATATCGCAGGAGGTTCGTTTGGCATTGTTGCGGCCTTCATCGCTTGGTGGAACATGTTGGCCGGTATTGCGGACAGGGGCAATAGTTTTTTCCTGGTGCCGGTGGCGCATTTTCCGTGGAGTGAGAAGGGGAGGCAGAGGAAGAGGGAGAAGATGGGGGGTGTGAGGGATGTTGAGAAGGGGGATTAGGTGAGTTGAGGTGGAGGATGTAATTTTGTTGTATGAGTATGAGTGTAATGATACGGATCTGTTGACCTAGAGGTGTAAAGGTGAATTCTCGAATCTCAATCAATTGATGCGAGTTGTATCCGATCTCCCCTCGGAGGGGTTTGTCCACTCATTTTGTGTAATGTTCTTTTCCTCGCGTGCATGTTGTTCGAAGCACCCTTGCGACCCGGTTCAAAGATCTCTACAATCGTGCAGTTCCGTTTTCCATCCCTTGTTGTTTTTCCTTCTCTTTCTCTTTGGGGTCAGAGTTGATACCAAAATGCTCTCCAGCTGTGTTGTACTGGATTGAGAAATCAAGAGGGCGATGCCGTTGCTAACTGAAGAGCAAAGTACACAATCCCCACGTGCTGGAGCCTGCAGGTTTCGATAGCTCAAACGACCACCATTCATCAACACTTGAGGATACTGATCGCGACACTCCCAACACAAGTAAAGGATAAACAAGAAGTCAACGACACAAAATATATACACCACACCACACCCCTTGCACCCACTCCATCACCTCTCCCAAGAAAACCTCGTACGCCCTTCTTGCCGTCTTGCATCTTCTCTGGCTACTTGCTGCAACGGCTCACTCCCCTCCAACTCATACACACCCCCTCGACTCCCATCTTTCAAACTCCTGCCGTCCAATTCCGGAGGCTCCCAATTCCCTCTCATCTCAACCCGCGCAGGTACCTTGCTTCCCTGCACCTCGTGCAACTGCCACCCGTACTTTTCGTTCCCTGTGGGCATTTCGTTGAGCGCGGCTTCGGAATCACTGGGCAGTTCTAGTTTAACGGCTGCGTCGGCTTCTGCCATGGGAGGGGAGAGATGGGTGTGCGGTGCAGGGGCATCGGTGTCGGGAGTGTGTGCGAGGAGAGCGAGGGCAGCGCGTTGACGACGGCGGCGGCGGATGTAAAAGGCAGTGGCGAAGATGAAGAGAACGAGGGCAGCACCGGCGACCGCGCCGACGGCGATGCCGATAATGACGTTGCGGGAGAGGATGGGCGAGGGTCTGGTGACGACGCCGGTGTCGGGTGTTGTTGTGTTTGCCGTTGCGTTGGTGTTGGGGGGCAGGATGGGGATGAGGCGTTCGGCGGGCATGGGGTTTGCGAATGCGGCTTGGGTGATGGTAAAGTTGTTGCGTTCGTAGTCGGCTATTAGGTATGCTTCTTGGAGAAAGGTGCGACCGAGTATATATTGGGTGTCGTTTGCCGCCCTTCGGATGGGAAAGTAGCGGGTGCTGTTTGTGTAGTAGGGATAGCTAGCTTGTAGATCAAACGCTGCCCAGGGGAGCACGATATTGGTGCTTAGGCCTCCATCTGTGGTTTCTGGGGATAGTTTGAAGATGATGGTGGGGTTTAGTTGTTGGAGTTTTGTGTGAATGGTGTCGTTTATTAGGTATAGATCTGTTTGGTTGTCGTAATTCAGGCCAAAGTTGGATGCAAAGTTGTCGCATGCGGCTTTGGGCATCCAGATGTGTGGGACTGTGCTGTCTACCAGTGCAAAGTAGCCTGTGGAATATAGGGTTGTGGTGCCGATGAGTGTGTTTCGAGCGGTGATTTGGGTGACGCCTACTTGGAGTGGTTTGGAGTCGTCTGAGGCGAAGGGGAAGGTAGTACCGTTTCCATCTCTACGCGATGCATCGTAGCCACCCAGAGTCAGACTACCGAGTACTTTGCTGTATCCTGGCACTTTGTCAGTCAGGTGTGGACATGTGCAGAATATAACCTACGGTATGAAGCGCCTGCAGTGTAGGCAAACGATTTGGACGGGATGGTGTTGTTTTCTCTGAGCGATGTCAAGAACGATGGCTGTGGATCAGACAAGACGGAGAAATTCGACGGCCTTGGACCCAAACCAAACACGCCGTACATGAAGCCTTTGTCGGCGATGCCAGCAACAACTTGGTGTGTCTGTTGGATGCCACCCGAGTTCTCGACTTGCAGACCAACAGTATCAAAGCCGTACATGCCATTCGCATTGATGCCGATATTCGTCTCCAGATCTGTCGTGTAGATGCCAATGTCGTCCCAGGTCTTTGAAGCGTTGCTTAAAAAGCCGGTACTGATATCACCTTGGAAGGGCATCACACCGCGCAAGTTGCCGCAGTTGGTCGGATCATCTTGCGTGCAGCCTTCAGGTACGGGTATAAGGGTTTCTTGTCCAAAGGTCGAAGGAAAGACTCGAAAGTCTTGAGGCGGGGTTCCTATGCGAAGCATAAACGAGGACCAGCTATGAAGTGGTCAGTTGCGTGTTGAGGGCTTCAAGATACACATCTGATACCTTCCATCGTTTCCATCCCAGTATTGTGAAGGCGCAAAAGAAATTGGACTGGGAAGAGCAGTGGCCGAGGTAGAGGAGATCGACGAAGTCATGGTGCTGACCAGTCGCGCGGTCGGGTGCACGTGTGCTGTACAGTCATACAGAGACGAATAGAGTCACACAAGAAACAAGGAAGCGGTTAAAGACGGTGGTGGGAAGCAACGGTATGGTATTTTGTGTATGTGTATAGGGCAGGGCGAGAAATGGAGAAAAGAGAGCAAGGGAAAGAGAAGAAAGACGAGCGGCTGGCGAAGAGCAAGCGCTCATGGCGGGACACATGCATATGCTGCACAGGACGAGGCTGTATTGCTGCATGGCAAGTCTTCAAAAATAGATGAAGTGGTGTTGAATGGGGCCAATCAGAGGACGAAGGAATTGGAGTTATGCATGTTGGATGCGGCGGTGAAATGTTTCTGAAACACATGAAGGTGAATGGAGAGAGCGTAGTAGGATACTTGGCCATGGATGGAGATGTCTACCGCAATAGAAGTTTGTCGAGAATGAGAAATTGGATACGAGGGTCATAGGGAGGGAGAGGGATGCTGGTAGAGAGATGGTACAGCAGAGAAGTGTCGGGAAGGGGAGCCGAGGCGCAAGCCAGACCAGCGCGAATCGACGGCTGATGCAACCAAGACGACGTGCAACAACAAACAAGTGCACCTCTGTGCAGCATACCTACATAGTCGAGTAGCAGTCCACCTCTGGGAAGCATACATAGCAGTCCTACCTGCTGTCTCGATATCCACGCTTCCGTCACTTGGACGATTCATTCCACCACTCTCAAAAGGCTAGAGACAACTTCAAGGCCAACAACAACATGGCAGACCCGTACCAATGGCGCGAGTCGGTCCTCTCAACACGCAGTCTCTCCTATGTCAGCACGCTAGACGCCCTCGAATGCAGCATGCGCCCCTCGACACTCCGCAAAAACACCCTCACCTCCATCTCATCCTCGCACGCCGAAGACGACCAAGACTTCCACGACGCCCTCACCCAAGTGCCCTCTTCCTCCGACACGCTGCCCCCCTCGGTATCCTCCTCAGCTCTGTTCCGCCTCCCGCGCGACCTGCGCCTGCAAATCTACGCCCTCGTCCTCACGTCTACCCAACCCATCCTCTGGCCCACCGACCAAGCCTCACACGCCCTCTCAACACAACTCCTGCGCGCATGCCGCCCAGTCTACGAAGAAGCAGCCCATGTCCTCTACCAAACAAACTCGCTCGCCTTTGCCCACCCCAGCGATGCAAACATGTTTGCCCACGCGCTGAGCAACCGCTCCTTTGCTTGCCTTCTCCCGCACACCATCCTCCGCATCCGCAGCACCGATACTCGTCTCTGGACCGCCTGGTTCAACACAAACGCCGCCGAGCGCAGTCTCGTGCGCGACCTGCCCGGTCTCCGCCAATTGACCATCCGCTACAGGGGTCCACGGTGGCAGCCGAGTCTGAACGAAAAAGCGAATGCTGATCTCTGGCTCAAGGATCCAAAGTTGCAGGAGATCATCCTCAGTGTCAGGAAGTGTGTGGCCGAGGTCCGCTTGTTGTTGTGTGTGAGGTTGCCTGATGAGGTGGCTGACGAGGTCAAGAGGGGGTTGGGGCAGACTGAAGAGGGTGAGGACAGAACGACCCATGTCATGTTTAGGAGGTGGGTTTGGTTGAATGGTTGTCACATTCGTGTCGAACCTCTGGGCAAGGATGACGATGTGTGAGACATAGAAGGTGCTTGGATCATGGCACATTTGCGCATGTACAGGGAACGACCATGGCAGGCAAGAGCTTCTGTCGTGTGCAGAAAAGTTGATCTTGTGCAGACCGATACGTCCTGCGCTTTATGCTCCGGTGTCTGATCAGATGGTGGATTCACAACTGCATGGCGTGGAGAACGATTCAACGTGAGGCTCACCAATGCGACCATTTGGATTCTAGTCGTCAGGGCATCAGTTGGATGTTGGTCGGCATGACAACTAACGGCAGGCACGACGAAACGAACGACACGAATTGAAGAATAAGAAAATTGTTGCATTTCACGCTCTGTAAGCCCGTAAAACTCCCGTGATGATTTGTCTTGACGCCGCAGAACGCCGACTGTCCCCAAAGCCATTAGAGAAGAAGAAAAGCCGTCTCTTCTCTGTCACCCGTTTTGTAATCAATCGTACACATATGACACAGAGACACAAACGCGACTTCCCAATTCAGACCGATTTGGTCACGTTGGGAGAATGCGCTTATGCTGCGCGCTGGTAGATACCAGCGACCATGGCGTGATCTCTCTCGAAAGGCTCAAGGGTGAGCTGCTCCTTGGGCTTGATGCGCTCCTCTCTCATCTTTTGCACCTCACGGGCAAAGACGGCCTCGGGGGCAGCGGTCGAGTCGATACAGTTGGCCTTGATGGAGACGAGAACACCACCACCGACCTTGAGGAACAAGTGGGCGTTGAGACCGACGATACGGGCCTGGTCGGGCTGGGCAACATCGGCGAAAATGCAGTCGACCATGCCGACGAGCATGCGGTACTTGAGAGGATGACGGGCGTCCTCGACGATGGGGATGACGTTGGTACGGTGGGTAGCCATGTTGATCAGGTCACGACCAGAGCGGTGAGAGAACTCGACGGCGTAGACGGTACCGGTGGGACCGACGATATCAGCGACGTGAGAAACCGAAGTTCCAGAGGCGGAACCAAGGTAGAGAACCTTGCTACCCGGCTTCATGTAGATGTCCTGGAGACCACCGAGGATACCAGCGGCAATCTTTGAGCGGAAGGGGTTCCAGACACGGTATTCGACCTTTGTGGTAGCGCCAGTCTCGCCGTTCTCGACAACGGGAGCGGGAGAATCGACGGTGATGCGCTTCTCTCCATATACCGACACTCCTGGGGCCATGCTACGTGTCGCGAGCATATCCTCCTTTCCGCGAGCGATAAAGACGCCCTCGTGACGGTGGGGTTCCTGCGCGCATCTTATCAGTGTCCTGTCCATTCTGGAGCTCGTCGTCGATTCTGCTTACGACAATAGCCTTCTGACCGCCGCGCGCGCCGGCGCCTGCACCGCCTCTGCCTATTCATGCCGTTAGGATTGAGTTCCAGGCTCGTTCAAGAAGATAACGTACCACCACGGGCGCCGCCTCTAGGGGCACCACGTCCACGTCCTCCTCCACGGCCTCCTCTGTCTCCGCCACGAGAAGCGAAGCCACCACGGCCGCCTGAGATATACTGTCAGTATTTGGCTCTAGGCCTTTTGAAGAAGACGACGCACCGCCTCTGCCTCCTCTGTCGCCGAAGCCGCCTCTACCGCCGCCGCGACCGCCACGGTCACCACCGAATCCACCTGTTTTTCGCTGTCAGTGAGCGTTCTGAGGAACCGGAGGAGGGCATCACGAACCACGGCCGCGAGGGGCACCACCTCTTGGAGTGAAAGCCATTGTTGATATGAGTAGAGGATGGATGTGAGTTGTTGAGATAGTCCAGTTGTGCAGTGACAAGCGCGCAGACGAGACGAAATTTCTAAATTTTTGCCAAGAGTCGAGCTTTGCTTTCTGGGGAAGTCGCAGCTGAGTCAGCGGGCTGCCAAGTCCAGGATATCTTCATCAGCTGCAAATGCCTGGCTGACGGTAGGTTATTCTTTGCAGAAGAAGCCTTCATTGCCAGATCAAGCTTGTTTCGAAGCAGTGGCTGGCGTCTGGAGGGCATAGGAAATGTCAATCAGTGCAAGCCGTACATCACACGTCAATTACAAATACAGCGTGACCGATCGGAGACTAAGGTCTCCTTGAAGCGGTACTGACCAGTGTAGTACATTTCCATAGTAACACCGCCTGAAAGATAGGTAATCTGCGCCTTCTACTTGAAGGAGAAGTGAAGACACATGTCGCCTTCCAGTTGAAGGACTGAAGGAGAAGTGAAAGAACAGGTCAAATGTGGAAGGTACCCGAGTGGCTTCCTAATTGGTTTGTCACGCTCTCAGCCCCCGAACCTCTTTCCCTCCGCACAGTCCACACATCTCATCCGCTTCACATGACCATACACGTAGTCGCCTTTCTGATTAGTTCATCAATTCACCCAAGGAACAGTAAGTCGATTCTTCCCATCTTCGCTATCCTCTACGACCACAACAGTCGCTCTGCACGCCGGAATCCTCTCTAGCACTACGCGTTCCCTTCACTTGTGCTCGAGTCTGTTACGCACGCGGCTATCGGAATGCGCAATGCTTTAGAGAACTAGAGCAGCATCGATTGAGTGTCGTTTCTCCCTCGATTGCCTCTAGGTGCAACTCTAGCTCTCCTTTAGAGAGCGCGTTCACTGGTGCTTCTCACTGCCTCACTTCCTTTCGCTTGTTATACAAAGCCACGTCCGGTCCATGCTAACGATCAATCTACTAGACTTCTACAATGGTTAGCGGACCAAGGGATTGTCCTGATTGCAGGCCTGGTGAGCGCGGTGGACGATGTCCCAAGCATCGGAGAAAATACAATCCAGGCGCCAACAAGAGAAAGAGAGTCAGACAGGAGGCACTCAAGGCCTCCGCACAACGCAATGATGGCAAAGTTCCTGTGACCAACGAAATCGGCGTTGAGAGACGCTACAACGATGAAGTCACAGCAATAATCGCAGAGGAGAAGGATCAGGAGAAAGCAGAGAAGAAGGACGCCGACAAGCTCCTGGATGCCGGTGAGCCCGGTTCAACCAACAACCCTTCCGCAGACCTGAAGACTGTGGTGGCGTCCATCGTAGCCGATCTCCTGAAAGCCCGCGAGCCATCTGTCGCGGCCCCTTCCAACTCCAACGTGCCATCACCTTCCCATGGAGCACCTGGAATTTCAGATACAGGCCTGGACACCTCAGCTGCGCCTGCCTCGACCGCACCCCCTGCTGCTTCGACCACACCACCTGTTTCTTCTGATACCCGCGTTGCCTCTACGACGGAGCCCTCCACAGACAAGCCTTTCGTCTCTTCGACCACAGAGGCCGTCGGCACTCCTCCTGCAACCGATGACGACGAGAAGACTGCAAACCCCAGATCCAGCTTCTTCAACCCAGACTGGCCCACTTCCTTGCCTAGCAACGATCCCCCTGACGACTCAAGTTCAGACGACTCGGACTACTCCGACTCAGACTTTGGAGACGATCCTGCTTATGACGGTAGCGCCGAAGAGGAAGACAGCAGTGACAAAGATGATGACAGCAGCGATGAAGAGGAAGACCGCAGCGATGACGAGGGCGGCAACGACTCGGATGTCAAGATGGTTGACACCGATACTACCTCGGGGGTCGAAGCTCGAGGCACGTTGGATGACCCCCTCGATATTGAGGGTCAACCAGCTGATCTCTCCAAGTCCCAGCAGAGGGATATTGAGATCAGGGAGAAACGAATCAACCTGGGTCTTATTGATCTCTACTCCCACACAGACCAAAGCTCGGCTCTTAGCGTGTTTGCGCAATCCCTCCTGGACATCGAGGAGTTCTTTCGTGCCGAAGCGGCCACGAAGCACCTCTCTATCGTGCAGATAGCTGTACTCAGGGACATTCTCGAACGTGAGGTTTGGCCCTATGAGATCCTGGCGTTACAGCCATCCTCGCCCTTAATGGGCCATACCCCCGCGTGGCTGAACGACAACCTCATAGAGGTCATAGTCACCTTGTATGCTGGACGTGATGGCCTTCTGGAAGGGGCCGAATATCTCGCTCCGACTCTCACCAGCTTCATCATCCCCCCCAATCTCGGGATTGATCAAGTGCTAAGTCGTCTCTCGACCGACTTATCAATCAATCTGAAGAAATCAACCACCCGTGTCGTCTCCACCATGTCATTTCCTGGGCATTGGGCGGTTTTTTGCATCGATCAATCGTCGGGAAAGGTCACGTTCTTCGACAGTTTACCCAATGCCGAAAGGAGGAAGTATGCTTCTCAGGTTCTCCCACGCTTCGCCGAAGTGTGCGGCGCTCTCCAGGGATGGGGGGACACAGATTAGAAATTTGAGTTCCTAACACCCGCGAGACAGCCCAACACCGACGATTGTGGTGCGTTCTCAGCAGCCAACGCTATCGCATTGTTGACGGGACGAGAGCCGCCTTCAGCAGAAGGAGCAGCCGAGGCGCGAATCCTAGCAATCAGAACTCGTTGGGATTTCTTACAGATGCTCCGAGGCCTTTTACTGGGTACTGAAGGACCTACCGAACATCTCGAAGCTGTCCTCACAGGACAAGGTTTCGTTATCGAAGAGTCTGTTGTGGAACGAGCTCAGGCTCGTGTTCAGGCCCTTCGCGAATTGGTTGGAGCTGGAAAGGCCGAGAAGATCGAGAAAGCTGAGAAGACCAAGAAGGCTGAGAAGAAATACAAGGCTCAAAAGTTCAATGACCGCTCCGCCATCAAGACGACTAACGACAGACGGCTCAGCAAACGACAAAAGAGGGTTATCACACCTGCTTCCTTCCTGCCCTCTTGCGTCAGCGGCGTGCGAGATCTTATCTTCAGGCTTCTGTCAGCTCCTGGAAACGCTGCGGGTATGACCGTCGAAGACATGGAAGGACCCATCCGTGAGATGATGGAGCGTCAGAAGTTTACCGTTCCTGAAGAATGGAACCTTACAAGACTTTTGCGAGTAATTCTCGATCGACAAAGCCACCATTTCCGGCAATCCGGGCACGAACCTGGAAAGTGGGATGTCACAACAGTTCCCGCTCGCGAATTGAGCGCAAGATATCTCAACGAGCTACGAGCCAAGAGGTGCAGTCCAACCCCCAGCCCGCTTGAGAATCCGGCAATGCTTCATATCTTCATCTCTCGCTACAGTGGCGCCATGACCACATTTCAGAGTGGGAAGTTGGACCGATCATTCGAAGCACGTATCAAGACAGTCAATGCTCTGTTTGGGGCTCAAAAAAAACAACCCGAAACAAAGCCGTACACCCAAGGAACCTTTGATTACCCTATGCATATCAAATGCCTATTGCCCAACGTTCAAGGAACTGATCTACTTCGAGCAATGCTTGTCCAGAACCAGGAATGCGCCGCGGCTCTTCAAGAGCTTTCTGTACATGCCCAGAGGGCTGCTCAAGATGATCCAACCTCCGAGAGTAAATTCGTGTACCGAGTTATCATCTGCGGTTTAGACGGAGGTTCCACAAACAACGACAGCTGGATCGATATGCAAGGGGCGTACCCTCGTTTGAGGGGCCAGCTTCTCATCTGCGATGACAGAGGCGTCCCTGCGCCGGACTCCTGTGTCATAACCCAGAAGCCGATGTTGGACTGGGCCACCCCTGCCTGTCTATTGTCGAAACCTCAAAGGAAGAAGGGTATCCATGAGCATGTCCTCTGGGGCATGTTCGACATGGCAATGCTAGCCAACGAGTGGACAAGAAGGGATTGGGAACCGGCTGCACGTGTTGCAGGTCCTCGTGAAGCCAAGATCGAGCATGATCAGCAACTTTTGGCATGTCGAAAGCTTCTTCTTTCGAACAGTCTCTTGTACTATTACAGGATTGATCGCTCCATTGCAGCTATCCAAGTCACGTCAGAATACACGGATCCTTCTTTCATCCTAGCTCAAACGAGCAATGGCGATGTTGGAGGAGGTCGTAACGACTTCGTAGTCGATCGGTGCGTTCCTGAACTCGAACCATTTGCTCGAGTGTGTCGATGGGGTAGCTCTCATGAGCCCGTTGATACTTGGGCATTGAGTGATAGGCCACCACAAGATGACGACCCACTTCTCGGCTTCTACTGCGACAGGCCCGGATGCTATGTCCTTGAGATCGAAGAATGCAGGCGCGCCGCAACTACAAGCTCAGTCAATCTTACAAAGACGTCCTTGGATGTGCATGCCGAGAGTCGCACTCAAACCCCACCTTGAAGCCGATGCAACAGGAAGACAAGCCGTTCCTCAGTTTTCTCTGTGACAGAGCCGAATGGCTGGAAGAGACCAGGCACCTCTGTCATCGCCAACCTAGTCCAGAGTTACGTAGAGCATGAATAAAATGATCTTACGTCGTTATCCTCACTTGAAATCCAATGACTTCTTTTCTCTCTGTGTCTCCTCCTGAAAAATTCCGTCTTTGTCAGCTCTCTTTGGATACAGCTTTGATTTGAACATAGCTTTGCCTTTTTATAGCTTACCTACCACTCTGCGCTACTATAGGAGATTTATGGTGATGTCTGGAGGCTGGACTCGGAGCTTCCAGCCAGGGTCGCAAAAGACTTGGCGTCTCGCGCACGGTCCAACTAGGCGAGCGAACCCACACGAAGTCCAAAATCCACAGCGCCTGCAAATCTTCCTTTGCTTCTTGTTTGCGACTCCGAAATTTCCTTACGACAATCAACACCGTCAAGATGGTTAGTCGTATCTCCTGCTACTCGACGACACCGCACGCATACCCGCTATTCCACACCATCCGCTCGAGACGCTCGCTCGCTCGTTTCCACTCTCCGACCGGCCATCTGCTCGTTTCGACGCCTCGGTCGATTGCGCATCACTCGACCAGATTCTGTCCCTTTCACTCGGTCTCAATCTGCGCGCAATTGCCTCGTTCTGCGTCCGATCCAGCATCTGGCCGGTCATCCTCCGATTCACCGCCCCACCGAAATGCGCACTTTTACACACAACAATCGAAGGGACCCCGAACTAACACATCTTCCTCCTTCAGGTCCGTTACGCCGCTACCGAAATCGAGAACGCCAAGAGCGCCCGCGCTCGCGGTTCCTACCTCCGTGTCTCTTTCAAGAACACCCGTGAGACCGCTCAGGCCATCAACGGCTGGAAGGTCACCCGTGCCCTCCAGTACCTCGAGAACGTCAAGAACCACGCCGAGGCCGTCCCCATGAGACGTTATGCCGGGAGCACTGGCCGCACCGCCCAGGGTAAGTCTGCCAGCTGCGAGGATGCATATGGGGATTGAAAGTCCACCTGGGAATAAAGAACACATATATTGATACACCTTCAAGGCAAGCAGTTCGGTGTCTCCAAGGCCCGCTGGCCCGTCAAGTCTGCCGAGTTCATCCTCTCGCTCCTCAAGAACGCCGAGGCCAACGCCGACACCAAGGGTCTCGACACCTCCAACCTGATTGTCAAGCACATCCAGGTCAACCAGGCCCCCAAGCAGCGCCGCCGCACATACCGTGCCCACGGTCGCGTACGTTACTACTCTTCTCCACACATCCTTCACCACATTGACTAACACCTCCCTCCAGATCAACCCTTACATGTCCAACCCCTGCCACATTGAGATGATCCTCACTGAGGGCGAGGAGGTCGTTCAGAAGGCCCCCGAGGCTGCCGGTCGCGAGACCGCCCGCCTCAACACCCGCCAGCGCGCTCAGCGCAACCGCCGCGCCATCACCGCCGCATAAACGCATTAACCCAGTGTGTTTGTGACGTTTGCGAATGATGAGAGATCGGTCTGGGAACAAAAGCGGTCACGGGAAAACGGACTATCTACCAGCGATAAAAGAAGACAAAAAGCGGTGTTGCCCCCAATTTTTCCTGTTCTTTCCTACTTGCATGGTGTGCATATGACGGGGGGAAATGGCGTTTTCTATGTCGAACCAAATTGATATCCCTGTGGTTCGTTGTGATGGCGGCACCCATGCAAAAAGCCTGATTCCCTCTTATATCATGTCCAATCATCGTGATTGTGTTCGGAACTGCCAAGTCGTCGTGATACTCTGCCTCTATCCTCTTGTGTTCACTCAATCATACAATTGACATTCACGGTCGAAGAATTGTCCACCACGCCATTACCGCGAGCCCATTGACTCCAGCATTCATCAACTTGCAACCAACCTCCAACATGACAGAACATCCACATAGACTCTTACAGTCTCTCATGTCCACAATGGTCGCGGCCAAGACTATCGGGGTAGTTCTACGAGTCTTGAGATCGTAGCGGCGGAGAAGATACATGGTGTTTCCAAGCAGGCTTGAGATAGAATGCTAAGGATATATAGTGCGTGCAAAAGATAGCAGTATTTTTTTTGTAAAGGAGCAAAGAAGTGGTAGAAAGTATGAGTGATACAAACAGTGTCCAAGAGACCATCATTACATCGAGCATCGATGGCGAGAAATGGTATTTAGAAGATATGGATGAGATGAGATGGGAGGATTGGATTCTACTGGCACGGTTGCCTGGGTGCTCTCTTCTTGCCATTATCCTCATGGTTACACGCTAACCATAAGAACACCGTTGGAAGGTTCAAACCACAGACATCCAAGGAATAAATCCGTGAGCAAAAAGAGTGTGTTACAGCATGGCTAAACTAACTGTGTTGGTTACTCTACTTGAATATGTCCCATCTCATCCCAATCACACCTTTTCCCCCATCTGCTGCGTGCTCAGGTTTCCTATCCTGTATTGTCCACTGCTGTACCATGGCAGGATACGCATCTAGAACTCCCAAGTCTTGGTAACCTTGTACTGGCCATCCTTGTTGACACAATTATCCTTCTATCCCGCAATCATCAGCTTTCTTCTCCTCTTCACCTCTCACACAAAACATACCTCATAGTTAGGATTAAACACCGCAATATGATTAAAACTGCCATCCCCATTGTGCAGAGCAAAAGCCGCGTCGCCGCAATCGGTAAGATAGTAGGTGTAGCCGTTGGGCAGGGTGAACTTTCTGCCGCAGGGGTTTTGGTTGCTGTTGGCGATGAAGGTCCACTGGCAGGCGTCTTGGCCTTTGATCCAGGCTACGTCGTACTTTGTGCCTTTGAGCGAGCCGGAGGTGAATTCGGAGGTGCCGGTGATGATGGTGGCTGTGGCTTGCTCGGTGAGGGCGAGGGCGGCGACGGCGAGGACGGTGGTAAGTTTCATGGTTGCTGGGGTGGGGTGGTTGGGTTTTGTTGGATGGTTGTTGTTGAGTCGATGCTGCGATGGGAGTTTGATGAGGACTGGGACTGTCCTACTTATACTTTCGTCAGAACACTGTTGTACTGTCCTTTGACGTCCGTGTGCAATGACTGTCCGACATGGATGGTATGGAACATCCGTCGAACTCGATACTGGACCATCATCGTCGTTGCTCTCATCTTGATCGTTATCCCAATCAGGCTCGATGTCGTCGGCAAGTGGCATTCCTCACCAACACACTCGATGTTCCAAGCTATGCCTCTCGTCAGCCATGGTGACACGAAGTCATCGTCGGACGAAGCTAGACGTACGAGTGTAGGATGCATTAGTTTGCGAGCTGAACAGCAGTGGGCGAGCAAGGAATGCGGTGAGTCTAGCATACAGAGTTTCTGCGTTGCTGGATAGTGTATGACATGCATGCTGCTTGTCTCAGACGTCGTAACATTTTTGGTATGCTGCGATCCGTGGATGTACAAACGTGTAGATGTGGGTGCTATCCGACCGATGTGAACACATCTTATGCTGTACGCTTTAGTGGATATCTTTCACGAAGACAGACAACCTAAAGTGGAAGCGCTGCTAGTATGCGTACAGCGTCGCTGCATTGATCGATCTGCCTCCAGCACATAGTTCAATCGCAATATACCGCTAGTTGTCACGGCCTTGGACGGGCGTGTTGTGTTAGATGAGATTATCACATCCAACAGCGATAGCGCATTCGTGTTGTACAGCCCGGCGCACCGCTAGAGGCTCAATTCGTATTGCTGAGTTTGAGATGATCAAGAAGCCAGGTGACTGCATGTTCTCAAGGAGGAGGCCGCTGGCGAAGGCTGGAGAGCTCCGGAGTGTTGCACTACTGACGGTCTAGACTTTTCTATCATCGTTGGCAACCATGCGAGTCAAGCTCTAAGCATAGAGGCACAAGATCTTCATTGACCGGTCATCAGTCAGTTTGACACAGACGGTCTCTTGCTGCGAAGTCAGCACTACCCTGCAGTCAATGCTGTCAATTCGAGGGCGAAGCCGCTTGATTGATTCGCCTACAGCTGATGGCCGTTGAGATGCACAAAGTAGTTTCCTGTAGAAGTGAACACACACTCGTGGTCGGATCGGCACCCTTCGTCTCTTCAGCTATCAACACATTGAGGATCATATTCCTGATTCTACCATCCCCATGTATGCATGCAGAGCTTGGACGTTGTACGGCTGTGCCTGCATCTTGGCCGCGTGGAGCAATAAGCTTGCATCTCGTACCGACCGACCTGGGAGCATTCTAGGCTCATCAACGTGTTTGGTGAAGGTGTTGTATGAGGGCCCCTACGGTGAGGCTTATCTTCGTACAACGCCGCATTGCTTATGTGACAAGCAGCATTCACCGCTGGAGTCAGCCAGAGGATACGAAGCGGCATGCTGCAATGCTCCGGCTGAAGAGCCATGAATCCTTGACACAATATGTATGCCATGATAGCGAAGAGTTGGGATGACTTCAGTTCCATGCTTATTGTGATGGGGAGTGATCAGGACAGCAGCTCGTGCGCGTCATCTTCCAAATTTGTGAGCGCCAACGATACAAGAATCTTGGAAAGGTGCAAACGGCCATGGTGCATGTCTCAAAGCTGCAAGAGGTCTGCCAGCTCGAAGAGAGTGTTGTCAATACAAGCGCGCAGACCCCGTCTGTGCTTGTATTTGTGCAGACTTTATGCACTGCATCTATAAAGCCCACTATGTTTCGAGGTGATGACTATTGGGGGGTCCCGATAAAGATTTTGCTATCTTGATGTCATTACAAGATATAATGCCGTTAGAAGAAGAAATGCAGACAGCGCGAGCTGCAAAGACGTCTCATGAGCGTCGAGAGAGAATGGAGTGGAAGAAAAGAACAGGGCAAACACCCAGTGGGAGGCACAACCTCTACCACCACTTCCAACGCACACATTCTCGCTCACATCTGCTCAACAATCATCGAGCCTGGAGAGACCATCCCCTCAATGACACCAGTGTCATCAAGCCCCATCTGCGTCCACAACATCCTGCAATCATCGCCAAATACATTTTCGCTGTACGGGAAACTCCTTAATGTTTTCTCAAAGTGTGCCAAACTGTGGATCTGCAATCTCATGGCTACTTGTTTGGTGGTCGTCAGGAATGACTCCAACATGTAAGTTGGCATCCACGTTTCACCCGTCGAGCAAACACTGATGGCTGCAGACGAAGCTTGGAACAAGATCCATAGAAGTGAGTCGAGCTTTGCGGTGGACTCCCACTGTAGGATGAGGTCTGGTTTGAGACCGTTCCAGAGGCGGTAGACTAATTTCGATTGGATGGTGTTGATGACGGTGTTGAAGAGTGCGCGCATGTTGACCAACGATGGCATACACATCCATGTGCTGAGTTGGGCACCCAGGATCAACATGTCTGTGTCGCTGCATTCGGTATGCGACTGACTGTCTGCAATAGAGTTGCACAGTTGGTAAACAATCGTGTAGAAAGCATTTTCGACAGCCATGAAATGCGCTTCTTCGCTCAGTGTGGTGTCAAAAGAGAGACACAGTTGATGGAGGCGATTAAAAAGATCGTAGGCCATCTCAGATGTCAGGGTTTCTGATGTTGGGATCATGCGTACGGTCTCCAACGATAGACGGTGAGCGTCGCTGTTTACTTCGGGCGGGAACGTAGCGTTGGTCGACTCCATACGCAGGCCGTATTCAAGCATAGGTCTTTCCAGAAGCGCCGATGCTAGTTTCAAATCATTCCAGATCGTATGGCGCCATTGTGTGTAGCCAAAAGATTGGAGGCCACCAGCTTTGGTTACCAGATCGGTGACGCATCGCATGTGTGTTTTTGCAGCGTCGTACTCCTTGTCACCCAAAGCCAAGTTTACTTGAATAGCCACCAACATGACGAATGTGTCAGTCGATGTTTCCTGCAAGCCCGAGGTGTCGTCCGCTGTCAAATGTTAGTATATGGCTTGGACTTCTGATTTTCCACAACTTACATGGCAAAGACATGCCGTTCATTCCCGTAAACTGAGGAAGACTAGAAAGTCTCGAAACACCTTGAGAAACCGCACGCATAGCTGCAATCTTGTGCTCAAAGTAACTGATTTGGTTGCGGTCTCCAGTAAGTACGCTGCGTTTCATCTCCGCAATGCACAGTAAAACATGAAATAGCGGTGTGCTTGTAAGCGCAATACTCCACAGACCCCTTCTGAAATGGCTGTCGACTTTGTCAAGCCAGAGAACTTTGCTCTCCCAGATGTTGTTTCGGTTGATTGGCCGGTGAAAGTGCCAAGTCGCCAGTTGATCTACAGCAAGTCCGTTCAAGGGAAGTGTATTAAATGGATCCCAACGGTGAACAGCAGGGCTGTGCAGAAAAGGGTTCGGTGCTTGAAGTAGGGCAGACTGATCTGACTGAAAGAACACGGGTGATGCTTGCGAGTTTATCTGAACAAGAGAAGTGGATTGCGGTGGGGCCTCCTCGAACACGTCAGGTGAAGGATTAGAGTGTGCAACTGAGAACAAAGGCGATGATGAGTCGGTATAGCTAATCGAGTCGGTGAAACCAGGCGGAGACGAATCAGCAGTATCGTCAAGAGATGGAGTCCGGCTGATTGATGGAGGAGTTCCTTCAGGGAACTCTTGAAGAAATACCAATTCGGTCGACGAGGCAGATGACTGGCGATGTAGTTGAGGATTACCCTTGCGAGCTCGTGATGGTCTTTTTACGGATGTACGCTTGGGGCGCGGCTGAGACGCAGCCTGACGAGTGTTGGTATTTCGCCGCCGGGATTCTTTGGTCTTTGCAGCTGAAACCTCTGGCGCAGCAACTTCTTCTGGAGATGCGCCGTTATCTGCCTCCCTTTGCCGTCGGAAAAAGTCATGCATAACATGCTGTCTTACGGTTGGCAAAGATTGCTTGGCTTCGACATCTGGTTCGCCGGTATAGTTGACAAACACGAACTTGCCCACAGCCGCCATGGTTCAGGTCTTTCTCTGTTTTCGTTTTCACACCCAGGGCCTCGATCAAACGATGATCGGATGCTGTTTTTGCTGCGGTTTGCCTCTTCTTTGCTCCACTTCTCCTAAAGACCTGAACTTGGACCAGGAGTGAAAAAGCCGTAAAGGGGAAAAGAGCAGACTTGCAAACTCGAAAAGGAAAAAGGCAGTGAACTTGGACCCCGGCGAGTCCGTGGGTATAAGAACACGGAGAGGGCAAGGTTCGCTGAGCTATTGGGATCATTAACTGTTTTGGGCAAGTTCCCCGCGAATGCGACCCGCAGGTCGTGGTCCAGACTGTGATTGGACAGTAACACTTCAGTTGGAGAGATGAATGTGCCTAGTCTTTGGTGTGAGATTGTCGCTTTTTGATCAGCTAGTATAGATCCTGGTCTTTTGGCGATTGTAGAGATCCTCCAGCAATCTCCTGTGCAATATATGTCGAGAACCGGTCAAAGAGTGCGGCAGAGGCAAAGTTCGTGCCAGGCAGGGGTTGTCAGCTCGAAGCTGAAAGGCTGAAGCTTCTGTGTCGCCGAACCGCGTCCTGACAGATCTCGGGATTCGGAGAGAACACTCCGGTGACAGCTCAGAAAGATGAATGGTGCCTGTCAAGAACTATTTCTACCCAAGACACGAAAATGTCAACATGAACCCATACATTGGGATCGTCCATACTGACCTTTGTTAGGCGAATAGCGACAACGATTCGACAGAGTATCGCACTCACAATAGAGTCACCATGGCACGTGTGTTACCTTGGGTGTAATTTTTGTGCCTTTGTTGCGAATGCAATAAGATGGAAAAGATCGTCGTCAGTGAGTGATACAGAGACTGGATGTGGATGCCTTTTTCTCCTCCTCAATAGTCAGGCAGTGTTTGCTCGATTGTGAGGCTGAGCGTTT
Source organism: Aureobasidium sp. SLJ-2021a (assembly GCA_019677095.1). NCBI lineage: Eukaryota > Fungi > Ascomycota > Dothideomycetes > Dothideales > Saccotheciaceae > Aureobasidium > Aureobasidium sp. SLJ-2021a. The sequence goes on along the minus strand of JAHRBU010000017.1, from coordinate 246,208 downwards.
GGCTTCACCAATATGATATCTTCTGGAAAGTGTTCACAGCCCCTGAGTGCCACGATTCTGCATCACGAAGTTGGACTGTGTAGCCGGCATGAGATACTCAGCGTAGCCGGCGGTGTGTCCGACCGCCTTCAAGGTCTCTTCTCGCAACACATGCGGCAATTGATACCATTGCTCACAGCATAGCTGAGCAAACAACAGGTGGCAGCTGATGGAAAGGATAATTTCGGAATCGCTACGATGCATGGCAGGTGATTGTACAGGGCACGGCTCAATGGATGGTAAAGATGGTTTCAACCGAGGCTTGTATTATGATATCTAACTCTATGTAGTGTAAGAAGTGCCGTTCGACCCGGCGACAGGTGTTTCGATGGTGGAGACCTGTTGTTCCCAGTCAGCATTCAAGCTTACATGCAGCAGTCTTGGACGAAAAGGGCAATTGATGAAAGATCAGAAGGTCTCCAAGCATTTTCTCGACATTGTTTGTTTCCGAACAGGTCTGTGAATTTTGCGCAGGAATTTCATCACCTCGATGGGCTGGGCGAGATAAAAGAAGAGATGCATACCTAGTGGTTGGCGGGGGTGTGTTGACCGGTCCACGGCGCTCATCACAATCAGCTGCTGCATTGCGGACCCAGCGCTGCCGAAGCACACCATACGACGATGAAAGCGTTGAGTATATCTCTCAGCGGCGCACAGTGCGACGGCGGCTATGGCGAAGCAAGTCGAGAGCTCTTGATGGTGGTGAAGAGATGCAGACTGCAAGTGGAAAATCTTTTTGAGGCTTTGCAATCGGCTTCGCCGCAGTTTTACCGATATCTCTTGGCAAAATCGACTTGATCTCGATGCGTCACGCAAGTGAGTCGCGCCTTCTTCAAGTCACTCGAATTTGGGACAGCAACACGGATTAGATGTCACTTCCACTGCTTCCCTATTCACAACACATCGGTTTGCTCACCCAACACTGACCCGTCATAGAGCACGCAAACACTCACTTCTGGCTTGTCATATTTCAATCTGCTTTGGTTTTTCAACAACTACCATCGCCATTCCCCTGCAGTGCTATCCATCATCGCGCTCATCCCATCATGGACACGTTCGGAAAATTGCCTTACCGCAGCAAGAAGCGAGGCAGAGATGACGCATCCGACTCGACCATCTTCCCACGCCAAAAACGTATTAATCACAACGAAGACCGACTTCAAAGCAACGCGAAACCCTCTTCACTTCCAACAGACTCTGCAGAGGCCGCAGCAAGATCTCTCTCACCTGACGGAGGAGTCGCTATCGATGAAGAAGCTCTGGCCAAGTTCCGTGGCTATCGCCATGTCGTGCTCAGCAGTGACGATGACTCCAGTGACGACGGTTCTAGCGACGATGGCTCCCACGACGACCTTCCATCTCGAGGAAAACCGAATGAACCAAAGCAAGTGGTCGAATCTTTTCAGCGACGCAAAGATTCTCCTCCACCTCGAGCCCGCCGTCAGTCCGGCTCCGATCACCAACACAACACCAACAACAATGACCAGAGTGCAGTTCTACCCTATGCTTCGCCCTTACCTGTGTTCAGTCACAAAAGAGGCAGTCTTGTGGTTGAGCCTGGTTCGTCGGTGCTTGTCTATCAACCGTTCAGAGGATTACAATCTGCGCAACAAGTAGGAACTGTGATGCTGAATCCTAGGGTCGGCATGGCTGTTGAAGGTGGTAAACTGTATCTGGCCCAGACGCTACATCACTACTACCGCAAGCATATCCACTGTTCTCATCACGGCCCCATTGACGGAAAGCCTGGTCACAACCGAACGGCTAGGAAAGTGCATGAATCCGGCCAAGTATATCGTGTGTGGTATTGTACGTCACAGCCGAAGGGGGAAGGTCACCGTGTCGACAACACGGAGTACATTGAGCTTGCGAGAGAACAGCTGGATCAGGCGTTGTTCGGCCGAATTCTCCATGAACTCATCCGCCAGCTCCGCGACAGAGACTGTCAGCCAATTGCACGCAATCGCTTGCCTCAGCCTGACGATTTCGATTACCTCGCCCTCTTGCCATACGCCAACCGCTGAGGTATTGATTGCATCCGAGAGGATGTTGGATCGTTAGAAGGTGTACATGGGACGATCCCTACATTCTCAGAGTTTCAGCTCTCTGTATTGTGCATCGATAAGTGGTTGGTCCTTCGATCGTAATGCCTAGGACACATGAACAAGTAAAGATATGCTCCGTTGTCAATTGCTTTTCTAATGATCTTTCCCTCCACAAAACATTCATGCTATCTCGATGTCGTATGAAACAATCCACAATAACCATGTTCTACAGCACTGTAGAGGAGCGTCTCTCTTTTCATATGAGAATCTCATCCTTCTTCGAAACTACAATCATCTCGCCATCACCAGCCTCATTGCCTGTATATCCACATCCGCCGCATGACCAGGAGTCTGGACGTTGGGAATGACAGAGTAGGCTAGATCAACACATCTGTCCATCTTCGCCCAGGGGCAGAGAAATTTGCGCGACTCGGGCAATAGCGGAGAGGATGGCTTCCAGAGAACACACGGCCAACCCCAAAGTCAACAGAACTTGTCAGCACTGCCGACTGATGAGTGCTACACACGAAAGATGTCTTCCCTAGCTCAATGGACTTCCCAAACCTCCCTGGCGTATCGAACCTTTCGAGTTTTATGTCTTGTTTGACACGTTATTCGACACAGACAAGAATCATTGGAGAAAATGCCTCCCCTTCTGACTTGACGCAACCATTCGCTCAAGCGACTTCCTCGTAGCAGATGCGTGCAGAGAATGCCGAGAGCAATATATCCAGCTGCTTAAGCCCAAGGCCTTTGTTATAAGTCCTTCATCGAGTTTTTGATACTCTGGACGCAGCCGCAAAGACAGCCACAGAAGCGATCACTCGAAGGTAGAAGCCGGAGCTAAGTGTAAGACGTTCTAATTCTCTCATATTAAGATCAGCTTCGCTGCAACTCGTTTGGCAGTGATGCCCTCATTCCCAAATTTAGGCTTTGATTCTTTTCTTTGTTCGTCTTTGGTGTAAGCTTGATTCAACTTCTCATCAGTTCTCCTTTTTCTGTTGTTTCGTCCTTTTTGTATGAACTTGACGAGGTGGTGGGCGCACTTCTTCTCATGCCGGTTAGGTCATGCACGCTTGTATGCTCGTAGGTTGTTGTCTTGTGTGTGGGATGTTTCCACGATCGGTCCACCTTCTCTGACTGACTTCCTCAACTCTTTGAACAAAAAGATGCCCGTCGCAAAGATGGCAGAATGTTGCAGAGCACGATGAGGACAAAACATACAACATGATTATTTGTTCACGACTGTAGATTCTCACATAACACGCTTCGATGGACTAGCCACATGGTACAGCCAAGGTGTCTAGGGTTGTCGCTAAAGTTCAGCTTGTGCTGCCATGTGCGTTTGTTCCCCCTTGTGTATGTAGCATTCGCTAGATATTCCAACCCTAAAATCCCAAAGAGAAGTATGTTAAAGACTTCTAGGTCACTAAGCATCCATTAGTGAGTAAACAGCACAGCATAATAAAGACAAGGATGGTTAACTGCCTGTCAGCGCGAACATCGAATAAAAGTTCTACATGGACTCAAAGGTATAGACGATAGACACAGACGATATACTCAGCTACAACCTAGCGACTGTGACCAACACATTTGCGATGCTCTCGACTTTCTGATATCGTTTTGAATAAATCATTTCTGGTCGGCTCAGACCAGGGTCGTACTCCCGACAGCCTCCCAAGCGGGCGGATATCATCGACGGAGGTCAGGGAAAGCAAGGCATGATTATTGAGCAAGATGGGCCATTCAATCAACTACTCCATGGACTGATCGTGAAGGTGGTGGCTCGATAGAGGTTCGTGGTGAGGAACTATGCATGTTTTCATCCAGATCAATATTTGTATCAGCAAGCTGTGTTCATACCAACGTCAAAACACATCCTAGATACTCCAGGAAAGATGATGCCATGAAGTACAACAGTGTGTCTATACGAAGTCGAGAGCAAAAAAGCAATCAACAAAGGCATATCTTGGTCAATTGACAAGGAGCAAAAAGTACAAAGTAGCCATGGAGCAGGTGAGGTTGGCGCAAGGGCAAAAAGAAATCTCCTCTCTCTGAGTCGAACAAAGGACCTTCTGATGACAATCGAACAATTACAGTCAGACGCTCTAAACCAACTGAGCTAAGAAGAGATTGATGATAACGATGCCCGTCTTGAATGTATATAACTATTTACAACATGGGCCGCAGAGGAATCCTCAGTACAACCCAGCAGAGGTCGCCCAGTCACGTCTCCACACACGCAAGACCATTCGCATGCGGGTTGAAAGTTCGCACTCCATACTCGAGTACGAGACCCTCGAGGTTAGCCACCACAACAGCAAGTGCACAAGCAACCAAGAACAGCAAACACAACTGCCGTCTAAGCATGCTTCCCGGGACCCCGAACTGCCTGTCGCTTGTCACTGCCACTTCAAAAACAGTTGCTTCTGAGCCCCAACCCGTCCCCTGCTTAGGGATCTTCCTATGCGGGTTGAGTTTCGGAAGACCCTCGGTGTGTGTGTGTATTTTCCTTCTTCTCCCCATCTCCCCGTCCGTTTCTATGGATCTACAAAACGATAAGGACCTATGTCACGAGAAACAAGGGAAAATAGACTTCTAGGGTTTCAAGGGTCTCAACATGTCAGAAAGCAAGGGCAAGAAGAAGACAACACCCTGATCCGTCACGCTCTTTGTCTAGCTTTCCAGAAAACGCATGCGTAGGCGCAGTTGCATCAAGCTGCTGCGTATCAAAGTTTGGTTTTGGAGGCGCCTCTCGAGAGTCGAGCAGAGAAACATGTGAATCTCGGTGCGTTTCAAGAGGGTCGGAAATAATGGACGGGCCTTCGGACTCTTCACCGTTCCGTTCCCATAGTCCATGTGCTCTCGACGAGGCGGGAGAGGCTTGGGTGTTGCAAAGTCAATTCTTGGTAAGGTGTCGCGTGGTGCGCTCCAAGCCTCAATAAATGCTTAAGTGAGCCTCTACCAGGGAATATTGGGCAAGCCAGACCCGAGGGTTGGTAATCCGAACAGAGGGCCACCCAAGAGCTTTGATTGTTGTATGATGAAGCGAATGTAGATGGCAATCTATCTTTTGCCCAAATCCGTTGAATTTGATCATCTCGTATGGGGATGACAGTGGATCAGTAAACAGAACAATCTATTATGCATGCTTGGTGGAGAAAAGATATTGATCTACTAGAGTACGTGTTAAGATGGCGGTGGATGTTGTGGATTTTGCAGTTGGACGTCTTCCCTGACTATCGTCTCATGTCTTGTGTTGTGAAGCGACGCCTAACAATCTGCAAGCCCTCTGCTGGCTTCCTAGTCAGGCAAAGATAGCTCCAGGTCTAGATGCGTAATGTAGGTCCGCAGCATCATCGTACGAGTCTTGCATTCGCGCTGCGCCCACGCTTTGTCAACCACTTCGTGTCCTATTCAACTCAGGGCAATTTCCGTAAACGCAGTCAACCCGCGGCGTGGTTTCAAAGCGACGAAGTGGCGGCGGCGGCAGCGGAAGGCGCCATACCACCCCCAGCCCACGTCGAGTCTTGACCTTCTGGAACAAACGGCAACAAATAGATAGGTTGCGAATAGGCGAGAGTGGAAAGGCGAATGGCGTTTTGTTGGTTGCTCCAGCTATGCATGGCAAAAAGTATAAATTTGTTCGGTAAGTAGATTGAGTACAGATCTTATGTAATAGCTACCGCCCGGTTTAAGCTTAATGACTCGCATGGCTTGCGAGGCAGCTCGAGCAGAGCGAACCCGCACCACCCAACCACTTCGTCGGGCTGCTTTGCTTCACAGCTTTGCTTTTGGTGATTGCTGTGTAGATGCAAGACCCAGATCTTCGACGATGCCTCGAGCAATACCTCTTGCAATCGCCATAGCTGTGATCATCGGGTTCACTCCGCTCGCTCCTGGGAATACAGAAGTGTCGGCTACAAAGAGGGATTGTGTGTTCCACACAGCGCCCCGCGAGTTCACGACACTGTTCATGGGCGAGGAACCCATCCTCGCCGTACCCATTTGATGAGCTGACACCTGCCCGGCATCCCCTGGCAGTCCGTTGACAGCAAACTGTTCCAGACGGGAGAGCCACTGTAAGAACTCGGGGTCGTTTATGCTTGCCGTGGCTCCAGCATCTTCCCCGGCCTGGCTGGCATCGATCGCCGATGAGTACGTTTTGACAGATGGCCGGCGTGTGAAGGGAGGCACACCCGCGACACCAACGTGAATCTCGCGTGCCCCTTCGATATAGGCGATCTTTGCGAGTGCGACAAGGCCGACTGCAATGTTATTCTGATCCGACTTTGACGTGTCGTACTTGACTCTGACTCGGTATTTGTCCGCTGGGTCAGCGTAGACTTCACCTTCGCCTTTGTCTCTGGCGAGTGAGATCCAACCTGCCATACGCTTGAATTTGGCGGCGTGTACCTTCCACTCCAAACCAGACTTCCATTGCATCAATGGTAAGACCATACTCGGAAGCATGGTGACGCCTTCTAATTTACAACCATAGCCTGTTGAATCGATGTTCTCGTATTCGTTGACGACTGAGGTCAGAATACCACCTTCCCACGGCATAATGTCTTTATCAAAGACGCCGAACAAAGTGTTGACAGGATGCAATTTCAAGTGCTTGCCAAGATGGGGATTCCGAATACCGCTTCTCTCTAGAAGCAGCGCAGTGCCTCCCAGTGCTCCGGCAGCCACGACCACGGCACGCCTGGCGTAAATTGTTACCGGACGCCTGTACACTTCTCCAGATACGCCGCCAGATTCGTCTCTAGAAGTCCAGACACCTCGAGCGCCGATAGCAATCGTCTTTCCGTCTTGTGTTTTGTCTTTGGCGAATATTACTTTCTCACACTGGAACCCTTCGATAAATTTGGCACCGTGTCGAGCAGCGTCAGGAAGCCAGCTCTCTGTCGGTCCTTTTTTACCGCAGCTTCCACAACCAAGTGTACAGTAGCCACATTGGTGAGCCTCACCAGCAGTGTTCTGGGGCACGGGCTTGGCTCTCATTCCGAGCTTCTTCGCACCGTCGAGAAGCATTTGGTTTCCAGGGTTGTGTTTGATACCTTGAGTTCCGACACCCATAGTTTCGCAGACTGCGTCCATGTCCTGTTGGAATGCGGAGCTCTCAAAGTAGGGTAAATTGTGCTCCCTGGCAAATTCTTGTCGGACGAATGGCTGGAGTTGAAGTGATGCAGACCAGTTCACTGTACCCCCACCGCCGAAGCATGACCCAGCTAGAATACCCATCTTACCAGTATCCGAGAGTGTGACGCCTCCATTAGCAAACAAATGTACCATTCCATTCTTCTCCGACATGGGCAGATGACTCGGCTTCCAATGATAACCTTTCTCGGCTACTAGAACATCGAGTCCAGAACGTGCCAGAACAGAAGCCGCAACCGCACCAGTGCATCCACTACCAACGACAAGGACATCAGTTTCGAAGGTTGCTGGAATGAGTGTAGACCCCTGAGGGAGTGGTGGAAACACAACGAAGGGAAAGTCAAAGCCTGGACCGTAACTATGGTTGATAGGGGTGTAGGGGTAAGACAAGACGCGACCAAGTGTAGGGGATGTCCGCGTCCAGTAAGCCTTAGCCATCTCGCTGAATGACCTGAAGAGCACTCGGAAGATTTGCAAGCGTGCTGTAGCCCATGATTGAACCACCCTTTCTCGCTGGCGCAGGGAGAGTTGTGCGAACGGTGTTAGATGACCGGTCAGGAGCCAAGAAGTACGGGAATTACTGAGTCGGATTAGCGACTGAGTGATTGTCCAAGACTAGGGATCCACTACGTTAACGCATCAAGGACACCCACAAGTTCCTTTCTGCCCTTTTCGTGAATCTGGTTCACGAGCAGCCTGTGGATTGCCTCCCTGAACTCGGGACATGAAGTTGCCGACTCTGCCAGGTATTCGGACAATAGAGCTTCATCTTCAACGTTGGTATGATGCTTGATAGTAGCAACGGCAGCTTTAAATTGAGCCTCCTTGGTGGTCTCCCCAATAGTTTGTGTCTCTGGGGATATTATAGTATCAACGATCGAAGCCAACGTAGTCCACTGGCTCTCATTCAAGATTTGGTTGTCTTGGAAAAGAGACAGAGGACTCGGGGTTTGTTGGGTCGTACGACGTTGGTTTGACATGTCGAATGGCGGCAACGTGGAAACCCGTTGATGGTACCGAGATTTGGGCTTGTAGCTTGGCCTTTGAGGGATATAAAGCGAACCGTCCAATACTGGGTGAAACCAAAACAATTAATACCGTAGCAGAAGAACGGCTCTTGCTGTTGTCGTATGAGTGTGCAGTTGCAACTCTTTTTAGAGACGAGGGTCGAAATCTACCCCTCACACCACCGTTGCTTTACAGCGAACCTCGGCTTCGCTCAGGAATGCGAGTCGACTTAGAAAGAGACAATTTGTGAGTTTGGAGTGATGGATCGAACGACTTGAGCGGCATGCGTTGAGAAAGTCCGGAGTGCTGGTGCCTACATGCGTGTACCTGTAGATCCATCCTGGCAGTTGGGAGCGGTCTAGAAATATGGTGTTTCATCACTACTGCTGAGTACTTACATGTGTTGTGAACGATTTCGATAGCGCTCTTCTGCTCCATCGAGTAGCATTGCAAGACTATTCTGTCCGACGACGTGACGATAGAAAAAGGCTCAAAGTCAGATCATGCTTGCCAAAAGGCATCATTGCACACACGATAACCAGACGGGAGGTGATGTTCGTTTTCGCTCTACCCTTACCCACATAGTAGAGCCAATCAGAGGATGAATCGATGTCGGGTAAGCGTCATGCAGAAGGGGTTGAGATGCAAGTCTGGATTTGGGGATCATCCAAGGGCTGTTTCATCAACCAGAATAGCTGTCCGAGATCGTCTCTTTCTAGATCCGTCGCATCACGGTGGTAAGCAACTGCCAGCAGTCAGCCGACCCTGACATCGAGTCGTTGTAAAAGGACCTGAATAGCGAGAGCGAGATGGACGACGGAAGGCCTCGGTTGAATTCATTTGAGTTTCAATGTCTCAGGCCCGGCCAGGGCTGCCACATGGAAGCGATGCGCAACGAAGCTTGGCGGGGCCAGCCAAATAAAGATGAGCCGAGCACTGTCCTTTCGTTCTTTGGTGTTGAAGTCGCAAAAGGCGAAGGGCCATCTCTCCAAGGTGGAATCGATGTGTCAAAGATTGGTACCTTCCCTCGTGGCTTTGTGCAGCCAGATTTATGGGCTGGTATGGGCGTTTGTCGGTGCTTTGATTCGACGACTTGCGGCAACCCGCGGTAAGCAACCTGTCTGGATGCCCCGAACAGACCCTTGGAAGTTGAAGGTCGCTCCAAAGTACACAACTCGCTCCGACTCTCCGACTCGGAAGGAGGATGCTGGAGCATCGGAAGCGGAGACTTGAGTCAAGTAGAGCCTAGAGGGGGTTTGAGGAGGAAACATCTCATTCAGACCTGTTACACGCGACAGCGCAAGTGGTATCTTCGCATGAAACCTGGTTGAAAAGCAGTTGACAGAGACTCAGGTCCCGCGGCTGCAAGATGGTGCTTCCGCGCCAGAACGCATGGCTGAAGAATGCAGCGAAGACTGGGGACCGTTACAGGTTGCGAGCTGGTGCAGCCAACCACGAACAGCAGATATACGCGGTCGAGTCGGATGGCTTGCAGCGCATCCTCAGTCCTGCCGGACCGTGAGTTCATACGAGAGCCGGTGGCCGCCACTAGGAATGCTAAAGACGTAGCGGCTACGAGGTTGTTGAGAAGAGAGGGTCGAGCATGCGACAGCGACAAGGAGCCAATCAGGGCATACTGGCTTATCTCTCGGACTGAGTCGAGCAATCCCAAAGCGGAATGGGGCGGGCGGCCACTCATGCAGGATGATGCTGGCCCGCCAAAAGGAAAGATATCTCGTGGATCTTTTGGCTCTGTCGCTAGAAGGATATGAATTAAGATTTGATGAGTATTGCTTTGCTGCAGCGGTGTCGAAAAGTGTACTGCCTATTTTTCTTGTTCCTGCTCGCCTTGCAGAACGAAAGAAGAGCGGCGGTTGTCGTGAATAGCGAAGGCGGGGCTGTCATAGTGTGCGGTCAGCAGGGCCCGCCGCTCTACCGTATCTCTCCAGCACACGGTTGCGCGCAGTTGACAGCGTTGAATCTCGGTCGGCCGTTGGCTCTGCTCTCTCAGCGCTTTGAGTCGCTCTTGATCCCTTCGCCGCATCAGCCAAGGGTCCTTGAGCATCCACCTAACCACCCATAGCGCCGCACGTAACTCAAACCTTGTTGCGCTAGGCGTGCCGTGTCAAGCCCCCATCTGCCCCAGTCAACTGTTACGCTGCACGCGAGTGGCCTCATATACATAGCCCATCTCGCCCACCTGTCTCGTCCGGAAGGTCATCGTGTGCTACACTACATACCACAGCCACCAATTCCTATCATCTACCTCTTATCTACTCCGTCCCCCCTACCTGAAACCCGGGTAGCCTCACACCTTGCAGTAGACTGTCCACGTACCTGGTTGGCCAGCTATCTCTCTTATCTCGCAGCCCTCGTGCATCTCCGTTCCATCTCCAGCTTTGGATCATCTCATCCCCCTTGGGCAGACCGACATTTCGCATCTCTCCTTGCATCTCCCCACAACCTACGACAATCCTACTTTTTTGGATACTTAACGATCACCCTCTACATCTTTTTATGTTCTAGATCGACTTATCACACGACCAATATTCAACATGGCCACCACTTTCGCCCAGCACCCTCAACCTCTGCAGTCGCCCACCTACATTTACACCAGCCAGCCTCAGTATGGCGATTCGACCACTCCTCCCTCAAACAATGTCTCTCCTTCAAGCCGCTCGGCCTACATGCACGCCAAGCAGGTCCGCCAGCCAAAGCAGCCCCTCTACATCCCTGCCGTCTTGCGCCCCACAGAGTTGCCTGGTTCAAGACAAGCGTCTTTGACCCCTCCTCGCAGCGCGCACAGCAGTATGGACATGTCCAGAGATGGTTTCAAGTTCGCCGCGCCCGCCAGTCTCGTTTCTCCTCCTCTTAGCCCCGATGAGGACGACTCGAGATCCTTCGGCCCCTGGGGTCCTGGCAGCATCTCCCGAGTCGTCTCCGACGAGTGGACCGAGACCAAGGGTGCCGTCACTGGCGCCCCCACAAGAAACCACTGGAAGTCCGACAACAGCGCTGCCCAGTGCAAGTCTTACACATGCACTCGTCCCTTCTCTATCCTCAACCGCCGCCACCACTGCCGTCGCTGTGGAGACATCTTCTGCAGCAGCCACAGCCCCCACGCCATCCCTCTTGATCAAGAAGCTCGCTTCCACCCCGAGGGCAGTCTTCAGCGTGCTTGCGACAACTGCTGGACCGACTACCGCGCATGGCGCGCTGCTCGTCCCTCGCGCAACAACAGCGTCACTAGCAGAGACAGCAACGAGACCATGTTCTCTCAGCCCGTCGGTGTTCCCACCCAGAACAAGACATCTGAGGAACAACAACCTATCGGCAGTGTTGCTCAGTCCGTTGGCGGCAACTGGAACTGGAGCACCTTTTAATTTAACGACCTTACCGACTCTACGACACGCCAGCTTCACGCATACCCAAGCCTGAGCGTCAACGTCTTCGCAATCTTTATGCTGCGTTTAAGCGCTTCCTTTCTCGCTTTCCCTCTGACTGTCGCTTGGTCGCAGCAGAGCACGTTTTCTTCACTTCATTGACGCTTTGAGCGAATGATACCACTTATTGGATTGGGTATTAGCCCATTAATTCTTTCGTTTTTTGTTTACTGTATGGCGCTTTTTTGGGCGGCATCACAACTACACGGCATTGGTGCCTGGGTTTGATATGGGAGTTTTGGCCTGCTTTTTTCCGGTTGATACCATGGATGAGGAGTTCTTTCTAGACTATGCTATTACACGATTATTTCCACCTTCTACAACATTACATTGACCATCTCTCATATATTGTTTCTTGTCCGTCGTCACTGATTGACGTTGTACTGGAGGGTACGTCGTTTCTTCTTCCACCGCTGCTTTTGATATGACGAGGATTTGCTGGGGGCTGGCGCGCCGTGCCAGGGTTCGCAATTCCCAACACGAAAGGGGTCGGCAAGTGACGGCCGCGAAGCCGCATCCTGCAGGACGATCATCCACGGTTGCATGACATGGCTGTCTCATGAAAAGCAGCGCCAAGTCTAGAGTGATGAAGATCGACTCGAAACACACTTTTGGTCCTTTCTACCGAGAATACGCGGATATAACCCGAGTCCACACCCCCAAACCGTGGTCCGTGGATAAGCAAACAGTAAAAGGAAAACCTTATGTAACAACAAGGGTAGGGTCTTGCGCTTGATGGTTTGAACGGTTGCACAGAACAGATAGACTCTATTGTTGTTGTTGCCATGTTTTATTTGATGCTCCACAGGTTTATTGGGTTCTTGGAAAACAAGAACGCTTGTATGTGGAGTCCAGGCGGGAAAGGACCGAACACACAAGATGTTGGAAGGGAAAGGGTAACGGCCGAGGTGAGGGCAGATGTTGAGGAGGGCAAGTTCGAAGCAGGCAGGAGCTCGCACGAGCACTCTCGCTGAAATGCTGGAGAGCGCCCCACACGAGGTAAGCAAAAGCCACGAGGAATAAACAGGACCGAGCCGGAACAGACACAAACGAGAGGAGAGAGAGAGGAGGAAAGATGGTGGGATGGTTGACTCGTGTCCAAATAGAAGGCTGGTTCTTTGGTCAGCGGCACTTTTTTTTTTTTGACTTGAATTGGCCTGTGATTCTTGTCCTGATCGTAACTTGTAGGATGCTTCTCTTCTACTCGGCTCGCACTACACAGCCAGTCTCTTGAGGATATCTTACCGAGACGGTGGAGAGATAATCTTCCATCTCGCCGAAGTAGATTTATTGCTTTCTATTAACCGAATCGTGGAGACTAGGTGTTGTCTCGCACCGCCTTCATGCTTGCTGACGCAGTGTGTTGCGCGATAGATGATTGCTCGCTTGCGAGTCTGCCAATCTCGGCGTTGTGCAGTTGCTATGGATCTCGCGATTTCATTTCATCTCTCCAATCTATCCATCACAACAATCAAGCTATCTCTGATGCTTGGCTTTGGATTTCTTTTTCTTTTTCCTTGTTCTCCGACAAGAAAAGGTTGTCTCTCTCCTGACTCGAAACCAGCTTGATCATCAAAGATACCTGGCAAAAGTACCACTGCTCGCTGTCTTGAGCCTTGAAACCCCATCATCGACCGCGCACATGGCTCGACACATGGCGCATAGGACTATCATGGCGAAGTCCGTGGACCATCACGATTGATGGTCGCGATTCCCAAATCTACCTCCTTTCGGGTACATGGAGATCGATTCTGATGGTGCGCATCCCTCGAAAAGAACATCGCGCTCTTCTCTGCCGATTGCATCGAAGCCTTTGACATCACTCGACCAAATCTGGAGTCCACTCCGACGGCCCTTCTCTTGCCTTTTGCGCTTGGATGCGGTCTCGCTCGAGTTCTCGCCCTTCTTCCCTGCTTTTCGCTTTCGCGGAGCTTCCAACCTTGAGGTTATCCTCATGAATCGAGGATTGTTGCGATCACGGCGCCATGATTCGCATTTTCACGTGAAAGTCGCTTGACAGTTGAGGTACAAAGGTATCGATTTACGTCCGGGTGCCCCTATGACGCTGTAGAAGGGGAAAAGGGAAGAAGGCCGATGGGAGCGCTTCCGAAAAGATCTCGACTCTTGTGTCTTGATTCAAGTCGCCAAGAGGTTCAGACTATTGAAGTCGGTCGGCCGATTCCATCTCCGTACTCCGACAACATATCTTTGCTGCTTCGACATCTTCTGCATGGCTGACTCACCTCTGCAAGAAACAAATCGATCACTCGCGGCGTGAGAGGCTAATTGGACAACAGCTTCTGCTTTCGTGTGGCTGTACGCCACAGCGGCTCAGCGGTGTGGCGAGAGTTGCCTCCCCCACCTTCTGGTGCACACTTGCCTCTTCCAGGCTCTTCCATGCTAACGATTGGAAATATCAACGGACGAATAGGCAGAAGGATAGAGCTGTTGTGGCTGATGAAGTGACGACTTTGTGTACACGACTTCGATACTGTTGCCTGATGCTCCTTGTAGGTAGGTATACATAAGGTAGGCTTGTTTGCACAATCCATCTCTTTGCCTTTCTCATCATCATCACATCAAACATGTCGAACACTAGAAACATGAACCAAGCCAACAATTTCTGGGACTTTGTCGCCAGTCTGCAGAACAATCAGGGTGCTCCTCCCTTTGCTGAAGGCAGAGGTCCTGCTGCTGAGTTTGACCCATTCCAGAGTCATGAGTTTTGGGGTCCCTGGGCTCATCGTGGCCGAAGACACGGTCCTCACGGTCCTCACGGTCCCCACGGGCATCGCCATGGCAGAGGACCTCCACCTCCTCCCGAGCACGATGGAAATGCCCCTCCGCCTCCACCCCCTCGTGCCGATGAGCCTCTGTCTCGCTCACCTACCCCTCCGACTCCTCCTGAGACACCTGCAGAGTCTCACCATCATCCTCGTTCTCAATCTCCTCATCAACACGCATGGCCTCCACGCCATGGAGGTCCTCACCACAGAGGACGTGGTGAACGCGGCGGCCATCACAGCCACCCTCACGGCCCACCCACCAGTCAGAGCCCGTTCCCCTTTGATCTGAACGCTCTAGCCGAAGCCTTTGCCCCCGCCATCTTCGGCAGCAACACCTTTGGTACCCCCAACCCCGACACCTTCACCTCCACCAGAGAAGAGCAATCCCAGACCGCCACCAAGGAGCAAAAGCAGCATGCCAACCCCCCAACCCACGACGGCACCTTTACCCCCAACATCGACCTCTTCAGCACCCCCACAACCTACATCCTCCACACCTCTCTCCCCGGCGCAAAAAAACCCGACCTCGACATCAGCTACAACAGCACCCGCAACAGCATCACCATCTCAGGCGTCATCGCCCGCCCAGACGTGTCCGAAAGCATGATGAATTGCTTGGTGCAGGATGAGAGGAGGGAAATCGGTGTTTTTGAGCGGGAAGTCAGATTACCAGAGGGTGTTAGGGTTGATGAGGAGAGGATTGGTGCGAAGCTTGAGGATGGCGTGTTGAGGGTTGTGGTGCCCAAGGTTGTGGAAGTGGAGGAGGAGGGGTGGGAGAGTGTTAGGAAGGTTGAGTTGGAGTAGGATGGGGTTTTCTAGTGAATGATGAGAGGGAAGCGGAAAGAGGAGGATGGATGTTTTTATGAGTATGTCTTTTTTATAATGAATTTGATGTCTGTTATTGGTTGCGAATTGTGTTTCTCATGTTGCTCTTGTCTTTCCATCGTGGATGTTGTTTCCTCTCCTTCCATTTCCCGGCACGCAATACCCAGCCAGGACAACCACAACCCCCTCCCTCAAAAGTTTGGTGCATCTCCAGAAACACACACACACAACTCAAAAATCCAACACCAAGCCCGGCGCCACCTCTTCAAGATCCTGCACATCCAACCAAACGCCCTCATCCACCTTCTGACCCCCAGCCTCCCTCATCTCTTTTCTTTCCTTGGCGACCTCGGTAGCTCTAGCCACCGCCTCCCTGACAAACAAATCCAAATACCTCGCCGTCAAGGCATTGGCATCCTTGCCTATTTTGGTGCCCTTGTCTTCAAAACTCTCGTGCAGCAGACGCGTTATAAGGGCCGACGGCAACAGCGGTATATCGTCTTTTTTGCTGCCTATTGCCGCGGCAGCGGGATGTGCGGGTGCAGCGGGCAGAGGCTCAGGTTGTACGGCGGAGGAGAGGGGCGATAGAGAAGGTAAGCGTGTAGGTAGGGTAGGCAGTGTCTTTTGGCGTTTTGCTGCTGGTTCAGCAGTGACTGTTGGAGCAGGACGTCTGGTGGGAGCAGCAGAAAAGCCATCATTGTCTTCATCGTCGCCGTCGTCGGAAATCATCAGGGCTTCAAGGTCATCTTTGTCAAATTGTGCGCCGGCGGATTGGAATCCTGATGTGGTGTTTGTGTTCCATGATTGGGGTTTTGTGGTGGAGGGTGCTCTGGAGGTTGTTGGTTTTTGTGCTGCAGGAGCGGCGGTGGCGTTGGCGTTGGAGGAAGAGGTTGCGCCGCTGCCTTTTGCAATGGCTGGGGGTTTGAAAGGGCGTTTTGTCGCTGCTGTGGCGCCTACTTGGGAGGGTTGGCGGTATGGAGGTGGCATTTTTGCTCGACTTTTGAGAGGGACGTCGAGATTGGAAATGAGAGACGCGTCACGCGTTGGAAGCGTCGGGCTTTCCATCAAGGTGACGAAGACATCATTAACGACTGACATTCGTCACCTCTCTATCACATCTTGATATCGTCCAAAACAGACAGTATTGAACGGGAGAAGCTCTCAGTCTTAGTAGTCTATCATTCGACTGATTGTCTGCCTATAAAATGCGCTGTCCTACAAGTTCTACCTTGTCATCATCATATGACATGTCTCGACGCGAGGCAATCACCACAGTCAGCCCTGCTAGCCAATCTTCCATCAACAAACAGCGCCTTTCTGATCTCCATCAGATAAGCAATGAAAGACACATTCTCATGATGTACAAACCAGTTTTTGCCATCTCCTCTCCCCAATTTACCTTTCCTTAAACTACCTGCCGACGAAAGAAAAATACTACAAAGATTCCACGCATTACTATATCAATCACATGGTTTCACAAGAGGCAAACGAGAAGACGAAGAAGGTCAGTGTTAGCAGGAAGAGAGAGAAGAGTTAGACAAGGGACGATGGGATGGGACGGGACGAGAGGGACGGGATGGGACGAGATGCGGTTGTAGAGGATGAGAGCGAGATATAAGAGAGGTTTGTTTACTGCTACTAGTAGTGGTAATTATGGGTGTGATTATGCTTCCTTGCGTAATACAGTGATGGAGAGCTGGTCTCTTAGCATGACATGCACTCATGCTATTGGCTAGATTGGCATGGTCAAGACATTTGTACAAGAGTACGTGATATCTATGGAATTACAAGTCATTTCTGAATTCAAAACGTTAAAAGAGGTCATGATACGCGCAAAACGCAGCAAAAAAAAGGGACGGCTGATTAAAATACAAAGAGGTTTGATATCCACTTTTTGCCCTCGGCTTTCCTATGCAGCCCACTCGACAACCTCGAGAGCAATCATGACCAAGACGAGTGTGCTGGGCAAGATCCAGACGACATAACTCTGCACCAGCAATTTGGACATGACGCCCATAAAGACACCGTTGAGCTGACAGATCTGGGCGAGTTGAAGAGCAGAAGGAGCGCCAGTAAGCAAGAAGCAGACGATGATAAAGATGGGATCGTCGAGGATGCTGACGGGTACGTATTTGGCGAAGATGGCGAGGAAGGGAGCCATGACTAGGGTGGGTAGGAGCATGCGACTGACGAGAGCGGCGATGAGGAGATTGCGCTCTTCCTTTTTGCCTTCGGGAGTGGTGGTCAATTCTTCTTGGGGGAGAGTATTGCGGGCAAGGTTTGCGCCTAGGACGACAAGGATCAAGGGAACGGCGACACCACCGCTCTGCTGGATGGCACGGGTGACCGAGTTGGAGACAAAGGTGTGGGGAGCGAAGAAGGTGTGCTGGAGTTGAGGGACCGAGGCGACGATCAGGGCAGCAACCATGGCCCAGAGAGGAGGGTTCATGAAGGCCCAGACGCCCTTGAAGAAGCGAGTCGTGTAGTGAGAGACGGAGCTCAAGAACTTTTGCATGCCAGGAGGGAGTTTGGCGAAGATGGAGTTGAAGAAGGACTTGATGGAAGCGCCGATGCGAGCGAAGAATTGCGAGATGGAAGCCTTGATGCCGGTGGGGGCTTCGGACTGATCGGTCGAAGCAGTCGAGTAGTTGGGGAACTGTGTCATGTGGCCGGTCGAGCGCTGACGAGGACCAAGGTGGCCACCAAGGTTGCCAGGACCGGTGCCGACAATGTTTCCGTTGGCAGGGGTAGCCATGACTTCGTCGTCGATAGGCTTCACGGTAGCGTCGGTGGATGATGAAGAGCCCATCGAGGAGACGGTGCGAGGAGACTCGTCGCCAGACGAACCGCTGATCTTCTTTGTAGAAGACGAAGCCTGCTCCAAGTCTTCGTCGTCGACATCGTCGCGGTATCTGCCCTCTTCAATCAGGTTGTCCCTCTCTTCATCGGCAATCTTGGTGTCCTCGACGGCGGGAGCGAGCAGGACGTTGTAGCCCCAGGTCCAGCGAACCAATTGACCGAGTTGTTGGAAGATGAGCAGGTACAGAATACCTCGTGCAGCAACTTCATTGTCGTTGTCGTGGGGGACGCGGTCCCAATGCAAGCCCTTGAGAGTCTTGGACAGCGAGATGACGAGCGAAATGGGCAGCGAGTTGGAGTTGCCAAAGACGCCCATGGCGATGACAAAGTTGGTCTGTCTCTTGCCAAAACCAAAGGCCTTGGACATGAGACGGGCGCAGATCCACGAAACGAGCGTCTGGACGCAGAAGATAACGGGGATGACGGCGAGATCGGCGAGTTTGTCGGCATTGAGTTGCGAGGCGAGCTTGGTAAAGACCAGACACGGCGTGAAGAGCTGGACGTTCAGGTTGGCCACCATTTTCTGCGCTTCGGCGTCGAACATGCCTCGCCTGGCGACAATGTAGCCCGGCAGACTGACGCATACCACCTCCAAGACTGCTTCAAAGACCAGCAGCACCAAGTGGGCAAAGTCTGGGTGCGATGTGTGGCCGGTCCCTAGAGCCATCATGGGGAGCTCCATTGCTGCAGAGGTATATCTTCTCTCCTTCAGACCTCCCATTCCTGCCGACAAGGCATTTGCTGCGTTGAGGCGGTACGACGTGGGAGCTGTAAACCAGGTCATGTCGACGGTGTTGGGTGAGAGACGGCAGCGATAAGCTTCTCGTCGCGCCTGTGAAGCTGTTGATACAAGGTCGCGTGGTTTTTCGAGCAAGACACTTTTCACGAGCAAGCAGAGCAGGAGTCCAACAAAGGGAAGGGATGCGTCTATCAATATGTCAAGCTTCGTCAGGAAAAAGAAGTGGTTGGCCTTCTTTGAAAGACTGACCAAGCGCCCACTTTCAACCAAAAACAGGCGCTGTGCGTCATTGCCAAGAAGCTGCTATCCAGAGTCAAGAGCCCGTCCAAGAAACTCTGTCTCCACCACAGCATCATAGCTGGCATCCGTCTGCTCCTTGTTTCTGCTGCCATCAGACTCAGCCTCTTTGCCTACACGCAGAACGTTGCGCTTTGATCTGAAATGCGCCATCTGCTCATAGCCAAGCGCCGTCTCTACACAGCCTGCTGAGCCTGCCCATCTCGCTATCCACCACACGGGTGCTTTCCTGTCAACGTCCGAAATCCGGGCGCCAATAATATCGTTGCGCCCAACACGTTTCTTATCCAGCCTCGCACACTGCAACACTCTGTGAAACCTGTTATATTCTTGCACCACGACAGGCGCAAGACTCTTAATCTCCTCTCGAATTGACCGGAAATGCGACCCGTACGCGTCTCAGCAATTCTCAGGCTGGCTGCTCAGCAATTTCTTACCAACAACCCCACATCTTTGCATCCTTCGCGCCTTCGCCTATTAGAGACATCAATCTATTCTACACACTACCGCTCTAAATTCGCATGCAGGGTAACTTGTCTTGCCGAGTGCGGTCACTATCCTGCCATCATGATAGGTCAATCTCGACAAAAGGATGCATTCCGTCAAAGCACGTTGAAAATCTTTTGAGCATATATATCAACTTATATATACCCAAGAACAACACGCCCCACTACGGCCGTGTTCATAGAAGAGGGGGTTAGATATCAACATGGTAGGTACGACATATATAGGCCCTGACCACAACGCCAGCTGCTGTCGTGTCGACCGTCTTTGTGCTTTGTCTACAACAGCACTTTTAACGCCAGCGCTCTTGTCTTGGGAACTTGACAGCCATGGCACTTCTCGACAGTCTGCCGAATGTCGGCATTCTTGCCATCTCTGCAGTGGTACTCTACTTTGCAACACACGTCGTCTACAATCTCTATCTCCACCCACTCTCAAAGTACCCGGGACCTTTCCTCAATGCAATCTCTCCTCTCCCTCGTCTCTGGCTAAACATCAACGGCCGCGAGCCCCAGACAGTCCTCAAGTGGCACCTCAAATATGGCCCTATCGTCCGCATGGCACCCAACGAGCTCTCCTTTATAACTCCAGCCTGGAAAGATATTTACGGCTTCAAAAAGCCAGAACTGACCAAGGACTGGACCAATTACGCACTTTCCGAGAACACAAAGAGATCTATCCTTTTGTCTGGTGCCGATCACGGCAGGCAGAGAAAGATGCTTGCCCCGGCGTTCGGCGAGAGGGCTTTGAAGTTGCAGCAGGGCATGTTGACAACCTACACTGGTATGATGGTTGAGAGATTGGAGGAGAGGATGAAGGAGAACAAGTCTGTCGATATGGCCAAAGTGTTCAACTGCGTTACGTGAGTCATCCCATTTCCTGATTCTTGCTTCAACTCGAGAGAAAGAAAGTTATTGTCAAACGACATGGAAACACTTGACTAACTGATCCACTAGATTTGACACGATAGCTGATCTGATGTTCGGCAAACCCCTCGGTCTCTGCGAAAACATGGAGTACTCGGACTGGCTCTCCCAACTCTTCGTCTCCATCTATCTGGCCGGAGCCTCTCGCGCCCTCCAATACTTCCCCCTGCTGTTCCGCCTCGCCACCATGATGATCCCAAAACATATCCAAGACTCGATCGACTCTTCCTACCAAAACACCGTCGACAAGGTAAACAAGCGTCTCGAGATGAAGACCGAAAGACCTGACATGCTGGGATTGATGCTCAAGCACAAGGAGGAGGGTGCAGAAATGACCATGGATGAGTTGTATGCCAATGCCGATTTGTTGATGATTGCCGGTACCGAGACCACAGCGACGAGTCTGTGTGGCTTGACGTGGCATTTGTTGAACAATAAGCCCGTACTCGAGCGCTTGACCAAGGAGATCAGAGAGGCATTCACCAGCATCGACGACATAACCATGGAGTCATTGCCAAGATTACCCGTAAGTGCTGCAATCTTTTGACACCGAATCACAAAGACAAGAAGCTAATCACACACGTCGGACAGTACCTATCCGCCTGTCTAGAAGAGGGCATGCGAATGTTCCCCGCCGTCCCCGAAGGCCTCCGCCGCATCACCCCTCCCACCGGCGCAACAATCAACGACCACTTCATCCCAGCAAACGTACGCTGCCACCCCTTTCCCCCTTCTTGCACTCCCACTAATCCCTCTTCCCCACCGCACAGGTCAAAATCAGCATCCCACACTACGCAGCCTACCATCACCCCCTCAACTTCACCTCCCCCTCGACCTTCGCCCCCGAACGCTGGCTCCCCGCCTCGCACCCGCTTTACACCGACGCCTACGCAAGCGACAATAAACAAATCTTCCAGCCCTTCTCCGTGGGACCTAGAAATTGCATTGGTTTGACGCTTGCGTATCATGAGATGAGATTGATCATGGCGAACCTGCTGTGGCACTTTGACGTGAGGTTTGCGGAGGAGGAGGCGGATGGCGGCGATTGGTTGGACCAGACGACGCATTTGGTGTGGGATAAGAAGCCGTTGTTTGTGAAGGTTTTGCCCAGGGGGGAGGTTTTTGGTTAGATGGGTGTGTTGGGGTAGAGAAGGGATGAATGTTGATGGAAAGGGGTGCAATAACGAATGCGTCGTTTGTCAAGAGGTCGTTGTTTCTCTTCTTTGCCTTGGATTTTCGTGTCCATACTTGTTGCGTGGTTGACTGGATATAAGAACAAGACAGCAAGAGCCAACCACGACGACTGCAGAGAATGCACCATGCCCTTGAGAATATCAACAAAAGCTTCACCGTACATCCCACCACCATGCCTCCTCTCTAATAATCAAAACTGCCAATCGTCCCTGCCGTCCCTTTACCCCTGAACGTATCCGTGAAACCATCTCCCTCATCTCCCCCTTCCAACTCAGAGTCCTCAGGCAAACAATCATCAGAAATTCTCAATGCGGGCAATGGCGTCCTCCCACTCAAGATATCGTACAAAGAATCCTCACTGACCTCTTCTGCCTCTGCTGCTTGGTCTTCCACCCCAGACACGCTTGAATGTTGTGGTGCGGTTGGTGAAGAAGGAGCAGAAGGGGCACCGAAGGGGTATACGATGACCCAACCGCGGCGTTTCGTGGTGACGAGGATGGACGAGGAAGGTCCCCAGTGCACGGCCAGAAGATCATTGATCGAAGAGGATGACGATGCCGTGGAAGAAGCGGAAAAGGGGTGAGGGAGGTGGAGTGGAGCGTTTGTTTCGCCGCTTGTGGACGAGAGGTAGATTTGATTGTCTTCTGTGTGGGTGAGCAACAAGCCAGAGATTGTGGGGTGCCATTGCAGTTTCTTGATGGCTGTGTGGTGGTGCAAGAGCAGTATCGTGTTGTGCTCTTTGTTGTCTGCTTGCAGTCCGGTGTCCTGGGTGGGAGAGGCAAAGACGGGCCTTGACGAAGGGATTTGCCAAACAATGAAGGTTTCTGGAAATCCTTCGGGGCGGAAAGCGAGGAAATTGCCGGTGGCGTCGAATTTCATCTCGAGGGCTGGAGAGTACGAGGTTAGGAGTTGGGATGTGGTGTCGTCGCCAGTACCTAGGTAAGCCCAGTTGCGGTCGCCTTTGCTGCTTACTTGCTCGCGGTATACGGCTGAGATGTCGTCTTCGGGTACTGTCCATGGTTCCAGTGTGCAGGATGGAGAAAAGGTGGTTGTGGAGAGAAGAGTGATGCTACCGTCTGCATTGGCAAGAGCAAGGTGATTGGGTCCCCATACTTGACGCAAAGGACCCAACGTATAAGTCTCCTCGATGGGTGCGGAGACTGTGGGAGGATAACTGCGGTAAAAGTTGCCGTCTGCCGTGTATACGTGTACGGCTGAGTTTGGTGCGCTCAGTGGTGTATCCAAGACACTCAGCCATTTACCCGCAGGACTCCAAGCCAACGACTGAGCATCAGTAGTCGGAAGGCTCATCGTAGCAAAAGCTGTGGTCGATGAAGCATAAATCAAGGACAGTGTATCCATTGCCGAAGCACGAGACAACATGGCAAGCACTGTCTTTTGTCAGTCACGCTCTCCAAACTTGCGAAAAGAGTAGAAACAAACACACCTTCAACTTTACCCTTGACCCTCCTGATCCCCCACGCAGACTTTAGACTACCGATACCAGTCTTCAACTCACCAACCTCCGTAACCCGTCCCCTCCCCACCTCAAAAATACCAACCCTACCAAACTCCCACACCACCACGATATTCTCACCAAAGACATCCACACTAGCAATTCTACCTAGACTAGCGCTTCCATTGCCAATTTTGACCCTGCTAGCCGTGTTGGCCAGACTGTATAGTGAGACATAACTGCTGGTCTGGAGGATGACAGACAGCGAACACGGGGTCCAGTGAAGTGCAGGTGCTTCAGTAGATCGTGTCGTAGGGGCATTCGAGTTGTCGAGCGGGAATGAAGAGGCAATGGTCAGAGTTGCTGTGTAATAAACGTAGAGATGGTCGGGAGTTAGGCCAGCAATATAGTGTCCATCCGGTGAGGGCGAGGCATGTGTTGCTGCTATGACTGTCATGTCAACATCTGTGTCTTAAACAACAGCTCTCTGTCATGGTGCAGAAATATCGAAGGTGGTGATGATCTTGAGTAGACGAGGAAGTGCAGCTAACCATGAGTTGATATCCCATACGACGAGACCGTGGCTCTAACGCAAAACCAGACTTTTGCAACCCAGACATGCATACACGCTCCATCGAAAATAGGACAGTAGGCATTCTTGAGAGTATTATGATCTTTTTGTCCCTTTACTCGCGTGCTGTTTTCTTCTTGCAAGGGGTGTGCATGGAGATAAATGGAAATCCGAACTTACATTCTATCAATTCGGAAAAATCCATGACTACTCAGATTGTGCGCAGCTGAGATATTATCCAAGTTTTGGTGTGGATGTCGACATGCAGGTGTTTGTTGATGCTTGATGTTGCGTGGAGAGTTTTGCCGAGCAACGCAATTTTTGCCGAATCGTCAGGGTCACCATCCGACATGGTTCAATTTACATATATCATGTGTCTTTGCACTGATACGACATAATGTTGAGCGGCCCATTGCGCTATTCGACCTATAATATGATCTGACAGGGACAAGTTAAGCAACCGGACGTGTCAAGTAGTAGCAGAACTGTAGATGTAGCTTGTATTCTTAGGCAGTAAATGAATATGAACGCTCTAAACCAATAATGTAATGCTAGGATGAGAGGCTCAATAAATAGGGTATAACTAACGCCGGATAGCAATGCAAAGACAAATAGGGATTCCGAACCAGTGGAAGTACTTCTCAGCTCTTGGACAGCACTGGACTTTGCGAGTCCCGCCTCACTTGTGGAGCGCTTTTTTGCTCATCTGCCTCACGAATCGTACCGATGAATCCTATCATTGGTTTTCTGCCACTGAGATCGAGACTCTTTGGTTTCGCTGAAGGTGGTGATGCTGGTGGGCTGCCATTCAGTCTAAAAGCAGCTGCCCTCTTTGCCGCTTGCTCTTCCAAAGCATTTGCGAAGAACGGATCAATGGCTGCACCAGCAGCGGAAGCCGCTTGGAGCACAGGTGCGTAGTTGATCACATCGGGTCGTAACGTATTTATCTTGCCGAGACCAGTTTGCGAGTCCAGTCCACCAGAAAAGAAAGGATTGTCATCAGGACTTGGGCTGGCGAAGAAAGGATTCTCCTCAGCCTTCACTGGCGTTTGTGGGCCGGACTGAGGCTCAAAGGCTGAGGTCTGTATATGCAACGAGCTACCACGTCTTTTTGCGACCGGCTGTTTGACGGTCTTTGTAGTCTCGCTGCTATCAGTCTCCTTGGGTATTGACGCACGATCCTGAGTAGAGGTGGAAGCGGTGTTGGGCGCGCCGAATCGCAGACCATGGCGTAGAAGGTTGCGATGCTGGCGCATCTCCTTCCGGATACGTTTGTACTCTCGGTAGTCATCCAGCTCTTCAGCATTCGGACGCTCCAGCACTGGACCGAGGGGTGGCTCTGAAGGGAGACGGTCGAACGAGATGTAATAGTGGATTTCCTTTGTCTTCGGATCCTGAGTAATTCGCCATCCAGAAACCTTGTAGAGCCCATCGTATCTGATCCCAGCGCGAGGAGCGAAGAAGCTGCGCAGAGTATGACTCCGTAGCACTCGAATGGGCCGCCTTGAGGCAAGAGTCCCGGCGCAAAGGCGGTATCGTCTAGAGTCTCCTTGGGTCGAGCGATATGTAAAGTGTGCTGGATCTGTGCAGTCAAGTTCATCACTATCTGCCAGGAGCAAGGCGTATGCTTGTGAATAGCAGGTAGTGACACCGCTGTCGGATGAAGTGTTGGCAATAATACCGTCGTGGAACGCAAACATAGTATTGATCCACCAACTGAGAGAGCTGTTAGAGACGTCGAGAGGGTGGAACGACCAACACTTACTCTCCAGGTTGGAATCCAAGATCTCCGTTGCGTCTCGCGAAGTTTGGATTGACCCATGCGGTTTCCTTGTGCGACCATTTGAGGAGCAGCATTTCTCGTTGAACGTCCTCAGGAGTGCTGATGCCATGTAACCTGCCGCCCGTGTCGTAAATATTGACCTTGATACTTGAAAGTGGACCCCATTCAGCTTCCCATCTGATGATGATTTCTTCAGCTTCTTGGATGAGTCTGACTGGCCATCTGGTAGCGCGCCTAGCGATGTCGATGAGAGCCAGGTGTATGCGAGCGTCGCGAATGGATTCCAGAGTCAAGTAAGATGTGCGTAACCGTTCAAAGAATTTGAATAGAACGATAACAGTATCGGGTCGTAGGGTATCCGGACCTTCGCGAGCGACAAGAGGATCTAGCTCATCTCGAATCCATGAGACGCGGCCTTTGAGGTATTGAACATCGAGTACAGAGGCTTGCTCAATATGAGCAGGAAGCCTCCAGGCGGAGAATCCTGATTGATCAACCATGGCGAAGAAGAGGAGAGTTCATCAAAGCAGTCGGTGTTTACTGTGGTCATACGAGATGCGTAGGTGTTTGATGGTATATTTGGGAAGGAGCGAGTTTGACGCACTCGGCCTGGACAAAAACCCGTGTTGTTGAAACTGTGTTGTTGAAACACAGAAGGAACCAGGGCGTGTATATAGCGAGTGCCTAAAAATCTACAGAATTAATCTCGCAAAAGGACGGGATAGCCATAGCCTCGATCGGCACGTTATGATTAATGATGCCTGTGTGAATTTACTTTGCGCTGTCTCGCCGCCTCGCGACTGCATGCCCAACGGCGATGACAGTTCGACGGCAGCATGCAGGGGCATGAGAAGTGGCATTGTCAACATCCCTCACAAGCAGTCATTCAGCATCGTCGACGATACTCGACAGCGATGATCGGGTAACGAGGAAAGCCGGACGAGGGCAATGAAAGAGCACTGACGTGCCAGTGGTCGTGGCTGGGCGTCGATGATGTGAGGCTTCGCGGCGAGGGGCTTTGACAAGAATCGAGCGTCGGTCGGTCAAGGATGCCAAGGCCGACACGGGGAATCCCCGGGCGTAGCAAAAGCCCACACTCGGTCACTCAGAATTTGCGCTCGCGTCGATTTCCCAAGCGATCGAAGCGACTTCTCGACAATCCACGCCAACCTCGCCCATTTCCGCCCTCCCTCATCACATCGCCAACATGTCTGACGCCGGAGAAATCGAAGTCGAGCAGCCCCAGGGCTACCCCGTCCTGCCCAAGGATGTCGCCTCGGAGATTGGCAGCGTCAAGCTGTTCAACAAGTGGACCTACGAGGATGTCGAGATCAGAGACATCTCTTTGACGTGAGTCTGCGCACTCCTCTGCGACGCCGGGATGGTCATTGTCAGTCTGGGATTGGATGGGAAGAAAGAGATGGACGCGAAAGAGTTGGACATGCGCGCAGGTCTTGAAACAGAGACGCGACATCTTGATACCATACCATACCATACAGACTGGCAACAGACGCACCTTCGAGGCAGAGGAAGTATCGGCACGCGCAAGCACTTAGCTGACCCTCATACCTCAGCGACTACATCCAGATCCGTCAGCCCGTCTACCTCCCCCACTCTGCTGGTCGTTACGCCCAGAAGAGATTCCGCAAGGCCCAGTGCCCCATCATTGAGCGTCTCACCAACGCCCTCATGATGAACGGCCGCAACAACGGAAAGAAGATCATGGCCGTCCGCATCGTCGCCCACGCCTTCGAGATCGTGCGTACCGCCCTGCATCCAGACTTGCGTTCTTTGTCTGTGATCATCTCAATCACCCCAGACAAGCTAACCATTCCCTGCAGATCCACATCATGACCGACCAGAACCCCATTCAGATCGCCGTCGACGCCATCGTCAACTGCGGTCCCCGCGAAGACTCCACCCGTATCGGTTCCGCCGGTACCGTCCGTCGCCAGGCCGTCGATGTCTCTCCCCTCCGCCGTGTCAACCAGGCCATTGCCCTCCTGACCATCGGTGCCCGTGAGGCCGCCTTCCGCAACATCAAGTCCGTTGCCGAGTGCCTTGCTGAGGAGCTCATCAACGCCGCCAAGGGTTCTTCCAACTCGTACGCCATCAAGAAGAAGGATGAGCTCGAGCGTGTCGCCAAGTCCAACCGATAAACGTATCGCCTGGGCAGGCTACAAGGGAGGGAGAGGATCTGTTGGTTTCGGAAAAAAGAAAATGCAAGAGATTTACAAAGAATGGCAAAAGCTTGTCTTTTTTTTTTTTCGCATTCCAGATTACTTGTCTTTTCACAAGCCGACCTTTCTTCTCTCTGGACGTGAGATGACCAAAAAGACAACATTCCCCGGGAAAAGGTGCATCGTTCCGTGTGATCTAACAGGCAGGGCTGGAAAACATGGGGCGCCTCTCTTTTTTTCTTTCTTTCTCAACAACGATCTGTGTCGCTATGCAAGCAAGGCTAGCCTCAATGTCGAGAATGCAAAAAGCAAAATTCCACCAAGTTCTTTTTCTTTGTCTCAACCCAAATTCTACCATCTTGCTTTGCTGCATGTTGGAAACACTTGCATCTGCCACTCTTGCTTGTCACTGATGTTGGTAGGTCATGGTGAGGTACTTTGATTGGGTATGGTCAACGTCGTCTGTGTCTAGATGCAACACCGTCACAATGTTATAGATGCACTGTCTTCTACACCATGTCCGTCGCTGTCAACACGTTTGATCATTCAACCCGTATGTAGCCAGATGATCTTGCCCTTCTACCTTGCCTTGCCGTTTCTTAGCTACACCACATACACTCCATGTCAGTATGAAACACATGGATATACTTTGTTCATCTTCTACCCTTGCCTTTCAAGTCCATACGGTGCTTGAAACCAGTCCATTGCACACCGCACGTCCATCTCTCCACTCCCATCTTCCATTCTTTGCCAATGGTCATCTCTCATCGTCTGTTGTACAAATGACATTATCAGCAAGTACAGTATTCCATCCATATCGATTTCTCCCCTTTTAAGATCACCGGCAACAAAAAGAGATTCGACGGCAAGAAAAGAAAATACAGCAACGGATTCATGTCATTACTAAAAAGTGCAAACAGAAAGAAGGACCCAGAAAACACAATGGAAAGACATAGGAAAATATCCCAAGCCTCCCTTCCATTTTTCCCTCTCCAAAAAAGAAAGAACACGCCATGCCTGCCAAAATGAAAAGAAAGAAAAAACCCGCCTCCCATGAACATATGAGAACACAACAAAAAAGCCTCTCCCTTCCAAACTCGAAAGTTTACAAGAAAAGAGCAGAAGACGAAAACATGTACAAAGAAGCATCTCTCCTCAAAGCAACTCAAGGACCACGACTCTTAGATCTGCTCCCCACACCGCTGGCTCCAGGCGGCGCAGAAGCATCCCTACCCAAACGTCTGGGTGTAGCCATGCCAGCAGCGCCATTGCTCCTCGCTCTACCTCTCCTCTCTCTAATAGCAGCAAGAGCAGCCTCTCTATCGATAGGCGTGTTCAAGAACTCCGGAATGTTCGGGTGTAACGCGGGCGTCGAGCAAGAGGTGGTCATTGGGGTTTTAAGATGGTGGGGCGGTGCGCTGACGGTGCGCGCGGTGGGGATGGGTGTGCGAGGGGGTTGGAGCAGAGGCAGGGAGTTTTCCTTGTCTGAAGTCGAAGATGGGTCTTCGTCTTGGTCGTTGAAGTTTATGGGGACGCGTAGGGTTTGCTTTGTGGTGGTTGTTGGAGGTGGGAGGGGGCTTGTGGTGTTTTGGGGTGAGTCGTGGGCGGTTGGTGTGCTGGCGTGGCTGCGGATGGGTGTGTGGGTGGAGTTAGTGTGGGTTGTGTCTGGCTCGGGGGTATCTTCGATGGCGTAGTCGTTGTGGGCGGGCTCGGGGTCTGCTTCGGGCATTGGCTCGTCTTCTTGTTTCTTGGGAGAGTCGATTTCGATGTCAAAGTCGTCGACTGGCTCTTCACGCGGCTGGTCTTGAGGAGCGGTGTGTTGTTGGTTTGCGAGCAGCTCGAGGTGCTTGTCTTTCATGGCTTGGAGAGCAACAATGTGGTCGATTTCCAAGAAGGCAATCAGGTCGTTTGAATCGGCGCGCAGCTTCTTCTCCCAGTCGACCTCTTCTTGCAGTTGCTGTTCCTGTCTCCAGTGCAGCTTCTCGCGCTCCATGTAGTCCTTCTGCATCTTGCGCAGCTGTTCTTCGTGCTTGACTTTTTGCTGCTTGAAGCGCTCCTTGGCCTTTTCGTACTTTTTCTGTCGTAGCTGATCAGTCGTGTGCTAGGTGCTGAACAGAAGCGAGGTACACATACCTCGTACTCGTCCAATCGCGTGCGCAAGTCGGTCTTCTCGCGCAGACGCTCTTCGGCGACGTCTCTCTGCTCCCTGAGCTCGTCGCGCAAGCTTGTAGCTTCGGTCTCTGCCTCCTCACGCGCCATCTCGGCTCTCCTCAGAGCAGCTTCCAGTCGTCGCACTGTGCGCTTGGCGCTGTCTTCGTCGCGGTCCTTGACCTCGAGGGTGGTGAAGCGGTCGACCAGGGCATTAACCGACATGTCGGGGGCGCTGTGAGATGAAGCCATGAGGAATCTGAATGGTGATGTGACTGTGGCGTGCATTGTGCCGCCGGAGCGTGAAGGCGACGCCATGGTGGTTTGGGATTATTGATGCTGGTAGCTAGGTAGGTGCGTCGAGTGCGAAGAAGCTCGACTGTCGACTAGGTATGGACTATATAAGCAACTGAAGCTTGTGCGGCAAAGATTTGGCCGAGTGTAAACATGCGCCCTGTTGCTGGCGCGACCACCACAAATGCACAGACCATCAACTCTGACATGCTCGTCACCACCATGCACATTCACCATCATCTACCTTTCCATCATCCTCCTGCTTTTCGGCCGTATACCATGTACCTGTCATCATCGTGAGTCGTGTTTACTAGACTGGATCTGTCGACTTACGCCTGGTCTTGGATCTGCCATCTCGAATCCTTCATCTCCTTGCGCAACCCAGCCAGAAACACCTCCACCTCTGCCACCGACCATCCCGCTCGAGTCAACGAGGCCATGGTGATGCCTTGTAATCCCATCTTGAGTTGCTCTATCAAAAAGTCAGCAATTTTCTTGACTACCCTCTTGTTACACACTCACCAACATGCCAAAACCCAATGGCCCTGTGCCGCTTATCTGATGGCCACGTCCCCCATGGCACTGGTCTCACAACCTCAACCACATCTTCGAACCCTGCAGCCAGGAGCATCTGCTTGAACTTTGATGCGATACGCATGTCAAATCCTTTCTTCCCTAGGATCTTGCCTTGAATAGCAAACCACTCGTCGATCAGTGGTGGACTCGGTCTGCCCTCGAATGCCGACAGGGGATGTAAGTCAAGTTCGGCCAACTCGATATAACCGCCAGGTTTGAGCGTCCGGTAGGCCTGCGCGAGCATTGACGGCCAATCCAAGACAGACATGAACATGAACCTGCAATGCACAAAGTCGAACGACGATGGTTGCCACAGCCATTCTTGCTCGAGATCATCTATTTCGAAAACCAGGTTCGGTGGTACCCAGCTTGGTTGGACTGGCGAAATGTCGAACCCAATCACTTCGGCTGATGGATACTTGTCCGCTGCCTGCATGGCCCAAATGCCTGATCCTGTCCCGACATCGAGTATCTTCTGCGGGCTATCTCCAATGGGAGCGAGGTGGAGATTGCCTTCGAGAACCAGTGTCCACATATGATGCTTCATATCTTCCCGGTCGAGTTCTGTATCGTCATTCGGGAGAAGATATCGTCCACCACCCATCGAATGATATCTCCGTCCGTTTTCCCAGTAGTAGTCCTCGGCATCACTGCGGATGGTGCTGCAATAACTTGCAGACACAGAGCTACCATAGTCGCTAGCAGACGAATCCTTTTGTCGGGTTTCAGCAGAGTGTATATCGATAGCGTGAACGGAAATAGACTCACATTGTCTCTACCCATCTCACCATCGTCATCCTCAGACTGCATAGAGATGGCGTCTTGGTCGTCAAATCCAATATTGATGTGATTGTTTGAGACCGTCAAAGAACCATTATCATGTGCAGCTCTCTCGGCCATCATGCACTTTTATACCTTCCTATTTCCTCCTCACCTTCACCAACCTCGATGCCAATGAACCGATCCTTTGAATATCACAAATGTCCCTTTAATCCTAGTTGATGTTGGAATTCGTTTCGACGTTCTAGAGACTCGCCTGCGGTCATGCAAAGATCGCCCGACTGCTGGATGCAGCGGCACGTTTCGGGTTCCACTGTGGAGTGTCGCGTTTGCGCTTCGTCCTGCGGATGTTTGGCTCGTTCTCTCCTGTTCGTTCTTTGCGTATGGGAATTGTTTGGAGCAGTCAACGGGGTCATCAATCAAAGTCGCACTCCTCTTTATATCTTGCCGGCCATCACACGGGTGGGTATGGTCCAACAGTCCCGGCGAACTGGCCGTGTGTCGAAGCCGTGAAGCGCGCTTAGCAAGCCGATCAGTGTCAAGGAAGAGGGGTGATACAGGGTGCCTACCGAGAGTGTATTAGGGTACATGGTAAAGCATCCGACGTGATTGGCATGACCTGACGAGAGTATGCTTGTTTGACATGTGTCACTGCATCACGCCCTGTGTATGGTCACCATGGTGGCGCATTATGCCACCAATCTTCCATCATATCACCACACGGCTCAAAGTCCCATGGGTTGAATTGAACCATCTCTTGTAAAAAGGCAAGTGCGGGTCTGGTGCTTTGATTTTGCTTGATTGGTCGCTTCTCCTAGCGAGACGAACTACAAAAAAATCTCAGACCGCCAGTTGTCTCCCCAAATTCGTTCCCTTTTGCCTTGTTCTTGTCTTCCTATCCTGACCGCATCCATTGCTTTGGGATTGTACTTTTGAGTCTTCGATCACGCGGGACAGCACTCTAGCACAGCCAAGCGTGTTCCGTTATTATGGCGCCTAACACTGAAGACAAGGGTGTAACCCGCGTTTTAATCATCGGTGCCGGTATCACATTCGTTACAAGACACGGGGTAGCATTGGCATAATTGCTGACTGGAGAACAGGTGTAACCGGTCTTGTGATCGCGCATGGACTGCAGAAGGTAAGGGCAATATCCTTTGTCGCACAAAGAAAACCTATCCACTCCTGCCTCGATGTGTGCTAGAGTTTGTCACTTCTGCTCTGCTCTCACAGCACAGAGCTATGTGCAAGCTATAGAGAGGCACAATTATCTCCCGGACTGGTAGCGAAGCCAAAGAGAGCCGATCGAATGACTTCTCTCGGCAGGTACTACCCTGGTGTTCGAGGTCATCGTGCAGTCTTATAGTTACACGCGTTATAGACTTTGACATACGAGAAGGCCGTCTCTCCTGCTACATGTTTTCTCTCCAGGCAGGCGCATCTCACTACCACATCTCTACACATGAGCAATGACAACAAGAAACTCACACTGAGCCACAGGCAGGCATACCGTACGCAATCTTCGACCACGAGCCCAACGCCTCTTCCCGCCCTCGAGAATGGTCAATGGGACTGCATTGGTCATTACCCCTTCTTCAATCGCTACTTCCTGCGCAATTGTTCTCGAGGATCCAAGAAACATGCATTGATCCATCGCTCGATTGGTCGCAGTCGCCACTTGACCGTATGCGCATGTACAATGGATTGACTGGAGACATCATGAAAGACATACCCATCAAGGGAAAAATCATCCGAGTATCGAGAAGGAAACTGAGAGCGCTCGTGGCTGAAGGGGTGGATGTGAAGGTAATGCTCACACTGTTCAAATCTGGTGGTTTCAGGACGATGTGCTGATAAACAGCAGTATGATCACTCTCTGGCCGATATTCGCTACAACTCTGATAACACAGTGACCGCCATCTTCGCCAACGGCACCGAGGAAACTGGATCGCTGGTTGTCGGTGCAGATGGACCACGCTCTGCTGTACGCAATCTCGTTTTCAGCGAAACAGAGGCTGCAGTTAAGCCGCTGGAAAATGTCATCCACACAAACCTTACTTTCCATCCCAGAGACGCAGATAAAGCATTGTTCCTACGATCTGCACATCCCGGTAGGAGTTGGTCTTCATAGCCTACTAAAAAGCTGGACTAACAGCAACAACAGCCTGGAGCATATGCTTACACCCAGATTTGTTCTGCATGCTATCCGGTAAGTCCCTTCCCTCAAAACCCCACTCTCAACATACCTAATCGAGGAGATGCAGTTGTCCAAGACACCCCCTCTCCAGACCCATCAACCTGGTCCTTCCAACTCGTCTCCGGCTGGCTGGGCTCCCGCTCTTCCTTCCCCACCCCCTCCTCTCGCCTCACAGAGCTCAAACGCAGAGGACATCTCCTCTGCGAACCCTTCAGATCAGCCTACGACTGCTTATCCTCCACTCCAGACGTCAGATTCGAAGAACTGAGCTGTTGGGAAACCCGCGAATGGGATTGTCGAGACGGAAGAATTGCCCTTGCCGGCGATGCCGCTCATGCAATGCCACCCCGTAAAGTCTACCCCTGGACTACATTGCAGAAGAACATGATACTGATGATTTGATACGCACACAGATCGTGGACAAGGACTCAACCACGCAATCCAAGATGCTTACAACCTCGTGCACACCCTCAGCTCCCCATGCACCACTGCCGAAACCTCAACAACAGCAAAACTTCAAGCTTATGCAAGGGAAGTCAGCGTGCGCGGTGCAGAGGAAGTCAGACTGTCACGGCAAAACGCATACATGGTTTTGGATTGGAAGTTGCTGGAGCAAAGCCCGGTGTTTAGGCATGCTTTGGATAAAAGTCCTGGTTCTGTTGATGTTGATGTTGATGTTGAGAGAGATACAGAGAAAGGAGAGGAAGGAGAGAAAGAGGAAGCAGAGGTTAAGGGTGGGGATAAGGAGGTTGTGGCTTTGGTTGGTGCATAAGTGATGTATGTGGAAGGTAAACTGTTGGTGTGGTGATTTGCAGTTTGTTGCTTACTCGGCCTTCCTGCTTGAGAAAACGTGGGTTTCCGTGGAAGATCTGCGGGTATTGCATCAGTACTCCAAGTGCCTCGTGGCCCGAAAACCGAGGATAGTTGACAAGAGCAACCTCGACATCAACTACAGTCATCGAAAAACCCGTGAGTTGTGCAGTGCAGTGTAGTCCCCTCAGCAGCAAGGTTTGGCTCAGCTGCACACGCATTCCCTTGCCCAGGACGAAAAATATTGCACTAGTTGGTGTTTTGGTGTATAGATTACGCTGCGATCCACACAGGGGGGTACAACAATAACATCCATGCTAATTTTTCCATAGGAATAGGATAGGATACGCTAACGTGAATACAAGTAAAGTGACATCAAAAAAAAACCTCGTGATCTTCTTCTTCTTTTCCCTTTCTCCCTCCTCAAAACACTCGCAACTTGCATCTGCCCTGTCTCATAAATGCACAAGAAGGAAAAAGAAAAGGATACAACTACTGCATCTTCTTGACCTCCTGAGGCGGCGCAGCTCTATCAATCAAACCCGCACCCACCTGAGCAGTCTCATGCCAATTCCTCTGTCTAGCCCAGAACCTATCCTCGAGCCTCGAGCTCCTCAGACTGCTCGCTCTAGCCTCCTCCTCCAGACTCTGCCTAGTGATCTTTCCGCCAAACTCGCCAATGGCAGGCAACTTCTGGCTTTCGGACAGCGACTCTGAAAAGTAGCGTTGGCGCACGAGGTAGCGGTCGCGACGTTCCTTTTGGCGGCCCGGAGAGTCGATTTTGGAGATGCCGAGGCGGACCGCCCAGCGGATGAGCAGGTAGCTGTGTTCGGCGAAGAAGATGGTGAGGAGGAGGGCCCAGCCGCGGATGTTTTTGGGTGTGCCGTCGGGGCCGAGGCCGTCGTTGCTGAAGAGGTAGACGAGGGCGGCGGTGGTGATGCTGCCGAGCCAGGAGATGAAGGACAGGGAGTCCAACCAGGGACCGATGGTGTCCGCGCGTTCGGGGATGGGACGTTGCATCTCGATGCAAATCTTGACGGCGTCGGCGCGGAGTTCGAGCCAGTTGTTTGCGAGGAAGGAGACTGCTGTCAAGGGCCAGACGGTGCTGAAGAGTGCTAGGTAGCCGAATTGGACGACCATTTCGCGGAGGTCAGATGTGACGTTGTAGACACCGAGTTCAGCTTCGCGACGAACGCGGGTCAGGAAGGCGGCCTCATCGGGGTTGTCGCTCTCAACAGGGGCAGTAGCGGGACGACCATTCTTTGCGGCACGCTCACTCTGCATCTCCTTGTACTTGGTGAAGCCTTGACGCTTGAGGTAAGGTACGACGATCTCCATACCAAGGTTGACGATTTGAGCAGTGACGGTAAAGTAGATGATTTGCTTGCGTAGACGATCGGGGTTGATGACGAATGAGCCAACCTGGGGTGCCTGCAGCTGCTTCTCATTCTGGGCGAAAGGTCTAGCAGTCAGGCTGAAGACGTCGAGGAAAGGAACCACGACGCTGCCGAAGGGAACGTAAACGAAAGCAGTCAGGAAGACGGGTAGGTATGAGGTGATGAAGTTCAGAACAAAGATCTTTTGTGTCATGGCGTAGTTGTAGGCATCGTCTGTTTCGTAGTTCTCGAACTTGGTCAGACGCTCAGCAAAGGTGGTGAGGATGCCGTTCAGGACGGGCATGACTGTGGTCAAGATGATTGTGGGAAGGAAGACCTAAGGAATCAGTATAGCACATGTAGCTGTAGCAGACAACGACTTACCAAAACAGACTTGAGAGGGCCACCATAGATTTCCGAAATGAATATCTCAATGCCGAAGCAAGTGGCGATCAAGCTACCGAGTACGGTGGCTGCGGAAATGGCAAAGGGCACCTGGAGCAGCTGACGTTGAAGACGCTTGGTGGCAGGGAAGATCTGCATCTTCTCACCAGTGACGGGATCGGTGCCCTCGTGTTCATGCTCAAAGTGTCTGCGCTTGGTCTGGATGTTTGAAACGCCACGGACACCCCATCTGATACCGAGCTCGACCTCCTGGTGCTTCCAGTACTCGACAAAGATGATGCACCAGAGAGTGCTGACGATGGCGTAGACGGGCGAGAATTTGCCCAAGAGAAGCCAGGCAGTGGCTCCAAAGGCGGCGGGAAAGACGAGGAAGGTAAAGTAAGACTGGGTAAAGGCAAAGTAAAAGGCAATCTTCTCGCCCAGTCTGTTTCTGATCTCGTCGAGATCTTCAGGCTCCAGGAGGTATTTCTTGGCCCATCTCTTGATCCACTCTTTGTTGTAGGCGTGGTCGTGTAGGGCAAAGACGGACTCGACCATCTTCCACTCTCCTTCCTTGGGAGTGATTCCAGCACAGCCTTCTTCTACCGAGTTGGTGATCATGCGGTAGATGATGCGGTAGCGCTCGGCTTCGTGAAGCGGTTCCTCGTCGATGGCCTTTTGAGTTTCCTTTTGTGGTGCTGCCGTTCTGACCCCGTGGATCCAGTCCTTGACCCTGGAGCGGTACACCTCGGCATTGACGTGCTCCTCGCTGGCGACCTTGACGAAGATCAACAGAGAGTGGTTGTCTCCGTTGCGGACTTCGGTAGCCAGTCCGACCTTGGCCAGTCTTTCTACGAGGATGGCGAATTTCTTTCCTGCTTCGGCCTTGCCTACAAAGAGCTGTTAGTACTGGCCATGTGGAGTGCGAGGTTTACACGTACTGGTATTCGCAAAGCGAAAGACAATGACATAGTCGGTCTCCATGTTTGTCTTGATGCCCTTGTCGTTGTCCTTGAAGGTCGGCGACAGGGACGTCGGTGAATATGCCTCTTTCATCTTGTCCAAGAGCTGTCCGTCACAGCGATTGGTTTCTCGGAAGTTGGAACTAGGAGATTGTCAACCTGGGCGAGGTCGGTATGATGCTTGACAGAGCTCATTGCTGGAAACTTGATCGGGAGCTGCGGCCGGCCTACGTCATGGAGGGCGCCGTTTCACATGCAGCCTTGATGAGTATCCGAGCCCCTAGCCGGATAGACTCCTATCAAAGCGCATCCAAGATACTTGATCGAGACTTTAGTGTATACCATAGTTGAATGTGTATTTACAAGTAACCAATACTTGAGGACATCTGTTAGAGTGTCGTAAATGCCCCTCGCTCAAAGGTTTGTGACAGCTCCCGTGAACAGATATAGATGGAGGCTTCAGTACCGAGACCTTCACATGCATCCTGTCCTACCATCGCCAGCTCGTCTGTCCATTCAACAACTCACATCAAATCCACTTTGAATCTTCAGAACAACTCTCTCTGACATGACTGAATAGCACGCCAAACATGTTCTCTCCTTTCGCACCTCCCTCACCCTTCGAGCCACCATCTCTGCTCTACCTCTTCCTCCTCTCCCCACCAAAGTTCCTCTTGCGAACACTACACCGCGTAATCTCCCTCTTCCGCTCCTCACCCTCACTGCCCCAAAACTTGCTTCCCATAAGGGTAGTCTGTCTCTCAGACACACACTGCCAAATCCCCTCTGAGGTTCCCGATGGCGACCTCCTGATTCACGCCGGCGACCTCACACAAGCCGGCACACCCACAGAACTCCAAGCACAGCTGGATTGGCTAAACTCGCTGCCGCACACGCACAAAGTGGTCATTGCGGGAAATCACGATACCTATCTGGATCCTCGGTCACGGGCAACACTACCTCCCGCAGACGTGCAAAACGCGAGCTTGGAGTGGGGAAATGTACACTATCTCCAGCACTCGACTGCGACTCTCACATTCCCCTCGCGGAGAAACCGGAAACTGGTGGTGCATGGTGCGCCGCAGATCCCCGCTTGTGGCGGCGATGAGTTTGCGTTCCAGTATCCTAGGGGGAGAGATGCGTGGGCGGATACGGTGCCCGAGGGGATAGATGTCTTGGTCACGCACACGCCCCCGAAACACCACATGGATCTTTATGGCTTGGGGTGTGAGTATTTGCTGGCTGAGCTGTGGCGTGTCAAGCCAAGGCTGAATGTGTTTGGGCATGTGCATGCGGGAAGAGGCAAGGAGGTTGTGTATTGGGATGATGCGCAGAGGGCTTTTGAGGATGGGTGTAGCAGGAAAGATGGCTTGGTTAGGGGCATGGTGGATCTGTGGTTGTGGGTGGATGTGGTCAGGGTGGTTTGGCATGGCGTGTCGAATGTGGTCTGGGATAGGATTTGGGGTGGTGAGGGCCGGGTGACGAGGATGGTTAATGCTAGTGCCATGTACGTTAATACTGGCCAGCTTAAGAATATGCCGCAGGTGATTGAGATATGATTCAGGAAATATGGATATCTCTGCATACTGAAGACTTTCCTCTTCTTGTAGACTTATGGTGTGTTGCTATCATAAAACATGACGCTAGTGTTTTCACTTCCAGGATCGTGAGGGTAGAGGAACAAATGAACAAATTCGAAAGGGTATAATATTCCAAGAAGACAATAGAAAGAAAAAAAAAAAAAGGTGCAAAAACTCTCTACTCCCTCTTCTTACCACCACCAGCCTTCCAAGCAGCAGCTCTGTTACTGCTCCTGGTTCTCGGCTTACCCTTCTTCTTTCCAGACCCACCCAGCTTAAGCCCACTCTTACCAGCTCCAGCCTTGGCTCTGTGGCCCTCGAAGATGAAACTCTCAGGTGTCTTGAAGCCCTGGGGTGTTCCTCCTATCGGCTTGCCCTTTTGGACTTGAGCGGCTGCAGCACGACCGAGCAGTTTGCCCGCACGGCCCATGTTGGACTGCACGACCGGGTCGGCTTTGGGGTTGTAAATGCCCTTGTTGGTTGCGCCGGGGGCTTTGACGGCGTTGCTGCCGGGCTTGACATTGCGCTTGATGGTCTTTGCGCGGGTGACGCGGAGCTTGCGAGGGAGCATGGGAGGGAACTTTTTCTCGTTGAGGAGGAGGGCGGCCTCGACGGCGTTTTCTTCCTGTTTGTGCTGTTAGTGTTGTCAAGACGGGAGTTGGGGCTGTGAGGTTCAACTTACGGTGAACTGCACGTATGCGAAACCCTTTCCTACTCTGGTCTGAGGGTCGCGGGGCACGCGAACACTCTCGACCTTGCCGCAGGTGGAGAATGTGCGCCATAGACCCTCCTCGACATCGCTGGGGGTCTTGTTGCCCTTGCGTGTACCCTTGCCTTCTTCGGCGTTGGCCTTGTCAATGTTGCTCTCGTCATCAACGAAGCCAAGGTTGCCGACGAAAACACATCGTCTGGGCTCGGTCTTTGCGGGATGGGCCACCTCGTCGACACGGAGATGGCGGTCCAGGACGACTGTTCCGTTCAAGCGCTTGGCGGCTTCACGGGCCAGAGCATTCGATGAGTAGACGGCGTATGCGTTTGTGGACTTTGTCGTCTCGACCATAATCTCCTTCTTTGCGAAAGCGGCCTTCTTGGGGATGGCGCTGGCGTAGGCAGTCGAGCGGAAACGCAGAGACTCTACGCTGTGTGCAGGCTGGCCCTTCTCGGCGTCTGCAATGTCCTCAAAGAAGGATTCGAGATGGCGCATCAGAGTCTTCTTTGCCGTCTTTGAGGTGATTGCTTCGGCCGACACGTTGCCCAAGAAGACGGTTCGCTGCGCCTTTACCAGATCCGAGTCGTTGTCGGGCTCCAGGGTCTCGTGCATCGGGGGTGGTGACATTTCCGTGGCATCGGCGGCGTCCGAGTCTTGTTCGTCGCTGTCGCTGTCGTCGGAAGCCTTCTTCTCTTTCTTTTGGCGCTTGGAAGTGCGGTCCTCGTTTGCTTTGGCGATAGCCTTTTCCTCTTGGCGGCCGAGTTTGTCCATGTAGACATCTTCCAGTTCGGGCTCCTTGTCCTTTCTCTTTCTCTTGCGGTTGTTGCTTTCGAGAGCGGCCTGGGCAGCAGCTTGGGCGTCCTTGACGTCTGGAACATGTGCGTCGCTGTCGTCTTCTGCTTCGGCCTCGGATTCGACATGGTCGTCTGCGTCGACAGCGTCTAGCTCATCATCGTCGAGTTCCGAGAGTTCTTCATCGTTGTCATGGCCCTCTTGTTCGTCTTCCGACTCTCCCTTCTTCTTTGTGGTTCTGGCGGATTGAGTTGGGATCTCGGTGTAGATGGGTTTGGCGACACCAAACTGGAAAGGTCAGTATTTTGCGACTCGGAGGACACGGATTGTTTGCGAGACATACAGAGTTGGCGAACAGGCTGGAAATGGTAGGATCCAATTTTTCAGCAGCTGCCAGAGCAGAGGGCTTTTGTGTCTTTTCGGACTTGTGCTCGTTGTTGTGGACCTTGTCCCTCTTCTGCGACTTGTCCTTTTTGTCTCTTGAATGCGCCATGGTTGCTGTGGTGTAGTCGGGAACAAAAGTCGAGTGGTTGGATTTTCTTTCGAGGCGCTCGGCGGGTCGGGCTTTCCAGATTGCTATTGCCGGGGAAGCGCTGGCTATCGATAAGCTTTGGCGTCGCTGAAGCGTCTTGGCTTCGCTCGTGAAAGGTGACGAGCGAGTCGAACTGTCCGTCTACCATTGCCAGCATTGCTCCACGCCATTGCTCCATCTCTTGCCTGTCCGCCGCCTTCAAGCCCTCGCTCCGACACTCACGCACGCGCTCCTCCCCGTCCACCTCCTCCAGCTGCCCTCGCTCCCTCGCTCCCTCGCTCCCTCTCTCTCTCTCTCTCTCTGCTCGACGACCAAGGCTTCCGCTGCTCGCGACGGGGCCCATGCAGAATGGACACTCCCTCTATTTCTCCCCTCAGTACCACCTCGAGGTCCGCTATTCCTTCGACCATCGATCCCATACCCATACAGCTCCAGCCCGTCGAACAGCCCCATCTCGTCCATGCCGTCGAC
Source organism: Aureobasidium sp. SLJ-2021a (assembly GCA_019677095.1). NCBI lineage: Eukaryota > Fungi > Ascomycota > Dothideomycetes > Dothideales > Saccotheciaceae > Aureobasidium > Aureobasidium sp. SLJ-2021a. The sequence continues at coordinate 204,779 of JAHRBU010000017.1, read as the reverse complement.
CAAAGCGACGGTTCCAGCAGTCTGAGCGACTATGACGCCGAGTTCGACGACCAAGACCACAGAGACAACAACGACCGAGACTCAGAAGCCGAGACCGAACGTCTCGATCCCTCGCCCATAAAGTCGTGGATTCCCTCTCCGACAAAACTAAACCAAGCCCAAGTTCGCTCCGAGCCTGCCTCTTCACCAGATCCCCAACCTCAGTCGCCCTCGCCCACCCAACCTCGCCTAGGTACCGACACTGCCGACCATCCAAAACTCAGTGCTGACCTCCCGCTCTCAGCCTCGCCTACCGCCATCGCAGGCAGAAAACGCAAAAGACCGAGTCCCGTCAGCGACGCCGACAGTCCTCTCTCTGAACACTCAGACTCCGAAGAAGCACTCGCTCTCAGTCACAGCAACCATGTCGATCACGTCCCCGAAAGTCGACAAGAGACACCGGACCCCAACGACGAAGTCGACGAGAACCCTTACATTTCACCAATGAAGGCTGCCCGCTTGAAAAGAGCAAAGCAAAAATCCAAACAGATTCGCGACACTTCTCCTGCTGTTCAAGCCCTTGGCAATGAGCTTGAGGATGACGAGGCTGACGAGCCGAACGATGGCGACGACGAGACAAAAAAGCGCGCCACTGAAGCCTTTACAGCCATCGTCGAGCAGTTTCAGACATTCCGCACCAAGTAAGTCGCACATCTTTCTTCCGTCTTGATCGACACTAATCTCGTACCAGAATGCACAACGAACGCTTGGCTTCAGCAGAGGCCGAACTGGAACAGCTGAGCGTGCCGAACGCAACCCACCCCGACTTCCTCTCCATGTTGCAATGCATCACTGCTCGTCGCGACACCAAGATCAAACAAGAGATGACACTGCACCGCTACAAGCTCGGCACCCTTCGAAATCAGGTCCTTGCAGAACGCGCCCAACTGCACACCCAATACTTCCAGGAAGCACGAGAGCTACGCGACTCACTGTTGGAGCAGCTAGGAAAGCAATGGTACGACATACAGAAAGAGCGTCGCCAATTTCAGGCCGACCAACAAGACCAGTATTCGTACAAGTTTCCCACAAAGCGCTCCGACCAAGTGCGCAACCAGGAAAAGTACAATCGCGAAGTCTCGATCCTGTCCGGCATGGCCAAATACCGAGGCTTCCCTGCTGCGCCAGATATTCAAGGCGCACGGACGAATGAGCTCGACGATGACTTCAAGGCCATGCACATCCCGCGCAGGCAAACGTTACCTCAGCAGCAAGGCCCCGCTTACCAGAACCCCGTGCACATGCATTCGGCTCCTGCGTCAGTACGTACTGCTGAAGAGAGGTTCATAGAGCAGACTCCTTGGGCCAATCCTCAGCATCCTTTGCATCACCAATCACGAACTCCCGGTCCGTTCGGCACATATGGCATGCATCTCCAACCGAACATGATGCGCCAGGTCTCCGCTCCGGGCCAGCGTACTGCTTCTCCCTTCACCACGCCACTGCCAAACTCGGCAAAACGCGCCGATTACCCACAGAACGGTCTTGGCTCTAACGATACCATTGGCATTCCTAGCGACACTCCTTCAAGTGCAGTACCGCAGACTGGAGAGCGATTCACACAAGGTCCCCCTGGTGACGTTTCGCCGACCGACCAACTCAAAGTACGCTCTGCTCTAGGCAACCCACTCAACAACCGTGCAGACAGGCGCGACTTCTCAGGTCTATTGAGCGCCTCGACTATTGAGACACCCAGTGACCCAGCCGAGATGGATCGTCATGGCGCACCCTCACATACCAGCGCCGCACAGAACGGCTTGCCTCTGCAGCTGCCGGTCGAACACTCTGCTCCCCAACAGGCTTTTGTCACGAGCGCATTGCACACGCAGAATGGAAAGCCAGAAGATCGGAAGCCAGATCTTTACGAGAACATAAACTACAGGAGGCCACAGTTGGGTGCTTTTGGCACGCCAATGCCGCTGTTCGGCACCAACTCGTCTGCGCACCAAGATGGTCAAAAAGCGTCATAGTCTGATGTTTTCCGACACCATCCCGATGAGCACTATGGAGGAGGCCGTTTTCGTAATGCACGCCCACCAAGAACGTGGACATGGCCAAAACATCCCTCCTAGGTCTCACACACGAATAATGATTAATCGTCAAACGACAGCAGCAGACACGGGCATCTGAGATCTACACAAGGCGTTATAGACAAGAAACAGCAGACAGGCTAGCTGTGCATCACTCATCAAAGATCTCAAGGCGTCCTACGCTGATTCAACTTGGCATATATACAAGGGACGAGAAGGCGCCCCTTCATGAACAAGTGTTTTATACCCACGACTTTTCCAGTTCTCCCTTGAGTGTTGTTAGCAAAGATAGCGTAGATACAAGTCCATGTCAAGGAACGAAATTCACCATAATCCGTTCCTCTCTCTTGTTACATGCTTGTCCACACGATTTTCACCTATACATGTGCGTCTCCATTGATCTGACGATGGCTCGAATTAAAAGCGACATCATAAAGATGTGTGCAAATAAACGGTTGCTACCAGAAAAACAAGAGGTTCACGATTAATCTTGAGCAAGCCCCTCGCCAGATGGGATACATGGGTGTCCGAGCAAAACACAAAAAGAAATCTCCTCTCTCTGAGTCGAACAAAGGACCTTCTGATGACAATCGAACAATTACAGTCAGACGCTCTAAACCAACTGAGCTAAGAAGAGATTGATGGAAGATGCCAAAATTTTAACGTATATAATTCCTAGACCACGTTAAATCTGGCGATCGTGTCGGGCTCCCCATCGCACTCCGTTGCACAGCTGCTCTCAACCTCTGCGAGTAATCTCTCAGTCTTGGTTTCTTCCTGCATCAAGATTCTTTTCCAGCTATCAGTGCTATTCAAGTCTCTTGGAACGGTATGCTGTACACTCGCCAAGGGACAGTACGACACTGCTCCTGAACCACTGCCTCTGTAACACGTATCTAAACATCTTGCATTGCATCAACCACCACCTCAAAATGCACGCAGCACCTCATCTGCAAAGAGCCGGACTGATCGACTTGCTGTATCGATGATCCCCCTCTTGTTTTCTCCGCATCAAGCTTTCGACGGGCCAACCACAATCGGCGTGCTACCAGTTAAGCATGCAACGAGCAAGGAACAGCCATCGCTGCTTCCTTCTCCGCACATGCCGTCCATTGTCCATTGAACATATATTCGTGTAGTCCTCCATCAAATCCTCGAGCATCTCAACAATGCCTGTCCCATCCATCACCATGATCGAGTTATTGCTACCTGCATTGCTTGTTCTGACTGCCTGGGCACAGGACCCCTATACCCAGAATTACGATTCCAACAGGTAAACCTTGCTGTGGCTTGAGAGTTATACCTCTGGGCTTCACTGTCTGGCGTTCTTGCTCACAATTCTTAGGCACAAGACTCCCTCTTACTCACCCGTTCGCCCTCCAGCTGTACCTCTTGCTGTCCGTAGCCCCTACACCAGCATCTGGACATCTACTGCCAGCAATGGCACTCTCAATACCAATGGAGCTATGTTCTGGCCTGGAACACTTGCTGGCTGGGAGGGCATCATCGTCGTAGACGAAGTTGCTTATGAGTACATGGGTACTGGATTGCAATCACTTCCACCACTTGATAACGTCAAAACTGCTTCTCAACTCGCCGTCTCGTTCGATTCCCAATACTCAAACTTCACCATCCGCGCCGGTCCTGTCGATCTCGTCGCAAGTTTCTTCAGTCCCGTTATACCACAGGACCTTTGCCGTACCAGTATTCCCCTCAGCTACCTTCAAGTCGGCTTCCACAGTACGGACAGCCGGTCCCATGATGTCCAGCTATACAGCGATGTCAATGCAGGTTGGATCTCACCAGAGACTAACACGACCGTGAATTGGAACCTGTTCGAAGGCGCTTCAGTTGTCAACGGAAGTGGCAATGCCACTGGTGGTCCGTCTGCTGTTTACAGTTGGGTGGTTTCCCAAGAGAACCAGTATGAGTTCGGAGAACAGCAAGACTTTCCCCAATGGGGTAACTTCACCTACTCCTCGAGCCCTGGTCGTTCTCAAAACTTCAGCTTCCAGAGCGGCTATTCGCTCAACCTTCGGTACAACTATGTGACAAGCCTTGAGCTCTCTGACATTGTGGACTCTGAATACCGTGGCGCTCAAAGCAAGGAGCCGGTCTTCGCATTCGTACATGACTTTGGTTCGGCAACTTCAGGAAGTGCTCTGTACACCATTGGAACGGTGCAACAAAATGTCATCAGGTTCTTGACCTCTGATGGACTTGTCCCTCTACAGCCGTGGTGGACAGAGTGCTATGGTAGTGATCTGTTTGACCTCATCGACTTCCACTACAGCGATTTCACCATCAGCCAAGCGAAGGGTGCCAGTTTCGATGCTCAGCTCAAGGCTGACGTTCAAGCGTACTACTCGACCACTTCAGGATCATTATACAGCAACAGCACACCCTCTCCGCCACCATCATATGCCAATGTCTCCGGTGAAGAAGAATACGGCACAGATCAATACGGTCAAGCTTACGTGTTCGATTCAAGCAATGGTTATGGTTTCCTCAATCCCAACAACTTCAGCGGTATTGCCGTTCCTGATGTTTCGGAAGCTGAGAGCTATTATGCTATCGTCGCTTTGAGCGCGCGTCAGATCATGGCAGCATATGTTCTGACCGTTCCACCAAACCTTCGCTACAGTAATTCCTCCTCAATCACACAAGGTGAACCGCTCATGTTCCAGAAGGAGATTTCGAGCAACGGCAACATGAACACGGTCGACGTAATCTTCCCAGCATTGCCTTTCTACCTTTACGCCAACCCCGAGATGCTCAAATTCGTCTTGAACCCATTGTTTTACCATCAGGAGAACGGATTTTACCCCAATGGCTACAGCATGCACGATCTCGGGACTCATTTCCCTAACGCCACTGGCCACGTCGAAGGCAATGATGAGTACATGCCGGTTGAAGAAAGCGGCAACATGCTTTTGATGGCTTATGCTTACTTCAAATTCACTGGCGACGCTAGCTTCCTCTCTCAGCATTACGCCAAATATCGACGATGGGCGACATACGTGATTGAATACTCTCTTGTCCCAGAGGCGCAATTGAGTACTGATGACTTTGCTGGAACTCTTGCCAACCAGACCAATCTGGCAATCAAAGGTATCGTGGGGCTCAAAGCAATGTCCTTCATCTCTGAGGTTTTAGGCGACCTTCAAGCCGCGGCAAATTACTCAGCTACCGCTTCTTCTTACTACACACAGTGGGAGCAGTTCGCGATTGATCCAAGCGGTACTCATACTATGCTCGCCTACCAGAGTCGTGGATCCTTCGGTCTGCTTTACAACACCTATCCCGACAAGCTTCTGAATCTCGGCATCATTCCCAAGAGTGTTTACGATATGCAAAGTGAGTGGTATCCAACCATCTCTCAAGTCTTTGGTGTAGGTTTGCCAGCATCGCATGTCCTCGAAACTCTTGACTAAGGATTACAGGTTCAACTCGACAGCCGACACACCTACACCAAGTCTGATTGGGAGATGTGGACCGCAGCTACATGTTCCCCAGGCACTCGTCGACTCTTCGTGAATGCGCTAGCATACTGGCTCAACAATACAAGCACGCGACTGGCGTTCGGTGATCTATTCGAGACTGTTGGCACCGGAGCCTACCCTGTCGGAGTGACCTTCATAGCGAGACCTGTCGCTGGCGGACACTACAGTCTGTTAGCACTACAAAAGACGGGCCAAAACAGTCAGACCGGCACCTCGCCTGGTGGTTTCCCACGGAATAGTACCCAGGCATTGACCGAGTGGAGAGCAAACTATTTGAATGTTTCAGCCCCAAGTGCTCCGTTGTCGATGACAAAGACAATCACAATGCCAGCACCATCTGATTGGTATTCCAATGGCTCCACCACCTCGCATGCTGGGCACAGGTGAGTGGGAACACAAGAAGTGTGGAAGATGAGGGGGCGAGGATGTGGACATGGGTTTGATATTTTGGATATTACATATTGCTACACAAGCAAATTTTTTCCATCAATTGGGGTTGTGGTCTAGTGGTATGACATCTTCTTAGCATTACCCGTCTGGGTACTCCTGAGTGGAGAAGGTTCTGGGTTCGATTCCCAGCTACTCCAAATTTCTTTTGCTCATGTCTCCAGCATGAGTGTATTCTTTTGCTAGCTCCTGTTGACATATCGCATCTGTAACAAAACTTTTTGTCGGTGAAATTCGCTGGTCTGACATGGCGTGAATCCAGTCGATCCCTCTACACAGGTACAAGTCGGGCTATAAAGCCAGTAGATGTTTAGAAAGAGAGTAATAGCATAGATAGGATCTCTTTAGCTGTCGTGACGGACTGTGAGCAGGATGGTATAGGACAAAGACAGGGTGTGTCACTGGGCAAAAGACATGTGAATGTGGTCCAAGCTCAATCGATGTCATTCCCAATCGCAATCAATCACACACACACACACACACATGCAACCAAAGCCCGTTGCACGACACGATTCCCCTCTACGATATTCAAAAGACCCAGGCGGTCGCTTCTGGAAACACTCGAACCGACACAGCGTCAACCGTCTCTCCCACCCAATCTCTCGCGACCAAACCCAGTCCCGCTCTGTTCCACGCAACACACCTACACCACTCGTCACCACCAACCCGAACCGAGAAGACCAAGAACCCAGAAGGAAACTCCACAACACACAAAAGCCATGGCAGCAACAACAACACCAAACACAGACACCTCAGCAACCAGCGACCCCAAAGTCGCAGCCTCAACCCTCGACTTCCTCCTCATAGAACTGGTCCCCTTGGCCCAACGCATAGCCGCCGACCTGCACGCCCGAGACACCGCCCTCCTCTCCTCCTCCCTCGACCGCAACGCCACCCTCCACTCCTCCACATCCGCCCACCCCCTCCCCTCCACCAACAAACGCCAAAGCATAAAAAGCACCACCGCAGCAGGAGGCACCACCACCACAAACCCCCTCGACGAAGACGACGCCTCGGAAACCCAAGACTTGCTGCAGGAATCCGTGCTCTTCCGCCTCGACGCCTTGGGCTACCGCGTGGGTCTCGGGCTGGTGGAAAAGCTGTCGCAAAACTCGCCGCGTCCGTCCACGCCGCTGGATATGATTAAATTCGTGTGCAAGGATTTGTGGCAGGTCGTGTTTCGGAAGCAGATTGACAATTTGAAAACTAATCACAGGGGTACGTTTGTCTTGACGGATAACAAGTTTTTGGCGCTGGGGAGGATGAGTGTGGATAGGGGGAGAGGGCCGAGGGGCGTGGACGAGGCTTTGGGAAAGGCGCAACCGGTGAGTATTGTCCTTGTTCTTTTTTGGTTTTCCTTGACTTGTCTTTTCGTTTTCTTCTCCTTTTCTCTTTTCTCTCCCCTCTTTCCCATTTACCCACCTCCTTCCACCTCTCACCTCTCTCACCTCAACGACGCATCCTCCCATCCTCCTACGCCTCAAGCACTCCAAACTCAAGCCCACCAAATTAACCAACCAACCCCAAACCAGTTCCTCTACTTCCCCTGCGGTGTGATCCGCGGCGCCCTCTCCGGCTTCGGTTTAAACGTCACCGTCCACGCAGAAACCACCGAATTACCCCAAGCGGTGTTTCAAATCAGGACCGTGGGGTCTAAACCTTGAGGGGGCAGAAAAATTCAAAACATGGTATTCGAGATTTATTCCTGGATGAGGAGGAATGTTTCAGGGGGGAGAAGAGAGAGAAGAGAGAGGAGAGGAAAGAAAAGACACAAAACTTCGATAAACCCCCTCCAAGACCAAAGAAGAAACCCCTCGGACCAGATAAAGGAAAAGAGCAGGAAACCACTTAACCCCCTAACACACACCCCAGCATACTCGAGTACGAGAGAAGGGGGAACAGAGAAAACGATACTTAACATCCTCACCAGTATACCCAACCTATCTCAAGCTTTTTACATCACTTACGAACCCGTTTCTCAAATCTCTACACTATACATCACCTACACTCGACGCCTTTCAAGACTGCATGACCGCGTGAGGTAGATATACCCATACCCAACAACCTCCTTTCACTTCCTCTGTACCGCAGTACAGAAACTTCCACTTACCCTTTCCCTTACACCGCCTATATAGAACTTTTACTCCTTACTTCCACTTCCCTCCACATCCCATCCTATCCCATCCCATTCTATCCCATCCCATCCCATCCCTTCCCTTCCCATCTTATCCTATACACCCGTACAGTGCAGAGAAAGAAAAAAAGAAAAAAAAAATGACCATTGTGAAGCACCCACCCCTAACTCCATTCCTTCCTTGCTTGTTTGTATTCTTTGTAGCAAAAAGAAACTCTACTACCCGTCGTTTTTTATACAAGTATATAGCGTTGTGAGATGACATGTGGTCTATGGTGCCATCCCTCAAACACGTTGCAAAGACGACACTGCCCATAGTGCCATCCATCACATGTTGCAAAGAGCACAACCTAGACACTGCGCATCACACAGCCCTGTGTCACACCGCCATCCCATCACGCGGTTTGGTTTTTTTTTTTTTGCAAAAAGCATACAGTTTTATATATATGGTCGACAGTGCCAAAAAAAGTCCGAGGGAGCGCGGAATAACAGAGTCAAAGTCAGGCTTTATATATAACCTAGCCTCTGCAACCATCATCCGAGACAAACGAGCCAATTGGACCCCTCCATGTGATCTCCTAAGTTACTGTGTCTGCATCACCTAGTGTAGGGGAACAATACCTCGTTGTCTCAAACATGGCCATCTTTTTTGTCAAAGATCCTGAGTTCGATTCACCTCGTCCTCCCTTTTCTTGCTTATTTACTTCATCAGGATCACACGACACTTTATCAAGACAGTGGGGACGGTAACGATTCAATTCAAGCATATCTAAAGCAATCAAGCGTGGGCAAGTGTAGGGGCAAAGGGTGAGATGAATCAACGTTCATCGTCAAAGACAAACTTCTCCTCCACTTCGACAAAAGGTCCCTTCTCATCTCTGTACTCCTTGACCGTCACATATCTGGTCCATGTACGATCGCTCTGCTGAACTGGCTGAGGTTCATACTGTCGAGGAGCCTTGTGATGCTCATCACCCTTGTCGGGAACAAAATCGTCCTTGTCGACATGAACTTGCATGCTTGGTGTAGGCGAGTTCTCTGCTCTGTAAGGACCGTGAGCATAGGACTCTTCAACAAGAGCAAGTTCGCGTGCAGGAGATTCGCTGAGAGGGGTCCACTTGGGCTCCGGAACATAAGGTCTTTCGGCAGGGTCGATGTAGGTGCGGTTGCGTTGTTTCTCGTACTGGTAATCGTCGTGGACACTTGGCATGCCAGAGAGATTGGGAGGTTGCGATCGCATTTGAGAAAGACCTTGCATGGAACGACCGTCACGCTCAGAAGGCAGGTCTGGTGGGAGAGTGGCCACTTCGTCCTCGCCAGAGAAGGAAACACGGCGCTTGGTGGGCTTGACGTTTGCAAGAGGGGCGGGGCGTCCTCTGGGAGGAAGTGGGTAATCCTTGATGGTTTCTGGACGACTGCTGACTGTTGACGGATAGTCTTGTTGAGGGTAGTCTCTGATCGGAGCTGAGCAATCGACTGGTGCTGGGTAGTCTCTGAAAGGCGCAGGGTTGTCTCGCATGAGTGGAGGATAGTCTCTAGCTGGTGCGGAGTAGTCTTGACGAGGAGCAGAGTAGAGATCTCTAGCAGGTGCAGGACGATCTCTGGAAGGGAGTGGATGATCTCGAGCTGGTGAAGGATAGTAGTCTCTGGGTGGAGCGTCGGACCATCTGCGCGCATTTTCCCTCTTGACGATGAGGTACTCCTCATAGGTTGGCCCACGGGGAGGCATGCTTTCGATGGTTGGAACTGATGCGATGGTAGATTCGACAGGTTCGACAGGTGAAGCAGGTGCAGGAGGTGGCTCAATGTGCTGTGGTTCTGGGGCAAAGGGTTTGACGTAACGAAAGGGGATGTTGCGCAGTTCTTGTTGAGGTGGTGGACTGGGCGATGTAGGAGGCTGAGGTGCTGAGATCTGTGGTGCTGAGGATTTTGGTGTTGGGATGTGTGTTGCTAGAATGTGCGGTGCCGGAAGCGAAAGAGGCAATGCCAACGGAGAAGATTTGGATGCGCAACGACGACAGACGCTCGGAGGCGGCAAGACTGGCAAGTTTGCGTCAATGGGATGCTCAGAGTGGTAACGAGCAGATCGTGGTTGTTGGCAGATCATGCAGACATGCCACACGGTAAAAGGCGAGCCATCACGCGTCTGCGCCTCGAAGGGAACAGATGGTGGACGCCAGCTGAAGTTTGACATGATTGTGTTGGATGGACAAAAAGGAGGGCGGGGCAAGTGCGAGATGAAAGGACGCATCGAAGGAGTGAAAGAAATGACATGTGACAAACATACCTTTTAGTGAGGGCCAGGAGTGACGACGACTGTCTCTCCTGGGACGCCGCCTGCTGTCTGAACCACTTGCTGTCTCTGAACAGGCACTCCACCAGTCGTGTAAGCAACACCGGAACCAGCACCACCAGCACCACCAGCAATACCAGCACTACCAGCACCACCAGCTGGGACGACAGAAACTACAGTTTCTCCACCTGGTCCCGTGCTCGTGACGAATGTGTTGCCAGGTCCTGCTGCCGAACCATAGCCACCGCTACGGGCTTCACGTTGGCGCTTGTGTTTGCGGTGCTTGTGCACTCCGAATGCTGTCCAGCCGACCACGTTGAGGAGGAGGAATGGGACGAGGAGAGCAGGGACGAGAATCATGGACAGGCCGACACCGGCTGTGGTAGTGCCGCAGACCATGATGTATGGATGTGGTTTGATTGATAGAGGTGGGAGGATGTTGTTGTTGATGATGATGATGTTGACGAGAAGAAGAGACAGCTAGTTGGATGTCAACAACAGTCTGAAGCTTCGCCTTTCCTGTGGAGGAAGCAGCGAGGTGCTGCTGAGCCTGCCCAGATACACACCACGTCGAATCCAAAGCCCGTCCACCGAGAATCTCTATTTACGTCAGTCTTCGATCAACGCTCTCTGAGAAGATACATTTCCTGAAAACCATCTTCTACTTTAAACTTTTAGCTTTGCATCCCCTTCTACACTTCTCTGATCGTGAAGGAACATACACTTTTACAACTGACCTTCATTCAGCCTTGACTTCGACTAAGAAAAGTAAATAGAACAAAGGGAGTACAAGATACACGCCTAAACATCGACAGAAGATAAAGTGAACAAAGGGTTGGAGTGTACGTAAAAGCATTAATTAGTGTTCGGTGCATCTATCGATTCGTGAACGGGTTTAACAACTAAAACAGAGAGGTTGGGAGACATAGAGGAAAAGGAAAAAAAACAAAAAGAGGTGGTATCGCTGCTGCTGTTGCTGCCATGTCATGTCCAAAATATTGCTGGTCCGGCCATCGTACAACTGTATTGCAAGGAAAAGAAAGATAAATAAAGAGCAGTGTGTATATCTGACTCTCTGTTTTTCTAGTTGTTGCCGTCATCCGTGTCCTCGAAGAAGGTCAAGATTGCCTTGACGCCTCCAGGTCCGAGACCGTGTGGTGGGTAACACACGTAGATAGGGTCGTCCTGGGCACCCAGCTTCTCTCTGAACTCTGACTTGGCCGTGAGCTTGAGCTCAGTGGCAACGGCGTGGTAGGCTTTGCTGAGAACCTTGATACGGGTACCCTTCAAGTTGTGACCAGGAGTCAGCTTGGAGCTGGCACCACCACCAAAGGTGACCGAAGAGGCACCGCCGGCCGCGACTTGCGAGAGTGCGTGCATGACGAGCAACTCGATGGCACCCGACGGTGCGCCGGGGAAGTCGAGCGAGAACTTGACTTGCCAGCCATGGTCAGGCGACAGCTGGGCCATGATGACGAAGCCAGCGATTTTGCCGTCCTTGTCGGTAGTGTAGTGGTATTGACGATGGGCCTCATCTTGCCAAGGGTGAATATCTGTGAGATGGACCTGCTTGCCCTTGCGGTTGGCCAGCCAGTCTTTGATGCGGCCATCAATCTTTTGCTTAGTCTCAGCCGGTACTGGCGTGCCGAGAGGGTAGTCGTGTACCTTGATACCTTCCTTGCTCGCGTGACGGATCTTGCGCTGGATGTCGTGGTCGTGAACAGCTGGGTTGTTGCCAGGATCCAGACGCTGTTCGGCAGCAACCGAGAATGTACGCCAGTCGAACTGATGCGAAGACAGAACTTGTTCAACGTCAGCACCACAAAGCAGCCACAAGGGCTTGATTCCACGCTCTTTCTTGATGTATTGCAAGTATCCTGCAATGGTGCGCGCGTATTGGCTCTTGTGACAAAGCGGGTCACCGACGGTGATGGCGTAGCCTTGGTGAGGAACGAAGCCGACGGCGGCACCAGTGGCATCGTCTCTCCAGATCTCGGTACGAGGCTCCAACCACGAAGTGTTGGAGGCGTCTCCGTAGTTGGCGATGAGCATCTCGACGGGAGGGAGCTCCATTCCAGCGGAGTGACGGTCTTGGCCTTCCCACTGAGGGTGCAATGTGCTGGCTTCGGGGTGTCTGAGTTGCTTGACGACGGGCTTGGCGGGCAGAGACTTGGGATCGCGAGGGAAGAGGGTTGCATGGCGAATGTCGCCGAGAGAGAGCAATAACATCAGCATACGTTCCAAACCAATACCACCACCACCGTGAGGAGGAGCTCCCCAGGCAAATCCTTGCATGTATTCGTCTAGCGTGCTGGGGTCCATCTTCAGACGCTCCATCTGCTTTGTCAACATCTTTTCGTCGTGGATACGCTGACCACCAGAGAGAATCTCCTGGCCACGAAGGAAAATATCGAACGAGTTGGTGATCTTGGGGTTGTTGGGGTCGGGCATGGCGTAGAAGGGTCTGGCTCCGGCAGGGAACTTGTCGAGGACGTAGTAGTCTGTGCCGTACACTTGCTTGATGACCTTACCGAGCTGGATTTCGTCACGGGTACCGAGATCCTCGTCTTCGGGGAGAGGGTTGCCGTTGTCGTCCCTCCAGCCCGAGTCGTTGAGAAGACGGATACCCTCTGCGAAGGGAATGACAGGAGTCTTGTCAAGCCAAACGAGATCCTCGTGAGGGAAGTGTTTCTTCAGTGTGTCGATCTCGTGGCGGTAGTTCTCGTAGACCTTCTTGAACATGAACTTGAAGAGGCCGTCGAGGACACGAAGGACTTCGTGGTAGTGCTCATCAATGGCCATTTCCAAATCCAGACCAGTGTATTCGGTCATGTGTCTATGTGTGTTGCTGTTCTCGGCACGGAAGACGGCACCAATCTCGAAAACTCTGCCAAAGTCGGCCGAGATACACATCTGCTTGGCCAACTGAGGTGACTGAGCCAGGAAAGCGGGTCTGCCAAAGTAGTCTACTTTGAACACACTGGCACCGGATTCGGTAGCACCACCTTGCAGCTTGGGTGTGTGGATTTCCATAAATCCTTGACCACGGAGATACTCGCGGAAGAAGGACGAAACACCAGATTGAACACGGAAGATACTTTGGGAGGTGTTGGTGCGGAGGTCGACGATGCGGTTGGCGAGACGGGTGCGGTCAGAGATGTGGTGACGAGCGTTCTTGGAGAGCTCTGCTTCTTCGCGAGTGACTTCGGCTTCGGCGACGTTGAAGGGGAGAGGGGCGGTTCTGGAGCCCTCGACGTGCAATTCGTGGATCGAGACTTCGAGGTTTCCGACGGAGCAGCCGGTAATCTTGCCCTGCTTGGCCTTGGGCTCTTGGACCACGGCACGCACGCGGACGACCGACTCGAGCTTGAGGTGCTTGGCCCAGTAGACCATACCTAGCGAAACTCCAGCGTGCTCGTGCAAGACACCCTGAATCGAGGCAGTCTGTTGGCGAAGGGCGATAAAGACACGACGGCTGCTGATCTGGCGGATCATGTGGACGCGAGCACGGAAAGTAACCCATGAGCCGACGTCTCTCTCGGACAGCTCGAGTAGATTGACCTTCTTCTCGTTGGCGGGTTGTGCAGGGGCGTAGGAGTTGAGGGGCAGCACGCCGTACTTGGCCTTCATGTCGCTCGTTTCGTCGGCCTCGGCACGTGTCTGTGTCTGCTGTTGCAGCTTGCGGTCTGCGGCGGAGTGCTCCTCGGCCTTCTTGTGCCTCTCCTCTTTCTGCTGGAGCTTTGCACGCTTGCGCAGCTGTGCCTTTGACATGGGCTCGCCGGCAGCGTTCAGGGGACGGCCATCGTTGGACGACGAGGATGAAGAGCCACGACGGAGCTTGTGTCTGAAAGCGCCCAGTGGGCTGTGTGTAGGTCTGTGGTGCGAGGTGGAGCGGGACTGGCGGCGGTGAGAGAGATCAGTAGAGGCACGGCTGTGGTCGAGCGAGCCGCGCGTGTCGATCGAGGTCGAGTTTCGCGGCGAGGCAAAGCGAGACTTTGAGCTGGGACGGGCGCTCTGGTCCAGAGACTGACGAGGGCGCTCGGCCATATCTGTGCTGGCTCTGCTGGTAGATGTGGGAGTGCCGCTGTCCGAATTGCTGTAGTTGCCGCTGGCGCTGGTGCTCCGGCGGTGGTGGCCGGGCACGAGCTTGTGCAGTGCCTTCTTCATGGCTGAAAGCACGCCCGGGTTGTCGTGGGAATGAGGGGATTGAGGGTGTGGAGAGAGAGGGTGGAGAGGGGATTGCAGGGGATTGTTCGACAAGAGAGCGGATTGAATGATTAGGCCAAGAAGGCGAGACGTGCTTTGGTCGAGGATTCAGGTCAGAGATTACCGTGGGGGAAATGTGAGTGATGTCACGGCCAAGCTTCCGCTCCAAGCCTGCTCCTGCCCAAGAGTCCGCCGCTACAAGCATTCGAACTGTCCTCGCTCCTGCCTATTAGCGGGCGCCTCTGTTGATCAGCTACCTCCAAACATGCATGCGTATTTCAATCGTCATGCTCATCTATAGCCTTCGCCATTCCTGCTTCCCCCTTCCTGCGGCGCCCTCTCCTTGTCCTTGTCACTTGTCCCACCCACGGTCCTCTGCGGCTCCAAAGCGGGCTACCACACATCGGCTTTCTAATTTCCAGCCTCTTCCGCAGAATGCCTTTTTCCTTTTTGCTTTCCTCGTTCCTGTGTGACCCTTTGCAATTTCATGCCTCTGCTGGGTTTTCTTTCGCTTAGCCATGCATCGGGTCGACCCTCTTCTCTCCAATCCCGCTTGTCTGCGTGGCCAAACATTGACTCCTGTTTATTTGTGTCGCCCCGCGATCGCGATTGCTTTTAGATTGTTTTCCCCCAAAGCTCACACCGTGCCGACGTCACCGCTTACATCGAGTTCGCTTTCCCTTGGCCTCCTGCTTTTGTATTCTGCATTTTTAGAGGCCAAAGAAAGCTGCTGCAAATCCCATATCCAACGAGAACCATTGGTCGATAAAGTACAGCAAAACACAAATACGGTCGGCATTTGAACTTTTTCTTGAAAAACACGTTGCCGCCGACCGCATCCGGTTTTGTATTTATAGGCGACTAGTGCAATACCCGCCATCCGATTGGAAGCCAAATTCTTGATAGGCAACCCATCGAATTACAGGCACATGCGCCTCCAAATTATCCATCGACACCTCTCTCACTCGGATCGAAACACGCTTGATCGTGGATACGTATAGTTGTTGAAGGGTAAGGACCCTTGTCAACACATCGCTGTAGAGCAGACCATGCTCTTCACTCAAACAGGTCCCTGAGTGGCTGGCTTATGGTAAGCCGCCTTGACCTGCTGTTCCAACTGCCATTCCAACATCCATTCCTGCACAAACTGTATCTCCTGCCTCTGAGTATCGGCCACGGTCAATGGTGGAAGGGAAGCAGTGGTCTCGTTGGGGAACAAGCCATTCTCATCCCAGTGGTGAACGGCTCCATCGATCAGGATGAAAGGCTCGCTGGCGGTAGAGTTGCGCTTCTTGGCACCCTGAGCGTATGCATGAGGAGTTGCCGGACGCCAGGGGTCGGCAGAGCCATCGATGAAAGCAAGACGAGGGTATGAGATGTCATAACCTCCGTACTTGTTCACTGCATCAACATTGGAGGGGGTAGTGATGTTGAAGGCTTCAACGCAAACGATGCTCTCATATTCGAGGTCAAGCAAAGAGGAGACAATAGGCAGCTGGCCTGGAGGTGCGTATCCGGTTTGCAAGTATCCCCACTCAGAGCAGTATTGGTATGCCCATGAGCGCCAGCTGTATGACGGTAGGCTGTCTTGCTGGTAATATGTCGCGTTGTAACTGCTAAAGCATTCGTCTTGAGTGCTTCCACCTCTAGCGCAGGGTGCCACGGAAGTGACGTTCACGTAACCAATGAAATTGAGCATACGGTTGACCAGAGTCTCTTCGACAGTGTAGTTGGTGTTCTTGATCAAAGACTCAACAACAGGACGGACCGAAGATGTGCTGGGGTAGAGCGTAGCATCGGATGAGATGTTGTTGCAGTATTGGTCAAAGGCAGGGCTTCCGACCTTGGGATCCCAGTTGCGACTTTGCCAGTTTTCGATTCCGTTGGACAAAATAGAGGCGAAATCGTTGTCATAGGTAATGTTCTCCAGGCCAAATGCAGTCTTGAGCTGAAGAGTGAGGTCTGTCTGGTTCTTCTTCAGAATGGTGTCCACAATGTGGATGAGAGTCTTCTGTGTCGAGATGCACTTGGGAGGTCCGTTCTCGGCAATCGGGGTGAAGTAATCATAGTAATCATAGATTGCCTTGGTAACACCACTGCTGGAGATTGTTCCCCAGAAGACATCCGGATAGACGACTCTCAGGAAGGCGTTGAACGCGCCTGCATAGCTTCCTCCGTATCCAAGGTATGCAGCTGATTCACTAGTGAGATCCAGATGTTCGAGTCCAGGGAAAACAATGTTTCTTGCAAAGTATGCCTCATCGGCAAGCGCTTGCTCAGTGGTCAAGAAACGAAGGTTCTTGATAGACAAATCAGGAGTAGGGAAAGAAGTTCCGTAGTAGCGGTGCTCGAGTACGACGCCGATACCATGAGTTGCTTGAGCTAGCTGAGCAAGTATGCCTTTCTGCAAATAAGGCAAGCGTCCTGAAGCATCGGTTTCACCAGACTGGAGTACAATAACAGGTCCGCCGGGCTGGTAGTGCGAGGCATCAAACCAGTATCTCAAGTCAAAAGTGGCATTGCTGTGTGGTTCGTATTGAGAAGAGTTGTGGAAGTGGTCCACGGGCACCGAGATGTTGTATTCTGTATAGAGTTTTTCGGGGTCAAAGTCACGCTGAAGCACTCGTCAGTGACTGCGCTGCGATTGGTACGACGTGGTGTCTTTTGGAGCGTCCATACCTTTTCCAAGCTTGAGACTGTCAGATCACGTTTATGTTGTCTGCTACCTAAGGCAGCCACAAGCGGAAGTGCGTATAAGAATGCTAGAACCTTCATCGTCACAGTTCACGAGCACGCAGACAATTGTAATAGTGGTGAAAAGAAAAGATGAATGAATTGAATGTGGATGCGGTGAGCAATTGAGGTCATTCAAGACTGCTCAAATGTCGAATCGCGTCATGAATCTCCCCTCTTCTACCTGCATGTTCATTCATGAAAGAGGAAGGCCGATAAGACAGTGATCGCCGGCCCGAGGTCACCTTCCATAACAGGCCAACGATCACTCTAGGCCAAGCTTCGCGTCTCCCGACTACCAACAACAGCAACAGCAACGACACCAAAAGCGTTGCCAGTGAAGGACTACACAATGTTCACCAGAAGACAGAGTGCCGTGTTGATGCCTTGAACTCTTCACCCGTTTTCGAACGTGCCGCAAAGATTGCTCTGCTGTGTCAGGGTGTTACCTTCAGCATGAATTTTTGAGACCAAGAACTGCGTTTTCGTCCTTTGGGGTCGCTATATGTGTCCGTTTGAGCGAACGTATCTCGAGGTACCAGTTAAGATTCACACACTTGTAGTAGATGTATCAGTTTTGTTGTTGAACAAGTGTCCCGCTGACACTATCATCTTGAAGATTCTTATTACTGCCAGGCTGGAATATCGACAAACAAACGCTACATACCATGTCGACGAACTCCCGACAGCATTACACACTCAAACTCATGGAAGCAATACTTGAAGACCTCTCACTCGCTCATACCAATAGATCTTTTTTGTGTTGAGTTAATACTTCGACATTACTGCCCAACACCTGGCTGTCATGATCCAGCTTTTTTGGAGGATTATAATGCATTCAACTGAAACTTACACCAGTAAGCCGCTTTAGCTCATCTGGGAGAGCGCCAGACTGAAGTCAACTTCTGTCCTTCTTGCTACCGCAAGAGTATTCTGGAGGCACTGTGTTCGATCCACAGAAGCGGCATTGCTTTTGTCAATGGCCGTGATTGTCATCGTTCTTTTGCTAACCGCTTGTTGCTCTTTGCAAATCTGTTCGGCTCCATTTCGATTGAGGGGAAAAATGATCGCACAGTGCAAGCACAAATTGCATCCGAGGTTTCATGCCAAAGTTTTGCACGAAGGCTTCTGTCGGAACCGCTTCGCGGAGTGTTACTTGTTTTGTCGACCACCGCTCAGATCCCCGGCTGGGGCGGCTGAGTACCAATCTGGATGTGCCGCTACCAACTACCTTTATACCATACCGTCATCCTTGTCTCGAGGTTAGGGCAAACAATACTTATACCTAGGTGTTCGTCAGGAGCGAAAGACATCCATTTCTCATCAACTCTTCAAATGGTGTTGCATATCACAGTCGCACGCACTACTCATACCTGATAACCTCCTGTTACATCAATCTGTTACACTGCCCTCTTATCGTTTCATCGCTTACCCTACCACACGACCTATTGTTCTACAACATCACTCAGCGACAGAAGTTCATATCTCGGATCTCTGCACAGACAACGAAAGTACCGTCTTCTCAAAATGCTGCGAACCATTCAGACTGTTCGGACACCATGCCGATTGTTCAAGCTCCAGTTGTCAAACCAACTGCGCACAGTTACAACAGCTACCACCGGCAAAGCCGAGGGAACCATTGCAGACTCGTTTGCTTCTCTATCTGGTCAGCAGTTTGAAGCACTTGAGCCTCGCTTCGCTACTGTAAAGGAAAACCTCATTCGAGGAAATGAGCAAGCGGTGAAAGCATCCTGGGATAGGTTGCTCTTTACCTTGAAAGACGAGGTACAAGAAATCAAGCGACTTGGCTCGTCAATTGTACCTCAGATCGACTTCAACGACATCGATACCCCTTCCGAGCAATTCAGCAGCGAATATCGAAAGCGTGGTGTCGCAGTCATCAAAGGTGCAATTCCCGAGGCTGAGGCTTTGCAGATGAAGGAGGATCTAAGAGATTACATCAAGGCAAACCCTCAGACAAAAAGTAGGCTTCAACCTCCACCAGTCACAACCTATGTAAGCAAGCTGACATGCCTTCAAGGCTTCTCATCGCAGGTGTTCGAACTCTACTGGGCAAAATCGCAAATTCGGGCAAGAGGTCATCCCAATCTGCTCAAAGCACAACAGTTTTTACTCAGCTTCTGGCACTCCAAAGACCCGAACGCATTGTTCTTGGACACACCAATCTCATATTGTGATAGGCTTCGCATGCGCGAGCCCGGTGATGCAAAGTTTGCCCTCGGCGTACGTCCCCAGACAGCGAAGTTTAGTTGCTAAGATTGCGCTAACCTCTTGACAGCCGCATGTAGATGGCGGAAGCTGCGAAAGATGGGAAGAAACTGGTTACGGTAGAGGCAAAGTTTACCAGGACATCTGGCAAGGTAATTGGGAGAAATACGATCCTTGGGAGTCGAGCAGCCGCTTGCCAGTTGAATCAGATCTCTACCAAGGAGCCGGTGCTTGCAGTGCCTTTAGAGCGGCCCAAGGTTGGTTGAGCATGTCTCACTGCAGCGCGTTCGAAGGCACTTTGCTTGTAAACCCACTACTCCAGCTTGCGACCGCCTACTTCCTGCTCCGTCCTTTCTTCACTCCCAGAAACGGTCCCTCGAGTGGAGTGTCGGTGAATGGAGCTTTCGAACAGATCAACACCGACGAGTATCTCTCACCAGACAACTGGAAGCTCGAGGACAAACCAAGCTCGTGGCTACAGGGAGCCAATCTGGGACGCGGTCAGGAACTCAACGCAGTGCTCCACCCTCACCTCAATCTGCCCGAGACCATGGTGCACATACCAAGAGTACAGCCTGGCGACTATGTGGTCTGGCACTGCGATGGCATTCATGCAGTCGACAAGATACACGCTGGAAAGAGCGACTCGAGTGTACTGTATATTCCCGCTTGTCCGCTCACCGAGCGCAATGCCGAATACTTGGTCCGACAGAGAGACTGCTTTCTGAGGGGTGAGCCACAGCGTGCAACATGCGCAACAAGAGTCATGCTAACAACAGCCGCACAGGCACACCATCACCAGACTTCCCTGGAGGCGTCGGCGAAGGCCAGCACGTCGGGCGCGCGGTGCAAGAAGACATTTCCGCGGTTTCGGGAGTCAATGGTCTACGCGCCATGGGCTTGGAGAAGTTCGATGAGAACACTGGCCGCACGCCGGGAGAGAAGAAGGTCATGGCAAGTGCGAACCGCATTCTTGGTTTTGACTGAGATGGCGCATGTGGTTGCGCGTCCTGCATACCTAGTGTAGATAACAGCAGCAATTAACTCGAATATGTTGATGCCCAATGAACAAGATTTGGAAGCATGCCGCGAGGTTGAGAATTCGATAATCCAGTTGCGGTGGTTGCAGTCACATCCTTGTTCAAGTCGTCAGGCGATTGGATGGAATGGGGGCCAAAATGGCTTGCCCTGCCTCTGCGGTGTTAGATGAAGGTCCCCTATGCGCCAAGAGGAGGAGGGAGCTCACTGCCGACCCCCCTTCGGCATCACCTTCCGGTCTCCACTCTTGTGCATCTCTGCTTCCGCACGACTCGAACAATCTCACTTCAAAGCAATGTTGTTGCTCTCATACCTTTTCCTCAAGCTGTCACCGAAATACTCCGTACGTACCGCACCTTTCAAAGGAACGGATGCAATTAATAGATGCGGGAAAAGTAAGCATCCGACACGCACCGCCCCCCAGAGTTGTACATTACACGCACAGTGCGACATAACAACATCAACCCTTCCTTCTACAGTAATAACTCTAAGCCATGCTATAGGTCTGGTATCCCGGGGTATTCATGACGAACAAGGGCGGGCAGTATTTTCGATTGCGCCGCCCTTGATCCTTCGCTCAGCCTTTCATATGCACAACAGCACGGCCCCCTGATGCGCATGTGCATATGCTGCAACCTGAGGAAGCCATCAGCAGAGTCCCGATACCCTGGAGTGGTCATTTCATCTCTGCTTAGCAAGATACGTGATGTCTCTGCGTATGCACAGCTATTGGACAAACCAACTGTTCGTCCCGTCTGCCCTTGCCCACTCTGTGGGGGCTTTTCTGCGTAGACCGGTCAGCAGATCGACAGAACCCTGCTTTCAATGGACTATTTGCAGCTCCCTACGAACCTTTTCTGGCAGCAGAGGTGCTGCACTGCAACCAAATCCCCGAAGTGGACGCCGTTCTGCTTTGCGGAAAAGCAGCCACTGTTGACTAAAGGAATGCAGGTAGGTAGGTTGGTTCCGTTTGATTGGTCGTCACTGCCCCCATCGTCTCTTCTCTGATCACGTTCTTTCTATATATGCGCTTGCCAGCCACATCAATATGCTCTCTTCATCTTGCCCTCTTGTTCACACCTTCGAGATTAATTTGATGTCCTACTCGGATATTGCCCACTTCACAGCTGTCTCTGTTGGCTTCCAGCTCGACGCTTCTGACCTTCGATATTTACCACCACGCTAGCTGGCAGAACAATCCATACATAGACACAACAAGCATCAAACTTCGACACTCAACACTCAAGCACACATCACATTTCGTGTCAGGTCATCAGTCGCCAAATACCTATCCAGTACAATGGATAACATCACACAATCTGACTTCATCGACATTGGAGCCGAAGATACACACTACCCGGCGTTTGTTGTTAACAAACCCTCCGAAGCTCCCTCGATGCAAGACTCGGCATACTCCTCTCCTCGACCATCATCTTCATGGCTCTCGTCAGAGAGCATGAGTGACAGTTGTAGTGGCACATGGTCGTCTCCCACTCCCAGCATCGCCTACTCTCCCTCTCCAAGACCAACAGACTACCGCAACTACTATCCTGCATGGTCGCAAGCAAACTCAGGACCTGGTCTACAGCCCTTTACGTCACTGAACCAAGTCCAGTGTCAGCCCGACATACCCACTTACTATCAACAAGAGCTCGTTCCTCTACCTTACTACCAGAACCAATACTTCCAGTCTCAAGCGTCCGAGAGACAAGCACTCGACACTTTTGGTGTAGGAGACTGGACGTTAAATGAACATTCACAAACTCCTCCCGAGCACATCATGGAGTCGTCACCAGCACCCTCCTTTACAATCGCTCCCACGATCGTTTCCTCCGACGGCTCACCCAAGCAACGCAGCTGCCCCCTCATCAAGCAAGAAGAACCTGCAGAGTGTTGTCATACCTGTCACAACTCGTCGCCAAGGAAGCAACAAGCCAACAAAGCAAAGACAGCATACCCCTGCCCTTTCCTGCCCTACGGATGTCCGGCATCCTTCTCTTCCAAGAACGAATGGAAACGCCATCTCAATACCCAACACCTTTCCTTCAGCACCTACCGCTGCGATCTCTGCATCCCCAAGCCCTGTTCCTCTTCTTCACCACAACAATTTAACGAATTCAACCGCAAAGACTTGTTTATCCAACATCTGCGCCGTATGCACTGCAGAACTTCGTCCGAGTCTACGCCTACAATCCCTAGCATCAAGACAGCCAGATACGACTGCCTTATGATATCCGATACCCCTGCATCGCTAGCCGAACAAGCACATCGCTGTCACATCCCACCTCCTTCTCCTCCTGCATCCACGCAATGCATCTTCTGCTGTTCCACCTTCTCTGGCCCACAAGCCTGGATTCTGCATACGGAACACATATCTCGCCATTTCGAAAGACTGCGAAGGGATGAGCAAGAGGTCCCCAAGGCGGATGAATGGAGAAGAGATATCGAGCTAGAGAGATGGTGTCTGGAGATTGGTGTGCTTGTGCTTCACCGTGGGAGAGACGGTAAAGGGAGGGTTCGCGTCAAGAGTGGTAGGAGAGTATGAGCGTGTTCTTCTGTTGGTTGCCTCTTTGACCTTTGTGATGGTTGGGGTTTGTTCATACGGCGACAGCATAGACGATTTTTATGATCCAAACGAATAGATACCCCTCTGAGCAGAAGATTTGAGTCTCTTTATTGCAGTTTCTAGCCGTGTCCCGTTTGCCAAGGTGTTGTTGCTTGAGCGATGGCTTGTTGAATCACGGAAAGTCTTGTTTCCACTTCTTTTCTCGAGTATGCTGTACGGATTCTCGACTTCATTACTTGGAACCCAACAAATCACTTTCGCTTCTATACTTTTTGAAATCCGGAACTTAGTCATGAATCCAAACATCTTCACGAGACGGTTCCTCTGGCATATCGGACTGTTCGATGCCAGTTTCATCTTGGTGTGGTTACTGGCATCTTCAAGAGGCGAGAGTCTGCACCACGTGTTTGTGTTAGTATATGGAGAAGGAGTGGCACTATATACAGGACTGAAGACTCAACAAGCCGGACAACTAACCACTTGCTTGCACCTAAGATGTGTTCTTTTTCTGTTACCTACCCTGGAGTTTCACAACACACAGCTCTAGCGTCGGGAATGATGTATAGAAACGTCAACGTAACGTAATGAAGATGGCTACGCGGCGATCCTTTGATTACAGCCCAGCGGAGAGAAAGACAATCTTGCATATGGAAATCGAACCCTACCGGTAATGCTAGGTCCCATCACATAGTATATGGCTCGGTCTCCGCTTCTCCGTCTATCATACTGCACTGATGTTTATCAATATACCCTTTGACCCAGAATGAGAACGGCGTAGAGCTTTATGGATACTGTTTACGGCGACCGAGATCTCACACGTATCATCATTTGTGGCTTGTGCCATACAATATGCATCCTTGAGTCTCTGTGCCAGTCCAGATCGGTGTTTACGAGTTCCAAATCATACTTGTAGTGCAGCTTGCACACGGTTAAGTTTAGTTCTGTCCATGCCATACTTTGAGAAGGTTAGTATGGTGGCTTGGTGCGAGGGACATCGCAGACTTGACTTACCTTCGTCCCATGCAAGCGCGTGGGCCGTACGAGAAGGGCTGGGTTGCGTCTAGGTCGTCTTGCTCATTATTACCCATCCAGCGCTCAGGTGAGAACTTGAACGGGTCTTTGAAGTTGGCGGAAGACATGGAAGCAGCGAATGGGTTTGTAGACACGGTGATCTGTAGTTTTGCGGGTATTGTCAGTGTCAATCATCCATACAGAATGCGATGGTAAATTTGTGAGATTTTGACTCACGCCTTCTGGAAGCATGTGGCCGTCCACGGTATCTCCACCACGAGGAATCACTCGAGGCAAGGCGAAAGGAAGTGGAGGATACATGCGCATTGCCTCAAGGCACATGGCGTTGACGAGCTTCAATTTCGAGGCCGAGACAGAGTTGATTTGCTCATAGCTGGAAAACGCTTCACGGATCTCTTTCTGTAGCTTCCCGTACATCTCGGGATCACGTAGAAGGTAGTAAGTAGCGCAGGATAGTGTAGTTGCAGTGGTTTCGCTGCCAGCAATACTGCAGTGTGTCAACAGACTTCGCTTTTTGTCTTTTTGCTTCGCCGCCTTACATGAAATCCGAAGAGTGAGCAGCAATTTGGTACTCAGAAATTTTATGCGCCTTTCGTTCCTCAATGATGCGGGTCAAAAAGTCCGGCCGGTCTGATGTTGTTTCAAGGCGTCTGGAGATAGTCAGTATGCTCGGAAGTGTACGATGGAAGTTATAGGAGGCCAGTACCTTCTCACGAGTCCCATAGTGTGTGCTTCGTGCTTACGCGTATCCTCCAGGATCTTGTTGATAAATCCAGGAAACAATCTCTTCACCACAGCTGCGATGGCGGGAAAGCGACCCAAAGAATCCGCCAGACCTCCTTGTTTCATGGATCCTGTCACCAGCTGGATCCACTCGTGGAACTTGCCCGCCTTCAAACCTCCAAAAGATTCTCCAAAAGCCAATTCACCGATGATATCAAAGGTCATCAGATTGAACCACTTGACCATGTCGATGCCTTGCGGGCAACCACCTTTGTCCCCGATTTGAGCAATGAAGAGATCGATGGGCTCTGCAATCATCCGCTCCTGCTCACGAAGGCTCTTGTCCGAAAAAGCAGTGTTGAGTTGTGCTCGCATCTTCTTGTGATTCGCAGGATCTGTTTCGCTGATGATTGAGAGCGTCTTGCCGTCAAAACTTGCACCTTCGTAAAAGGGGCTTTTGCGAAAGAGTTGGTGTCCTGGTCTGGAGCCGTAGATGTCTTTCCATGACTGAGAACTACTGAAAGAGAGCTCGTTAGGAGAAGTTCGGACTACAGGCCCGTACTTCTCGTGGAGCGCGAGACGATCGTATGGCTGCCTGCCTCCAAGAAAGCTTAGACAATGGGGGATACTGCTGAACGATGCTAGAAAAGGTCCAGGAAATTTGTACAGAGGATGCTGGAGATGCGCGATAAAACGGTATGTTGTATAGGCAATCGCAATCTGGAAGTTGTTAGATGTGCGCGAGCCTGCCCCTGTCATTTTGACTCACCAGTCCCAAAGCGACGACAGAAGGAGGCCATGGAGACGTTGTCGAGAATTCATCCATCTTTGACAGACTGATACTTATCGGAAATATGCTCAGTCTTACCGCGACATACCCACCTTATTTACAGGGTATGCTGAGGCTCTGTTTTCGAGATCAAGAACCTTTGATGTTCAGTTGTCGACTTACCCTCGCCTTATATACCCACAAAGGTGGGTAAGTCCCGTACATGTGGCGTTATGTGATTCGTCCTCGCATGACGAAAAAATAGACACTTGAAAGTGTTGATTGATTGTTCACCTATCCAAGTCAATATAACATGCAGTCTTGAATCCTACAGAAGGATCACGCTACGCGGGGAGCGGTCGGACGGACTCTCCGAGCACTCAAAGAAGCGGGGAGCACTCCGATTCTTTCCGCATTTGGACTATATAAACGATAGCTCCTGCCTTCATAATCTCTAGAAATCCTGCACCATACAAATTCATGTCGAGGACAAGGAAAACTCCTGTCCATTAACTTACGTGACCGTTACCGGAATTATGATGGATTTAGATATCTCATAACTGCCCTTACAATCCCGGAAAACCATCGTCGTAACCGGCGGTACATTTGTTGATTGAGTCCTGATGGTTATAAGACCCGGTGGATTACCAATTACCTTGGACATGCTTTGCTCACCCAACATCTGTTACCTATACTCACTGGAACCGCGTTGTCTCATGGGGACGCTCGTATCGCCAATCCCACGCCAGGAGGCCTAATGTTTGATCCATCTGACGAAGGTATTGTCTTCAACGACCTCAAGACCAAGCAACAATACGGCTTTGGAGCTCGATGGCGACGTTATGGACAAAGCAAACTTGCTCAAGTCTCGTACACATCCCAACTAGCCTGTCGATACCCTGCCTTGTCTGCTATCGCCATACATCCAGGAGTTGTCAGGACTGACCTAGTTACAACATTGGGATGGGCAGATCGCTTACTCGTCTACGCAACTTCGAAAGTATTGACCCCTGGGGACGGATGCAAGAACTCTATGTGGGGTGCTACTGCACCTCGCGAGTCTGTCGAAAATGGTGCTTACTATTCTCCAATTGTTGAGCCTGATAAACAAACGAAATGGACACCAGACCGCGACTTGGGAGACAGACTGTGGAAGTGGACCGAAGAAGCTTCGGAATCTCATGTTGCACATACATATATGAGGGTCGACATGAAGATTATGGTCCTCGGCCTACAGGTGTGAAGATCAGAGGACATCCATCTCTGTACCTCCAAAGCAATGTTCCATAAATCGAAGTGACCTTGGTGGTGGTCGGTATTGACATGTGACACAGTGAACTTTGCAAGCAAACTTTATGTATAATCAAAGTTGCAACTTTTCCGCCCGGATAGTCAAGCGGTCAGGAAGCAAGTGTATTACGCACGTCGGATTACCTACGGGAGTGATTTATGATCGTGGATCTCCAGGGTGACTTGGAAGTTCGTGACTATCGGTCAGGCCTTTTTTTTTGTTCTCCTTTATCCTCCCCTGATCTATTAGACACCTTTGCTGTTTTTTTTATCCTACTGTAGAGGGACATAAGGGCAGAGCATTGTTTTGATGCGAAAAGAATTGATCGTAATATACGGAGTTGAATGTGTGGTGGCTAGTGTTCAAGCCTCGTCAAGAGCAATCATTTCGCAGGAAATGTTTGATCAAGTGGAGTTTGTGCCTATCACTCTCCTCTTTGCTTTGTACATGTTGAACTTACTATTTACTGGTAAATTCAATGAACGTAACAGAAAGACCACACTGTTGTTTGCTTGTCATGCTTGATGTTTGGCCTCTTGTGCTGGGACATGGCTACAGCAACCCCTGGAGCGCACATATCTAGAAGCACGACGACCGGGCGGCGCTGGCAACATGTCCAAGTGAACAACCACCACTACCAAGTAGCATAGACGCCAGAACACAAGATCAGTCCTCACTCTGCACTCTTCAATCACTTTTTTCTTTGTGTTCGAAGATTTCCGAAAGCGGAAATTTTTCCAGCGTCGTCATGCCAAACCCATCACCACGGCTTCACTTACTGCATCTCGACGCAAGCGACGACTCGAAACACTTCTCAGAGCTACCTCGCCGAGCAATCACTCCTGCTCCAAACAATGAACCCCGCGATCGCAGATTAAAGATGTCGAACATCCGCAAACTCCTCGAATCGATCACAGAGCGCCAGCGTGATATGGACAGAGATGACTACGATGCTGAGTGCAAGCTGCGCGCAAAGAAGGGACATGATCGCCGCAGTGGTCGTTCGGTGATGGTGTTCAAGACGACTGGCCCGGGCAGAAAGAAACAGCCGTGTGGTATGCCGAACTGTCCGATTTGTGGACTCTTTTGGCGTAAGTTCCCCCTCGTAAGCTCATGTTCGAATGAACGACCAAACACGACCTCGACAGTGCAAGCGAGCTGACTTGTATGAGGGATCGACATCCAGGATCTCGAGCGACGTGTATCAGGTCTCGCCTCCGAGCAGCCCGTTGCTTCGAGGATGCGCAAGACAGTGTGTGCTTCGCCTGCACCCTCTACGACAGGATCCACCACTTCGACCTTGACTGAGTTCACTGAGATCTCTGATATCTCACAGGAGCTTCTAGGTCAAGCCTTCGACTCTGGACTTCCTACACCTTCGTCAACACGTTCGTCTGCCACACTCTACGACCTGTCAGTATCAAGCACAACATCGACCCCGACAAAGCCTCCCAAGAACAGAGATCCTCATGGATCATATGGTCTGCCATCTCCATCCTCCCCATCGACATTGACCGACTTCAATGGAAACCCCACGTTCCTCAGGGGCGAACATCCACCAGTCTGTTCATCGGTGTCGACCTTGACCGAGTTTTCCGAGCACAGCCGTCGTTCCAGTCTCTTCAAAGGCTCTGCTCCTTCCATCACCGCCTCTTCAAGCGCCATCTCCACCTTGACCGACTTCTCAGAGTTTGCTGCCTCATCATCGCTCTCAATTTCACCTAGCAGCCTCTCCTCGATCCCACCTACCTTGTCCACAGCCACCACCATCGCTACACCCCACTCGCCCTACAAGACAATCAAAGTCCGTAAACACAGAGGGATGATCAAGATGTCCGATGGCACAGAGTGGATACCACCAACCCTCGAGCGCGTCCAAGCATACATCAGCTCTCAAGGCGAGCGCCGTCTAGCCCAATCGGTTCGTGTAGTTGTGGCCAAGCACGCCGAGCATGGTTCGAGAGTTGCTGAGACGTATGAGAACGCTATTCGAAAAGCAGATCTCAAGGCTGGAAGAAAGCCGCAGACCAGACTCGATGTCTTAGGTCGTGAGTATTGGGAACGCAAGGAAGGAGGAGACTATGGACAAGGGCTCGACGAGTCTTGAGTTTGCAAAGTTGGAGAACGAGTCTTGAATTCACTCTGGCTTTCGAGTCAAGAGAACTTGATGTCAACAATTGACCGGAAGACCCTCATTGAATAGCAGCGAAGCATGGAGGGCTTCTTTGCTCAGCAAAGTAGATTGTCGAATGGTTTCCATCGGGGGCTTCGAACAACGCGATTGCATAGAGCCAACGAAGACTTCGCAAAGCGAATAACGCCCAGAATTTCAGCCAATCCATTTGTTTTCCACGGTGTGAGAATCTGAAGTTGTTGTGATGATGTGGAGAGTAAGAAGAAGTGGTAAGACCGCATGCGGCAGGAGCTGACGCCCAATTCATGCCAAGCATTTCAAACGCTTCCAGTCCTCTTTGCGACAAAGGAAACAACCCAGTTGTCTGCCAACGCAGACATCGGCACTTTCCTCGGATAACAATGTGAATGTCTGCAGCCGTCAGGTTGTTGACTCAGAACACACACCGAGCTCAGGAGCTCTGCTATCTCCAGAAGATCAACGGCCGTAACCTCCAAACGAGAGTCATCTTCTCCGCCACCACCCACCGGCCAATTGTGGCAGCTGACCAATCGATAATTCAGGCTATACAGGATATTGGCGTGCAGATAGCGAGGCTTCACTTTCGTCCTCAAGCGACGACGACGTGGCGAGCGGGCACGCTACTCCGTGCTGATCAAATGCCGCGGCATCCTTCTATCTCAGTCGAAACGGTTTACATTCCCGAACGGCGGTATAGCTTCAGTCAGCATATCACCGCCGTAACCCGTAAAGACTCTATATGGAAAGAGCTTGGACAAAGGAAGCGACATACATGCTCCATCGAAAGCGTAATCATTGCTTGAGCTCTACCACAGCAGGATAGATTTGTCGCCGTAGTTTGTCGACTGCTCAAGTCAAGGCATTGCTTGAGCAGCCGTAGTCTTCTTACATCAAACTCGCGCATACAAAGGTCTATTGAGGACTTGATCTGGTCACAATGAGGTAGCACAATCTTTCAACTGGACGAGGAAACTCGCACATGCCATCCTCGGTGTTGAAGACAGCACACGTCGAAAGGATCGATGAAGAATGCTTGCATGGTCATCTATCAACTCCCACCAGAGCAGTGTGTGGACGGAAAATTGCAACATCGTTGTTGTTGTGGCCAAGGTACGTAGCCTTTAGCACTCCTACGAATCTGTCTAGTCACATAGAACTAGAAAGTCTACTTGATGGACGCGAGGGATCCACAATAGTACAAGGACTTGAACGCCTGTCGGACCCCTGAACTCGTTTGACCGACACAAGCCCACTCACCCAGCTCCCAAGCAATAGAGAGTCCCTTCGATGATTTCTCTGGTTGATGTGTTAAGCAGGGCAAGATCTATAGCAATACGACTGAATGCAATCTCAACATCCACAAAAATAACTGGCAATCAGCACGATCGTAGTCGCTTAACATTGTAACAACATTTTTAAGATCGCGGGAGATCAAAGCGTGAAGCGTGGATCACAAAAGTTTAACAAATTGTTTACCCGAATCCCCGAACACTTGAACTTGTCGACGTACTTGCGATCTTCAAACCACCCCTCTTCATACCACTTTTTCCAGATGACTGACCTTTCCATCACAGAACTTCCACAAATCGCAGGGTCAAGTTCCTGTCACTTTGCTTGGAAGTTGTTGCTTGGCCACGCCACAAACCATGTCATTCGTCGCGTGGAAATCGCGGGGAACCCTTGTTAGCTTGCTGCAGATGAAACAAGCCACCGGTCGAAAGCTTCTTTGACGAAACCTCCTTCTATCCTCCTCTTATTAATCTATCCTACACTGACACGCAGGGCTGTGATAGGGCTTTGCTATAGTACGGCTTAAGAGGTATTCTTGAAACGTGATGCCCTGTAAGCTGTCGGCTGGAAGCACGGTTTTACACCAAGCATGGATTGTTTCTTCCGTCACGTCCGTTGATGAGAAGGTGAGTCTGTTCATATATAAGCAACGCCCAAGTATTGATAAAACTTTCTTTTCTCTCATATTCTACATCATCGATCATCTTCTTTTCATTCCGAACCAAAGTCAGACTGGTGCTGTCTTTGTATACTACACTTTCTTTCCAACTTTCAACTCTCCTTCACACTCGAACACTTTTATCCTCCAACAATATGAAGTTCTTTACTGCTGCTGCCGTCCTTCTGGGCGTTGCCTCGGCCGCCCCTACTGCCACCATCGAGAAGCGCGCTCAACAATGCGGTCAGTGGGACAGCAAGGTCACCGGTGCCTACACTCTGTACCAGGACCTGTGGGGAATCTCCGGCTTCTCTGGCTCCCAATGCTCCGACATCAACAGCCTGAGCGGTAGCACCCTCAACTGGTGGACCACGTAAGTCTTGCCAACTCTCGAAAAGCCCACAAGAACAGCACATCTGACACGTTCACAGCTGGTCATGGGCCGGCGGCTCCAGCCAAGTCAAGTCGTACGCCAACGTCGTCACAAAGACCAAGGCCGTCCAAATCTCGAAGATCAAGTCCCTCGCCACCAAATGGGTCTGGGTGCAATCCGGCAGCAACGTCGTCGCCGACGTCGCCTACGACATCTTCACTTCCTCCACCGCTGGCGGCAAGAACGAATTCGAAATCATGGTCTGGCTGGCTGCCCTCGGTGGCGCTGGCCCCATTTCTGCCACCGGCAAGCCCATCGCTACCGTCACTATTGCAAACCACTCTTGGAAGTTGTGGTATGGCAACAACGGTGTGAACGAGGTTTACTCTTTCACTCCCAACGGCAGCAACGTCTCCAGCTTCAGCGGTGACTTGATGGATTTCTTCAGCTACTTGATCAAGAACCAGGGCTTCAAGGACAACCAGTACCTTATCTCTGTTGGTGCTGGTACCGAGCCTTTCACTGGTTCTAACGCCAAGCTCACCTCGTCTTACAGCTTGGTTCCTGCTTACAAGTAGAGTGTTGGGAATGTAGCTGTACGCTGCTCCTGACTGCGAGTTGAAAAATTAGCTGTCAGGATCCACCGTCTTTCCCACATGCCTGGGAGCGCCAGATGAAGGCGGTTGTTCAATTCTATTTCTTCGAGCAGGTTATCTCAAATACATTCGTCAAATTGCAAATCAATCTACCAAAACAACCATCACTAGTTCCCTCGGTATGCCCAAGCACTCCATCACAAACCTTTCATCATCTGTATCGATGGCAAGCCTGCACACGCAAAACCTTCAGAGAACCATTCTAGAAGTAAAGGACGGCATCGTTCATGTCACTTTATCCATAATCCGCATACCACGTGACGGATCCTCCATCCCTTTCCATGTGCAATATAGTCTTGGTTTCACAAGAACTCCTTACTTTGTCATACATTTCGCAACACAAGAACCATGCCAGAGTTCTAGGAACACATGATCTTTACTCCACAATCAAGCAAGCAACTTTGAGTAAATGTGTAAGTCCAGCAGATGGCGGTAAGATGTTCGCACAAGAAACGCCTGTAGACATTGGCGTTCTTGCTGGTAAGCCAGGGAAACCGTCCGGGACGATTGATGCCGGGCCTGGAAGACGGTGTATGATCATAAGGATAAGGCGAGATCATTCAACGGCAGAAGGAGTGTAAAGTATAAGGATCTGCAGATGCAGTGGTGGCGAAGTCTACAATACGGGAGTAAATTGGCATCTAGAAAGCTACACTTGCTGCTACCAAAGCACTTGTTGGTTTTCAGGATGTATAGCTGTCTACGCCCAACTTCAGTGGCTGTAATATGCAATGAAAGCACCAGAGCACATCTTTTCTAACATCCTTAAGAATTACATATCTCGCACGCAAATGTACTTGAAAGACAGATGAGGAGGTCGAGAACCTCCATCCTCGATATAGATAAAGCCATCCAGAGCGAGCAAACCGTTGTGTGGGAAAAACGTCTATCGTACCATCCATTGCGTTTCAAACTCAACATGGACATCACCGAACGAAAGAGGGTCTAGGTTCGCCACATCGTTTTTGCAGGCGTACGCCTTTTGGGCTGGCTGGAGCGTCATCGGTGTATACTGTACGCTTTCAGGCTGGCCAGAAGGTCGCTCATGGTTATGTGTAAACTTCTGAAGAATACGAGCTGACATGACGTGGGCTGAACGACCATTGTGAAGATTAGAGGAAGAGGGCTCAATGGCTAGTATATACATTGTTGGGCGTGAAGAGCGCTAGAAGACACAAGTTTTATAATGGTAGCAATAAGGGGTATCGAAGAGGCTTGAAGCGGAAAAGAAAAAGAAAAGATATGCACAGAGAAAAAATTCGCTAGAAAATGCAAAGCAAAGAGATGGTGTTGATCAGAAGGACTGTAACTGCAATCTCAGAGACGTCCTGACGTGAATTTCCTTGGGTCGGTTAGCTTCCAGGTCCCTCAATGCGACGTTCTCCCATGCGGAGTTGTTGCTCGTCAAGGGGCAGAAGGAATCGGCCTGAGAGGGCGGCTTTCCTATGATGGTTGCGATGCTTGTGGTGTGGCTCTTCTTCCTGCCGTTGAACATTTTGGATGCAGATTGGAAAGACGAGGTACCGTCGAAGATAACATCTTTGTCGAATTCGTCCCAGGACATGGAGGGAGGAATACAGTCACCGCCAGAGTGGGAAGACGAGTTATTCGATGGTGTCAAACGGGCTTTCTGGGTTGAGAACCAGGAGGTTATCGTTGTCCAGACAGGACGGAGTGAGGGTACGCAAGCACACAACTGTGTATATGCGTCAACGCTGTTACCGGACTAGAGCTGGTATGTTCAAGACTTACTAGGCCAACGTAGATCTCGACGTCCGCGCAAATCCATAAAGGCAATGCTCCCCATGTCGAGTCATTGGTACCGAGAAAAGCACGATAGACGTATACTTCTCGGACAATGCCAGCAGCAGTCGCGATAGTACCCAGAGATAGCAGTATCGTCGCTGCTGATCTCTGTCTAAATCCAACGTTCAAACGTGCGACAATAGGCAGTGGTAGAATGTTGACGACGAAGTCCATCACGGATAGTAATGCTCCGATTGTGGTGATGGAGACACCTTCACTTAGGCAATGCGCATTCTCCGTGTGCAATGTCCAAGCTGCATGTATAGGCCTGCGAACTGTCAGGATCATGCACATCAGAACAGAGATTCAACCGGACTTACCGGCATCGAAAGATCGAGAGAAATACGCCAACCAAGCAGAGAGTTGCGTTCAGGCCCATCACTACATAGATGATTCGTCTGAGACCCTTCTCAGCCAGGTCTTTGATGAGCCACAGGTAGAATACCAATAGTGCCATCCTCACGCACGTACTGCTCGCAATGAACAGTATTTTCGCGGCGGTATATGCTTTGACGGACGTCGATAGTACATCTGCAGGAATGTTCCAGATATGTCGATCCCATCCATAGTGTCCCTGACATGCGCGTTAGTGACCTTGTAGGCAGTGATGGTCAACACTAGCGGCAATTCATACCATTGCTACGTTCACGATTGCACCAAATCCCACTGCAAGCATCTAGATGTGCTGTGGTAAGCCAAAGGTGAAGATGTCTCAAGCATTGAGCATGATCCACGTACAAATGCGAGTAGTATGAACAGGTCGTCCCACCAGAGACCTCGCTTGGATCCCATGCGCATCCGACAGTAGAATCGAGCCACTACAACCAGGCATGCAAACCCCATCAGAAGATCATTGCCAAGGATATAGCCTTGGGCTCGATCCGAGAGGCCGCCTCGGTCCATGTACGAAGAAGAGAGCACCGGATCCACAAAGTATACGGCCGTGGATTCCAAGATCCAGTGATATGGTGCGTCTGTGCACTGCAGAAGGAGGCTGGGTAGTGGTGTAGTTTTCCCGGATAGTGTCAAAAAGTCGCGTCGCGCGTCGGAAACCTAGAGGAAGCTACTGCACGAGGAATGCAGGCAGGGAGTTTATTATACTTGGTTGCCTTGACGTTTAAGGTGTATCGAACCTGGAGCTGTCTCAGTAGTATATGCGTAGCCACGAGATAAAGTGCGTGTGTATAACGTGGATTGCCGCTGCCATGCCTCTTTTAGCAGACACAGCTCTCAGCTTTGCAGCAGTACAACGACTCTTGTCTCGGTCAGAACGCCTGTTGGCGACTGACGGGTGCCCTCCAGGGCCGCTGTCCTGATGATTCGCTCAGCATTTTGAACAGTCTAACGGTTGTATTGAGCGGGATGCCGTCTTTTGCGTGTCCGCTGATAGAACGCCCAGGGCAGCATCAAACGGTTACGAGAACTAGCAGGTGTGACACTCGAGGCGCAGAATTAGATTCCTCTCACGAAAAGTAAGTGGATTTTTGGTGGGAAGAAAATCCATGTCAGGTTCGTCGATTCCAACAACGGGCGCGGCACCGCGATCAAAAAAGTGCTTGCCTGTGGGTCTTGCTTTATCAATGTCTCGCAGAACACTTACGGCCGTCATCCCAAACAATAGTGACCTCGCGCGCAGACCTCAGGTTTGAGCGAGGCTTGATGAAATAGAGACATTTCTCGTGTATTCTTGCAGGTTGCCACCAGCTTGATCGAGTGTGGAAACCACGAGAGTGGCGTTCAGGTACTGGGTACATCATCTCGTAGGAGAAATCCTTCGAGCGCTTGCCGTCGACTAGAAAATTCGAACACAACGGCGATGAACATGTCCTGGGTCTTGAAGTGCAGGTCTGAATAAGCACATGGGAAGGGGGTCTCAGTGCCAAGCACTTACAATAACCACAAGCGGAAGGAGCCGATCCGAATGTCCGTGCGCATCCAGACTATTAGTCCGTATCGACAACGTCTTCTCATGTTATCAATCAAGGCATGTTGATGATGATCAGTGGTCGATTCGCAACTCCACCCGTAACGAAGAACGCCGCTGGAGTCATCGATGATTGTTCACAGCAGGTGCAACTTGTGAGACTCATCCACCCCGAGTACCGCTAGCCTGGGAGACTGGCGATGCGTCTCGGTTGGCATTGCGATCTCGTTGCCAACGGCCACGCGCCATGTCGGCTCCTTTGATCTCCCACGAGGCAGACCCAGAACACAGTCGTTTAGAAGCGGTTTCTTGTGCGAGCGCCCCTTTGGGAGGTCCGCTTGTGAACGGTGAGAGTGGCTTCAGGCCCAAGCTCCTGAGGCAAACGTTGACACCTTGCGAACCGTCGCAAAGATTGTGAATCACCCTGCGACAATAGACTGTAGTGAGTGTTTAAGGAAGTCTCGCTTGCTACTGCTTACGACAAGTCCCCTTTTCGTGTCGCTTGCTCTTTGCGACAAGTTCTCTTCTCCTCACTGGCTATACTTGCTGCCTGAGGAGAACGTCAGGCACCAACCAGGTGGATGGTCACTTTCCGGATGGCGCCTGGCGCACGGTTCTTCGTCCCTGCATACGGTTGATTGCAAGCCTTCTCGCGACCGGCCACTCCTAGGCTCATGGTAAACAAGGCTCCGGGATTGCAGCACCGCCCCAGAACCATCCCTATCCTCCAGCAGGGTCTGTTGTATACTGACCCATGGCTGGATAAGCTTGTATCCACTCTCCTCTTGAGTCATTGCGAACTTCGGTCGCGAATGATTCCTGGTAGGTTTATCAAAGACGCGCGACGCGACCAAGATTTTGTATGGTAGAACTCGACTTCAAGGTACTATGACGTTATCCTAGGCTCTCTTCGGTATTCGAACACCGCTCAATCGATGAAGCTCACGCGCAATTTACTGGCTTTGGTCTATCTATCTTATCACCTCACGGATATACAAAACCTTCAAACGCTTGGTCATGCGGTATGGTCGCTGGAAATTACTCGGTGCATCACAAAGTGTGGTGATGAATGTCAGTCCTCATTGGCCGGAACCATCACGACTACGTACGAGGGGGAACGCTAAGCCGCGATCCCAAGCCAACGGCTGTAACCTCACCTCGAAACTTCACGCCTTTCATGCACGCAAAGGAGCTAGTCATGCATGTCACGCCCTGGCCAAGTGCTATCCATACACCATCCCTCAGGCTCACTCGGTATACCATCATCCCTGCGCCACTGCAGAGCCTGCCCTATGTAGACGAGATCTAGGTTACCGCATCGCCCGGCTCTATCGCGCCTCGATGCTGCATTGACGGTACACTATCCTGCTCGATTGTCTTCTTGAATCTTTGTCTAGGAGGTAAATCCGAGGATGGGCGGCAGTAAAGTTGGTATATAATGAGTTGGGCTGGACGTTGGTGCTCAAGAGATCATTCAGAGATCATTCCTTTTGAGTTTGAGCACATTCGTTCTTCCTACAAAAATGCCTGTCCTTCTCACTTCTCTCCTGGGTACCGCAGTGGGTTCTGCAGTAGTCTACCTCACATCTCCCACTCTGGCTGCTGTCCTTGCCGGATCGGCACTTGACTGGATCGCGATTCATTCCTTAGCGATCGACGCTCTCTTCGCCATCTTGATTTGCTTCTTCATCCTCTGCTATTTGGAGACTAAGTGGATCGCTGTCAACCAATCATTCCCCTACACTTTCCATCTCAAGAACAACCTTGGAAAGTCCTCTTTCGATTTCCAGTTGGTTGTGTTTGAGCTGTGGCACACAAACAAACTCAACAGATATGGCCACATGGTGTGTCTCTTCTGTGAACAGCTTCTCTGGCTATACATCATCAGAATCACTTTTGGTCTTTCCGGTCTGGCATTGACGAACATTGTTTTGGGCATGCAAGCGTTCTCTTTCGGAGACATCAGAATCGGCTTTGGTACTGCTGTGTTCAATGCCGCTTACTCAATGCTTGGCATGTGGGCATTCGACAGATTCGCACCAGTAGCCGCGATCCACATCTGCAAAATCGCGCTCTTTTGGGTGGTGGTTGTTCGCACTGCTGTACATGCCGCTGAGCCCCTGCCCCCTGTCTACGATAGCGAGACCGACTCCTTTGGGGAGACCTGGGGCGACGACGGCTACCACCTCATCTTCAAGAAGCCTTTTTCTGCTCTGTGGCTGTTTATTCTGGGCATTGTTTCCGAGCTTGCCTCTGGTGTGCCTGGACGTCTCTTCGGCACTGCTCTTTACAAGGCTCTGTACCGTGCTGGTGGTTTCCGCAGCAGCACGCTCAAGGATGTTGACACCGCCAGAGAAGAAGCCCTCTCGACCCTCAAGAACGGCTGGGCCTCTAATGAGATGCTCGCGCCTTACTTCCTCAAGTCGTCTTCCGCTGATATCGTCGAGAAATTGCCTCTCGAGTGCTGATTACTCGTCGGCCGCGGTCTTCATGCAACAAAATCGCCTTTATCTCGATTTCATCTTTTTGTTTCAGATTTCCTATTCATCTCGATTCCAGCGTGGAGCACATGTTTAGATGGGAATAGATATCGATTGGGCAGGCGTTGTTTCATCTTTTCTTATTCTCCCTTTTCTTTCTTTTTTCTTTTCCCCAAATACCCAGTCGCGCTTATAGAAGAGTTTGGTGCTGTAATCTATAAGACTTTCCTATTTCAAGATGAATCTGTCCCTTTTCTGTCCAAATCTCATCTATACTTTGCTCTGATGAACGTCCCAAGGGACTCATGCCGTCGTCGGCAGATACAAGCCATGGGTGACCGCGGTCCGTCCCGTAAGCCTTCCGTCCACCTGCATTCCTTCAGCTGACTTCTGCAAACCATCTCTGACATCAATGCTGAAAAGCTCCCGGACGATTGACGAACTAATTACTCAAAGATCTGATTAATGCTGCATGGACCATGGGTTTGGATCATATGCTACTTCGATCTCCAGGACGTGCGTGGAGTAGCAAGCTTTCGGCGAAGACGTCAGCGGGACATCGCCCCTTGTCTTTCCATCCAGACAGATGACTGTTTCATTAGTTACATCTGGCAGCTTCTCTTGGGTTTCTTCATTCTTTCTATCTAGTTGCCTGTCATCTAGGTGGGCATTTGAGCTGCTTCTAGATACATCCTCTCTGCCGTGCTTGAATCTCTCTTGTCCTCACATAATGTACACCAACGCGAGCTGTACTTTGCTCAAGGTCGTGCTCAAAGGCTCGCGATCCACTCAAGATTCTCGGTGTTTGCTTATCAATTGCTACGAGAAAAAGCACACTTCTTTCCGACCCTCAGAGACAAGTAGAGGTCTGATAAAGACTCATTGATGTTGTTGTCAGACGAGAAAAATCTACGGTTGTCCAGAAGCAACTGCAGTCCTCATATTGTACATATATCAACCTCTGGCCTCCCGAGCATATTCTCCGCTTTCTTCATCAGCACATTTCTAATATGGAATCTTCTGACGTAGACGCCACGGCCAGTCGACCTGGTGCCAAGAACACTCAGCTGATGCCCAACCCACCAATGATGCCTCCACTTCAGACCTCTAATCAGAACAATGCCCAGCTTGAAATGTCAGCCAAGCTGCAACAAGAACAAGACTTCAGAGCCACACTCCGGGCAGGAGGATCACAACCGCTACCTCCAATGGGTGCCATTCCAAGTAACAACGCCAACAAGTTTGCAGAGCTGAGCAAACCTGGTGATTTCAATCTCAGTGACTACCTCGATGAACCTGAAGATGGACACTTCAGAGCCTTTGCGTCCACCCCCGTGCCATTCCCTGCTGTCAATGCGATCCCTGTCGATGGGTTGCCACGCTTTTCACCTTCGATGATCGCTCTGCTTCGGGAACATCTCGACGAGACGAAGAATCAGGCACCTGTATTGTCTCCAGAACTGATCGAAGACTCCAATCAGCCAGTGCCAACTTCTCTGAGTACAGCGCTGCAGCGCGTCATTGTTGATATACACGATTTGAAGGAGATGATGGAGCACACCGACGATCGCTTGACTCATATCGAGGACTATCTGTTCCGGAAGAGCGATAGCGAGAGGCGATACACGCCGTGGCATATGCAAGTTATGGCTTCCGGACCACCTCCTCCCGGCAGCATTATTCTCCCTGCTCGGCCTCGTGCTGCCTACATTACTCGTGTTGAACAGCGAAACGCTGTTGCAAATCAATCTGTTACAAACGACCCCAGTATTGAGGAGCTGAGCGCTGTCACAAACATGTCTGCTGCCAACAACTCGGACAACAAAAACTCAGCCACTGTCACAAACCCATGGTCTGACACACAGATGACCATCATCCCTCCTGCTTCAGTAACGGACAAACTATCTAAAGAGCTATCAGCTCTATACACCTCCGTCGTATCCTTCGTCCAGCATCACCTCACCGGCACCTACGACCTCCGCCGCAAAGAATTAGACGAAGCAGCCTCCGAGTTCCTCAACCCCCTCCACTCTATCGAATCACTCATGCACTCATCCCTCCGCATCCCTCTCTGCTGCGGTATCCTAAACCGTCTTTTGAACACAGATCACCTCTGCCTGTACCTCTTCGAAGGTTGCAAGCTACCCAAAATCGAGGCCTACCGCGCCAAGCTCCTCGATACCATCTACTACCCCCACCGTCACCCGAACGATGGTGCCGGGCTGGCAAAAGCACATGCGGAGGTTGCTGAGATCGCCGAGGCGATTGTCAAGGACCTCGATTTTGGGAGAATGCAATTGCGACCTCAGGTCCTGGGTTTGCGGGATGAGATCTCGCGTACCGTGGCTTCGTTGATCCCCAAGTCGCAGTTACTTACCGCGAGCGATCACCTCAAAGTTATTGCAGAACATGCCTTTGCTATTGC
This sequence comes from Aureobasidium sp. SLJ-2021a, assembly GCA_019677095.1. Taxonomy (NCBI): domain Eukaryota; kingdom Fungi; phylum Ascomycota; class Dothideomycetes; order Dothideales; family Saccotheciaceae; genus Aureobasidium; species Aureobasidium sp. SLJ-2021a. The sequence goes on along the minus strand of JAHRBU010000017.1, from coordinate 163,979 downwards.
TATCAAGATGGTGACTTCTGCAAATGCTTACAAGACTACTTTTCCGGAGCACCGTAGACTTGTGGAGGAAGACGACTTTACTGTTATCCTCAACGACGACAAGCTTGCAATTGAGGTTGACAAGATTGTGAGATTTAGCGCTGTGCCGCTGGTTGAGGAGAAGACGTTTGGAGAGCAAGGAGTAAAGAGTGTTGTGTTGAAAAAGGCGGAGGTTATCGCCATGCAGATGCCGCAGGATACCTGCAAACGTCATGTTTAGGCTGTAATGAGGGGTTGGAGACCTTCAGAATGCGATTAGAGTCTAGACTAGAGACACGAAATCGAGCAAAGGAGTTCGCTTTCTTCTCATGGCGATATCAAATTCTGAACCATAGAAATGCACAGTACTTTCCGAAATCGGAGACACATCCACTGAGAGACATAAAAGTGCCCAATTTCTCTAGACAAACTCCTCGTTAAGATGTTTCTCTGCATTCCTACAGCGATCGATACATACCGCAACACTAGTGGGGAAAAGACGTCAAGGCAAGGGATGAATTTCCAAGACCTCATGCAAGGGATTTGTACTCACTTCCAGCAGTATATAAGCAAGCCTTAGACCACCGATCAACCAAGACCACAAGATCGTCCTCTCGCTGAGCCTATGGCTTGCCAGGTCCCTTGTACCGTCGAGACTCCGGTCAAAGACGACGAGCAGACCAACATTTGCACTTGACTCGTTGGTGTGTATGGCGACGTCGAGTAGAGCAAGGGAAGACACGACGTCCGTGACCCTTACTTTTCTAGAGCCACTCCCATAGAGTCGTTGTGTATGGTGAGGATATTATGTAAAGACACAAAGAGTAGAGGAGAGTTTATGAGAGCATAACCTGGTACTCAGACTCCTAGCTTTCGACAAGGGGGAAAAGCACATTCACAACTAGGGAGTTGATATCTATCATCCCGACAGATCATTTGAAGACCTTTGTTATATTGTACATGGACAGCGTAAAGTAAAAAGAGGATAAAGGGGGAACAGAGAAGTGTGAATATGCTGGTTGAGAGTGACCCAGTGCTCGATATGTATGAAACCCCTTGTACGAAACAAGTAAAACCTTCAGACGCCATCCCAAATGCTTGTCGTGATGCGTAGAAATCGTGCCATGAGTAGAAACAGACTTCGAAGGAAGAAGCAGTAGAACTCTGATGCTGAGTCCAAATTGTTGTCGTCAATAACCTTGCCGGCCGATCATGCAGTACCCCATGGCTTCAATGCAGCCAAAAGAGAAGGCGAACGAGCTTCCAGTTTAGACAGAAGGGTTGCTGGGAGCGATCATGGAGGCCCAGAGCAGCTTCCAGGAGACAGGAGCAGAAGGAGGTGGAGAGACAGGTTCAGGCTTGGGACCCAGAGCGGCGCCAACACTCTCAGAGGCAGGGGACTGAGGAACAGGTTGGGGCTTGGGGATGGGTGCAGGCAGGAAGCCGTGAGAAGAAGTAGAGGTGACAGTGACCTTGCTGCTCTTGGTGCTATTGGCGGTGGAGGAGATAGAAGCCATGGCCTTGACTTTGGCGCTGGTATCGGTGCCGGTGGTGTCGTTCTTCTTGTCCTTCTTGTTGTTGGCGCTGGTCTTGTCGTGGAGATCGTACTCGTTGATGGTGATGTAGGTGGAGAACATTGCTGGCCAGATGTGAGCTTGGGTGAGAGTGTGGAGTGCGTGAGTATTTACTGCTGATCTTGATTTGTTCTGCGCGTAAGAGTCTTTGATGGATGACTGCGTGTAGCATACACGGCGCCGATTGTAGAAGTGTGTGTTTGGTTGGGACGATGCTTGGATGTATGTGGTGGTTTGGAGATGAGTTGTGCGCGTAGGTGATGTTGTGCGAGGTGGAAGAGAAAGAGTGCGCGTAAACACAGCAGACGAGTGACTGGTTGTTGTGAGCGCGAATACCGTGGACTATCCCCTTTTCGGAGAGCGAACGACAGAGTTGACGTGGACTAGCCTCGACTTGACATCCCAAGTGCGAGTTCAAGAACTCCATTCCTATTGCTGAAGTTCTACAGGCGTTCGAATACAGGGCATTCATGCTGGGAAAGTCAACATCCATTCACAGAGTGAATCCATGTCTCATCACGAATAATCAGGGGCAAGATTTGAGCGGAGGACGGGAGATATAAACTACAATTCGAGGGAGTAACATAATACGTGAGATTATCCTTAAGTCATTGACAATCTTGAATGTTTTACAATTTGTGAAGAAGGCCGGATGGAAAGCATTTGTTCATGGGTATTTTCATGACAGCATTAACAATTTTCATTACTTATTAACCTACATGATAGATATGCTAGCGAGGTAAGGTTATTAGTCAAGAACCATCCGACCGTGAAAGTCAGGATTACCCCTGATCCTCAAACCATACGAGTACCACCCTTCTTATTCTTGCGCTCAGCAAACTGCTGAGCAACCTTGAAGCACCTTTTGTACTGATAGTGTCGAACCACAGCAGGCTTAACCACCTTGTGTGTACCAGGACTCAACATACCATGCTTATCCTTGCTCTTGACCAGCTTACGAGCTTGACGACCAAAGTCACCTCGCTTGTATCCTGTTGGTAGATCAGTATCAGCTGCAGCATCTCCAGCGGTGTGATCCTCTTTATCCATAGTTTGATTCATTTGCATAGCATCTTTGAGTGCGGCCTTTCTCTTTCTCTTGAGTAAGTTGTATTGTCTTTTGCTCAAACCTTCAGGTGTGGGAGGGAAGATGTATTCATCCTCAGCGAGAGTCAGATTAGCGAGAACAGGTGAAGAAGGTAAAACAGGCGTCGATGGGATTCTAGGTGTGGACGGAACATTAGGCGTAGAGGGAACGTCGGGCGTACCAGCGCTGGTAGGAGAACTTGTGCTGTCGTGATTCATTTTGTCGCCAGGACTTCTGTTCTGCTTTTTTGTTCAAGTTGGCCTCGATGAGGGATCTCGGCCACTATAAACCTTTTCCACTGTTCGGTACGACAAAGAACTCTTCTTTGAGAAGTCTGTGGCCACGACAAGATGAGGACTCGAGCAAAGACTCGAAACAATGGAGAGCAAGTATAATGAAAGGAACGAGGTGGACTGCGCTTCCTTTGTCAACACGATTCTGTGGCTTTGACGGACCCCTGAACACCAACGGTCCCATTGATTCCCTATGCATTTATTCTTTCAACAGCCCACATTTACCATAAAAGGCTCTTTGTTCACTGTTTCGAAGACCCACCCAAGACGACATTTGTTTTTTGCAACCTCTTTCAGGTCTTTTCAATGCCCTTGGTAATCCGACGCCTTGAGTGGCAACTAACAATGAACTTTTGTTCAGACACGGATTGGTGGCACTGGCTCACCGTCAGGTATAATACTCGATCGAACGGAGGCGGTTCATCTCGATTTAATCTTCGAAACAATTCTAAAATAACACTCGAAAACACTCAATACCACAATCGAACCAACCAAACAAATAGAACAACAACATGCCGCCACGTAGGAAGGTTATACAGAATGTACCATTGCAAAACGAGCTCATGCGTCTCGGAGTTTGCAGACCGGCAGTCTTTGATATGAGTAGGCACGATCAAAGCATCTGGGTCGAACGTCTTTACCAAATGGAAAGGGATTGTCTCCTAGCCAAAGAAACCACTGATCCTGAGGTTAGGGAAGCTGCTGAGCGCAGAGCCGGAGGAATTGCTGAGCAGTTGGAGGAGCTAAACGACCAATATCCGGAGGCTGAGTCTCCTGCTGCTGACGAAGCTGATGCTGAAGCTACCGAAGCTGCTAGAACTGTTGCTGCCTCAGACGATGCTAACTCTAAAGACCCTGCCCGAGAAGACCAAGCCATGGAGGTCGATAGCGCCGAGAACACCGAGGGTGTCGAACACGCTGACTCTACTGTTGAGAACGAATGGCTGCTTCAACAGCCCATGGAACCTCCCATCGCTGCCATTGGACACCCAATTGTTGAACCCGCTGCTCCATGGCCCCAGTTGCTTGCTCCAATTACCGAGGCCGCTCGCAGAGCCCTCGATAACGAACATTACGAAGGGCGACGAATCTTGCTCCAGAGAATCTTCAACCACCAGTGGCAGGATCTCATGGCACCTCCACCTCAACCGATTGTCATGGCCCCTGTCATTCCATTGCAAGCTGATATCCAAAAGGCTGTCATCCACCTCCCACTCCACCTCCAAACACTCATCGCAGAAATACCCGCGCATCGACAACGCTGGTTCCTCAACATGCCCCCTCACTTCCAGTACAGTCAACTGTACAACAGATACAGAGCAAGAAGACACGCACTCGTGCAATACCTGCAATAGACCACAAGACAACTAGACTCCGACCCCATGCTCGCCAGACTCCCTGAGGTCAGAAACTGGCTCAATCACACAACACTCGCCTTTCAACGTAGATGGATCTCTTCTGCCCACAACGAACGCATGCTCATGCTTCGCCAACACATGATGTTTGGCTCCATGCAACAGATGCAGGGGCTGCACCACCAGAGGCTGCAGGAAAGATTCGATGTTGCGCAACAGCCACAACGGCTTCCTGATCGCCTTGTAGGTGCTGAAGATGTTGCTAGGCATGCGGCTGGGTTTGGGGACTATCAGGCTTGGTTTGTGTCTGCTGAGAGAGCTGCGTGGATTGAGGGGCTTAGAAAACGTGGTCTACTGTAAGGTTTTATCCGCTGCTTTGCACTTGCTAACTAACTGGGTATCGCTGGACGATATACCATTTCGCTTTTGTGTTTTGTGACGTAGGTAAGCGTATCTTTTTCACTGTAATGACCATGAACATAACCTTTTTTTTTCATTTGACATAAATGTCCATCTCACTTTTGCTTTTTGTATCTTGAGCGAGAAACTACTTAGGTAAGATTCTAGATCCTTAACTTATTATATGACCTTTTTACCCAACGTGAATTCCTATGTTCCTTTCTAACGTCTAGTAATTAGTACATTAAAAATGGGAAGAGATGAGTTACATCGTATATTCTTATGTTTCTACGCTTATTATACTACCTTTTTCTCGCTCTCGATGTAACTTACTTACTATACGGTTATATAAAGTAAGTAAATCATTTAATTTCTTCTACTTTAAGACTTCGATATATTTAATACGACGTGTAAAGCTCCTCTCGTTACTCGTCTATAGTTATAATCTTTATTTCTAGATAGTTATCTAGACGTGCATAGTATAATCTATATCGAAAAATTTCTAGATCTAGTTAACTATACGTAAAAGTAAAGGACCTTTTATATAGGATTAGAGGATATTAAACCCCGATTAAAAGGACGACATCCTCTTCCGAAGAAGGTCATTAAACTTCCATGCCTATAACCTATAAGATAAGAACGAAAATAGGAGATAAGAGTGTAAAAGAAGGAATAGTTAGTTAAGAGATAATACTATAGACGTAATCAAATCTAGACTATAGCCTATAAGACTTCTAAAGGTTTCGATAACTAGGTTTAGGACTTAAACTTAGGGGTTCACTTTCAATAAATCTGCGTATATGTCATTAAACATTTTATTTGCCATGTATAGAGAAGAATCGTAAAGGACAAGTAAGAAAGTAAGGAGGTATATTTATGATCCCCAAGACTAAAGGGTACTAGACATCCTAACTATAAACCTTGTGTAAATGTTAACTTGCGACGCATACATACCCTAATATTAGCTGCTCACCCTAAACCGCTCTCTCTAAGCTAGATGCAACTCCCGCTTTTCTCGAACCTCTACTACCCCTCGTGCAATCCTTAATACTCTGTCTCCCCTATATCTCCTTCCAAGAAAATGACTTTATACCCTCCTAACCCCCTTACCCTCGACTTCCATTCAAGACCCCCAAAACATCAACACACACCCTCCCCCTCCCACCTCCCTCCCCACACCCCACGCACCCAAACCCCTGGCCCTCTAAATCCCTTGTGTTGGCCACAAAGCCCTGCCCCAATATCTCAAATCCTCCTTTCCTCTGTTCTGCACAGTTGATGCCGCAAACCTCTGGTGCAGGTGTGAGCACCAAGTGGCCGCAGGAGAGTCGGTGGGTCAAGGCGCCAGAAGTGCAGGGGGGCGAGATGTGGAGGTTTGAGATGTAGGGGTGGTTGTGGTGAGAGAAGGGGGAGAGGGAGTCGCGGGTTTGTTGGGTTGGGTCTTTGTTTGTGGTGGTGGTGGTTGTAGGGGAGGCGGGGGAAGTGGTAGTGATAACAGCTGGTGGTGAGATGGAGGTGGAGGAATTGAAGCCGAGTGCAGGAGGACGGGAAAAGGGAAAAGGATTCTGGAAACGTGGTCCCAAGCCCAAGCCTACTGCCTCGGTTTCTTGCTTCGTTGCGTTGTTCCCTGATCCCTTGGACACAGATATATTTTTACCATCATCACTTCTTGCTCCCTTGTTCGTTGGGACAGGTGTATCTTCCCCGTCAACACTGACTCTACGTAACAGCGGACTGGATGTCTTCGTCTTCGATGTCCTTGTACTCCCAGGTGTCCTCAAGCATGCAGGAGTACAAACCGTCACTCCCACATCCACACCCTTCTTCCCTACCCGTGCACAACCCTTCTTCCTCGCCAGAGTCGCAAAACTCGGCACGGGAATTTGGGTAGGCGAACAGTAGATTCCGGGCGGTGGGATCCAGTGTGGTCGTGGGGGTGATGGTGAGGATGGCTGTGGTTTCGGGTTTGCCTTTGGTGTAGTGGGGAGTTTTCGCGCTTGAAAAGAAGAGCATTTTGGTGGGTCTGGCGTTGATTCACTTGCTCTGCGTGTAGGCGTAACTTTCGGTGTCGCTGGCGGGTGTGTTGAGCTCCGTCTCGGGATTTGTGGGTTGCGGTGTGTGGTGGAGAGTTTTCGCAGTTGGACGGGTGGGGTTTGCGATGCCTGCGTAGCTGAATCCTTTCGCGGTTGGGTAGGAGGGCTTTTTGATGCTTGTGTAGCGGAGAGTTTTCGCGGTTGAAGAGCAGAGCATTTTGATGGAGTTGGCGTCGAGTCACTTGCTCTGCGTATAGACGTAGCCTTCGGTATCGCTGGCGAGTGTGTTGAAGCCCGTCTCGGGATCTGTGGGTTGCGGTGTGTAGGTGGTTGTTTAAGTGGTTTATCGTTCTTGTACTTTGTCGCTGATGTCATTGTTGCTGGTGTCGTTGTTGCCGGTGGCATTGTTGCGAAAAGTTCTTGTTTTGCTGTGCTTTGATCTTGACGGTGGGAAGGAAGAAGAGAGACGCAAGGGTGCTTTTGTCAATTCCTTTGGTGCTTGTCGTGGGAGAACAAGGACGATGACAGAAATGCTAGAATGAGACATGTGGATGTCTCGAGCACGATGTCTTGAACATCTGTCTCTTGAATTCTTTGTTCTTGCCGTTGTTCGCGAACGAAATAAAGACATTATACGAGAAGGAAGCAAGAAAGTGAATATTGTCTCAAGCACACAACATCATATCGAGCTCACCAAGAATAGAAAGCGGAAAAGTGAAGAAGAATGGAATAAAAATCGTGATGACCATATAAACATAAAACATAATTACTTATCTCAGACAGAGAACCACCCTTCGTAAGCCCGATTGTGTTGGCACTCAAGCATCCTTGGGGTGCTCGCCGTCCTTGGAAAAGACCTTGCTGCTCAGATCCAGCACAGGCAATGGGCAAGGAATACCCACAGCCGCACAAGCAGTAAGAATAGCCAAGTACCAACCCGAGAGCAGACCCAACCAACCAAAGCCACCTCCAATCTTCAGCAACAAAGCCACATGCTCGAGATCAGCAGCAGTCTTGATGTTGGGGACGGCAAAGTCGGCGGCGGCGATGAAGGAAAACATCATCACTAGACCGAAGAAGGTGGCGACGAAAAAGGCGTTGACGCGGAAGGTGGCGACGAGGAAGACGAAGGAGACGAGGACCATGGTGATGTTGTGGAAGCCTTGGGAGGCGTTCCATTCGGCTCCTGTGGCGCCGCCTGCTGTTCCTTCAAAAGCAGAGACCTGATTGTGGATGGGGTCTTGGGTGTAGGCGAGCGAGCCCCAGTGGCAGCCGTAGATGATAAACACGGCCATTGGGAATGCTGTTCGCATTAGTTAGGGCTGACTCGAGATGATAGAGATGACATGGTTGGAGCAGGACATACTGTTTCCGAGGATAAACTCTGCAATACCGGCGAGGTTCATGGCGATGGCGCCGAGGAAGTAGTAGTCGCCATTCAAGCCAATCAAACTGGTTGGTGCCACGGCACCTCGCAGACCGCAGAGGGTAAAGATGGTGGATGTGTATGGGATCAAGAAGCCGAGAAGGCCGAGTAAGGTAGGGTTGGCTGGGATCGTGTTAGAAAAGGAGGATATGCAGACTGGATGATGGAAACAGCCATACCAAATCTCTTGGAAAAGTCTCCTCGTCTGGGTCCTTCGGGCTGGAAGAACAATCTCTCGTATTGCTCAGGGGTCAGGGCGACAGTCATCTGACGACTCAATGGGGCGCCGTTTCCGCTGGCGTGGTCTTCGATCATGGTGTGATCAATCTTCTCGGTAGACATGGTTGATTGTGTGTTGATTATCAATATGTTGTTATCAAGATAAGAAGAGTCGTATATAATGGTGGAGTAAGAGTGATATGCGTGAAGAATGATCAAAAAGACCACAATGCAAGAAGAGACGATCAAGGAGGACCCAGGACCTACTTATACACCGCAAGTGCGCCTTCCGAAAAGCAACATTTCCTGGTAGACGATAGCTTCCTCAACCGCCACCCCAGGATGTCATCGAACCCAAACCCCGGATCATCCGACTGTCCCCACATGGGGAAGATCTCCTCACCAAATTACCCCAGAGGTAGGCGCTAGAGCAGAAGCTGGCGTGGTGAACGGGGGAAGAAACGTCAAACGCGGCTTGCAGGATGCATCAGGGGGAGGTCGCTGCGTACGAAGGTACGAAGTCATTGGCCAGACTCGATCTGCATGCCTCCAGCAACCTGACGATCTGACTCGTCACTCCCAACGACATTCGGTCAAATTTGTTGTCGAACTCGGGGTTGGACTACTGATGTATTCTTTCGACATGACACTCATGCTCGTCCTCTGATACTGCCCAGCATCTAAAAGTCGCTTCTTTCTTCACAAGAGTCGATATCGGAGACCCCTCACAGCCGCGGCCGAGCAAAGCATTGCTTCTGCTAGCTTCCCAGCACAGCGGCTCGTAGACGGAGATCAAAACAGGCAGGTGTTTGAGCGAGTCGTTGCGTCAAGAAGATATGCCGAGGCCTGTAAGGGCTTAACCGAGGTGGAAAAGCCTGGTATCCCCGCATTCACATCGAACCGTTTTTGTCTTGATTTCTCTTAACATGTCTTGGAGTGTCTTGTTCCCGACGCCCCTCAAAGTGTGTTTTGGAAATGAAGAGAAGCGTGACAAGGTGACGCGTGGATGGCTGAACAAGAGGCTTCGGAAAGCGTGATGCTGGACCTGAAAAGAGTGTCCGCGGATGCTTGGAACGGCGAGAATGTCTGCAAGAAAAGGCTTGGTAACGCCCCAAAGCCATCGGAAAGCTTGGGAGAGCTTGGAGGTGGTATTGTGACTCTCAAAAGGTGGGTGGAAGAGACAAAGTGTACTTTTGATTCCAATTCGTTACGTATCTCCGAAGCCGGCTTGTTCCCATTTCGCGCCTGGACCTCCTTGAGCAGCAGCGGCTACTTTGGCACCAGCTATTGCGGCGTTGCCAGCAGCAACAGTGTGGGCTAGATTTGGTGTATCACTGCTTCCGCCCATCCAAAACAACATGACAAAGACCAAAAGATGCAGTCCTACGATCCAGACTGCAAACATGTTTCTACTCGTCCTCGTTGCAAGGACAAGCCTCGACGCTTGCAAGACGGCTCGCTCTGGCAAAGATAGTCGTTGGAAGGCACGACTGGTTTCTTTGCTTCGGAAAGCAGCGAAGGGAGATATTGAGTTTTCGTAGGCCGACTTGTAGCGAGCATCGGTGCCGGCATTGCTGCGATCGATTGTGATGGTACTCGGGTTGGTGGACGAGTAGCCAGAGGTCGCACCGCCCTTTGTGTTGTAGCTGTTGACATATCTGCTCTTCTCGTAGAGAGACAGGTTGTCCTTTTGCAGGCTGGCAATCTCGGAGCGCAGAGAAGAGACGAGGGTGTATTGTTCCTGCAAGTTCGTCTCGAGCTCGCGGATCTTGGCCTTGAAGCGGTCGCGTTGAGCAGTGACCATTGGCAGGATGCCGGCATTAGGGGCTTCTGGGCGCAACAAGTCCAGTCCTCTAGGTGACGAGGTGCCCGTGTCGAAGCCAGAGATGATGGAAGAGGTGGGCGACGTGTTGGCTCCGCGACGCATCGAAGCAGCGTAGGAAGACTTTGGATAGCGGGAAGTGTATGTGCCTGCTACAGACATGGCCGAGGGGTCAAAAGCGTTGCTGGCTTCGTTCTGGGCTTGCAGCAGGTCTTCCTCGAGCGTTTGCGTCAAGTTGCGCGACTTCTCCAGCTCCATGTTTGTGCTAGACAAGTCTTCTTGCAACGACTCGAGGCGAGACTGGAGGTCGTTGTGCGAGACGCGGAGGATGGTGAGCTCGTTGGAGAGCTTCTTGTTGCGAGCGAGGAGCAGCTTCTCCAGTGACTCGCCCTTTTCAGTGGCAGGGGCGGCGTCTGTTTCGTGGTCCGAGTCGTCTGCATCGCCTGTCGCAAACTCAATCGACTGCATCTTGTCAGCGTCGCCTTCCGCAAACCGTGGCTAGTCCAAGATACCTTGAGCATGTCCAACTCTTGCTTGACCTCGTCATAGTCGCTGCATTTGTCCAGCTTGCGCTTGATGCTTTCACGATCCTGCTTGAGAGATTCCAGCTCCCGCTCGAGTGATCTAATGTTCGAGCCCCACTTGGTCTTGTCCGAGTCTTTTTCGTAACGTTGGGCGTCGAGCTTTCGCAGTAGTTGAGAGTTTTCGGAGCGCAGACGGAGAAAGGCAGGGTCATCTTCGACAGCGACGGCGGCTTGAGACGAGCTCTGGTTTGCGGTTGATTGGGCGAGGTCGAGGCGAAGTTGCTCGTTGCGGCCCTCCAGCTCAGACAATCGTAGGTTTGCCTTTTCGAGTTCTTGGTTGACCAGATCGAGCTCCTGCTGCGATGCGCCTTGGAGAGTGTTTGACGTGTCGTCCTCGGCCTTGCCCAGGCGTTGAGCGACGTCGTAGCTGGCCTTGAGCTCCTTCAACAGGCGATCTTGGTTCTCGACCTTTTCTTCCAAGCTTTTTTCTCGTGCGTCCCAGTTGTCTTGCTTCTCTTTCAAGACAGCGTTCCACGATGCCTCGACTTCCTTGATTTTGGAGTCTTGACTTGACTGTGAGGATTGTCTGGTGGAGCGCTCTTGTTCGAGTTGGGATTCTGCATCGTCTAGTTGTGCTGTCAATTTGGCGACGGTTGACTGCAGGTGTTTGTTCTCGGATTCGAGCTTCGGAACGACTTCTTGGGCGGTGGCGAACGAGTCTATCGAGGCTTCGAGCAGCGGGTAGGGGTCGGGGGCTTCGGACAGCGGCGAGTAGATGTGGAGAAAGGCAGACTGGGTCGACTTTGACTGGTTGGAGATGAGGTCGATGAAGGACTGGTATGCCTTGAGCAGGCCCTTGATCTCGCCCAGCTTGGCGGCATCTTCGAGTTTGCGAAAGTCTTTGGTCTTTTGGGCGAGCTCCTTGCGCTGTACCAACGTGTCGCGTTGGTGGGTGACGAGGTCCGAGGCGGCCGTGTCGAGGGTGGAGATGAGAGAGCTGAGGTCGACATCTATCCAGCCATTAGTTTGAGAGGTACAGAGAGAAGGGGGAAGAGGTCAATATCATACTCCGCCACGAAGCAATTGCCTGCTGGAACTTGTTCTCCTTGTCGTGGTCACTGACGGCGCCCGGGACGGCCTGCGGCTCGACTGCTTCGCTTGCCATTTCGACTGGGCTTAGTCGATTCAGCGCATGTGATTGCAAGCGACAGGGGCAAGAGCGAGCTTATTGTTGGAGCAGCGGGTTGGTTTGTTGACCGAGTTGGCAGGTGCATCCACGGGTTACGTGGAGATTCTTGGCGCTCTGACATGTGAGAATGACGCCGGCGCCGAGCACCTTGATCAAGAGCAGATACAGACATGTCGTACTAGGGGCAGTCGCGCCATGAAGAAGCATGGAAGCCGCAGCTAACGATGGCGCATACGTCTTGCGCGACTTGATGCGCAATGCCCCCCTGTCGCCCGACGGACAAGACGAGCACGACGTCTACATAACCTGCGTCGATGCCTGGGGTGAGTCGCGCCTTCCCAAAACACGCCTCTTGCCAGTCCTCTGACCTGGAGCAGACGGCAACCTGTACATTGGCACGTCGGCAGGCGAGATTCTCCATTTCGTCTCGATCCCGACGCCCGACTCGGACCAGCCCACGTACATTCTCGCTTCCCGCCTGCAGCCCGAACACTCCAACAAGCAAAGCAATGCCCTGCCAGTCGTTGAGCAGATCCTCTTGCTACCCTCGGTCGGAAAGGCCTGTGTGCTCTGTCACGGCACATTGACCTTCTACACGCTACCCGAACTCAGTCCGGCTTTTGGAGGAAAGATCAAGCAGAGCGATTGCACATGGGTCGGAGGTCTGGACCGCGACCTGGATGGCCAAGACCTGGATGCTGCTGATGGCTGCATCATTGTCATCTGCCTGAGGCAGAAGTTGCGTGTGATTCGCATCATGGAACAAGGCTCTCCCCGCAAAATCAGGGACATTGAGCTTGGAAACTGTCTGGACATACAACGCAGAGCTGACCTTGCCTGTGTCGCCGATGGCACATCTTACGCCTTGCTGGACATTGTCAACCAACGCAAGATTGACCTCTTTCCCATCTCGTCTTCCTCCGACTTGGCCTCGGGACGCCAGAGCCCGGCTCAGGAGCCTCCTTCAATACAACGTCCGGCTTCACCGAGTTTCTCGGCCACCAGCCCCGTCCGTAGACCTGATCTCCGTGCCCAAGATAGAGTGGCCAGTGTAGGAGGCGCTCCTCAGACTCCGGGCCGTCAGACTCCTGATCGCCTCCATCCCAATGACTCGCCCTCGCCCTGGCCGCATCGTGCCGCCTCCCGTCAGGCCATGTCTCCTAGTCCAACACGACCACTTGCCAGTCCATCCTTGGACACTGATGGCAAAGTCCTGCCTCCAACTCCTCAGTTCGAACTGCCACCACCTCCACCTCCAATATTGCACTCTGCACTGAAGCCTCACATCGCTACTCCCACACCCAACGAGTTCCTTTTGACCACTGGCACTTCTCCCGACGACCCTGCTGTCGGTATGTTTGTCAATCTCGACGGCGATGTCGTCAGGGGTACCATCCAGTTCGAGAGCTATCCGGACTCGATCATCGTCGACGGTCAGGCTTCAGATCCTTCCATGCCACAGATGCCTGGAGACATGTCTCAGGAAGGCTATGTGTTGGCTGTCGTGAGTCGCGAAAAGAATGGCGCTGTCGAGAAGATTGTCGAGTATCAACGCTGGGATGTCGATCCCACCGACAACCAATATCACAAGGACTACCTCAGCCTGCCAGATCCCACAATGTCCATGTCTCAGATGGCTTTGCGAGAGGCCACTACCGCAACAAATCTGACCCTACCTTCTGTGGGTAAAGCGCTGAGTCTGCGCCGTCTCTACCTCCACGACGCCACACCCGAAGAGACTGCACTGGACGTCAAACGCAACAGCGACGAAGACAAGCTGATCGATCGCTTTTCAAACGTCCAAACCAGGGTCTTGCTGTTTGCCAGCGACTCCATCTGGTGGCTTGTGCGGAATCCTCTGGTGGTGCAGCTTGAAACACGGCTGGGCGCTGCCGTTAGTACTTCGGCCAGCTCATTTACCGTACAGCGTACACAGGTTCAAGCAGTCATCAACAGCATCCGTGGCAAAGAAGCCACAAACGAGTTCGAGTTCTTTGGTTTCAATTACATCCGCCAACAAGCCTCGCTACTGCTGTTAATCGATCTAATCCTCAAGACCAATCAAGGCGTCATTGCCTCCGAGGCTGATAAACGTTCGACTCACGATGCTCTTGTAGAAGGAGAGATAGATCCTCGCATTATTCTTTCCATCATTCCAGTCCTGTCGGACGAGGTTGTCGAAGGTCCACAGGGTCTCTGGATTCCTGGTGGCCTCAAAAATGCCATTGACCAATTCAAAGCACAGTACCATGCAGATTCAATCAATCAAGATCCACAAGGTCCGTACGGAGACAATCTGCTGCAAGTCACAAAACACTACCTTCAGTCATGGAGGAGGAAGAAAGGCTTTGGCAGTATCGCAGATGAAAAGCAAGTCTTCCATACTGTAGATGCTGCATTGTTGTCTCTGCTTTTGATGCTCGACAGCAACACATTCCCAGGACCAGCAACACCCGGATCACTACGTGCTGAACTCAACGATGTGGTCGATCAAGGTGTTGAATGCTTTGACCGTGCAGTTGAGCTTCTCGAACAGCACAAGCGCCTCTACATCCTCTCCCGACTCTACCAAAGTCGACGTATGGTAGGCCAAGTCTTGTCAACTTGGCGTCGTATCCTCGAGTCTTCGGAAGACGTGGGAGGCGAGTTGATCGACGGCGAGCTGGACGTACGCAGATACGTCGCCAGAATCAAGGATGTCGAACTTGTCAAAGATTACGGCACTTGGCTCGCAAATCGCAATCCTTCATTGGGTGTTCAGATTTTTGCAGACGAGAATGCAAGAGTGAAATTTACACCTGCTGAGGCTGTCGATCTCTTGAAAGAGCGGGCGCCAGCTGCAGTCAAGGACTACTTGGAACATCTCGTGTTTGGCAAGAACCAGAACCAATACGCCAACGACCTCATATATTTCTACCTCGACACCGTCACCGAAGCTATCGCCGATTCCTCGACATCTGCAAGGGACATACTTCTTACCAGTTATCACACTTACCGAGCTCTATTTCCTCCAAAGCCGACGTACAGCCAGTTCATCCATGACAACAGTCTTCCAGATACATGGTGGCAGAACCGACTTCGACTTCTTCAGCTCATCGGTGGCTCGTCTGTGTATAATGTGGAAGCTCTGAGCAATAGACTAGATCCGTACTCAGAAGTCCTCGTACCCGAGATGATTGTTCTTGCCGCTCGAAGAGACGAGCATCAGAAAGCTCTGAAACTGCTTGTCCATGGATTGGCAGACTTCGACACGGCGGTACGATATTGCCTCCTTGGTGGCAGCAGCATCTTCCATCCTGCTTCATCATCCTCCGCTCTGCCCTCGCCCTCGAAAGAAGAACAAGAAACTCTCTTCTCATATCTTCTACACTGTTATTTCGATCTCGAGGATCACGACCAGAGACTCGAAAGAGTTGCAGAGCTTCTCGAAAAATTCGGAAGCTGGTTCGACGTCAGCGAAGTGCTGCCTTTACTTTCGCCATCATGGCCACTCGAGGCTTTTGGTGCATTCATCGCAAGCGCGATGGGCAGACTTGTGTCTGAGAGAAACGAGACTGTCATAGTCAAGGCACTTGCCGGCGCGCAGAATCTTAGAATCGCCGTCGATGTGGTTGAGAAGATTGAACAGGAGGGGGCGACCTGGGAGAGTGTCAAAAAAGATAGTGGTGTCGCTTAGGGGTCTTGGTAGACATGCGTTCCCTGGTGTTGGGAGTGTTTGCGATGACTTGAGTCTTGTATATCGTCGCCCCACTCTTCCGAATTCAATCTCGTTCTTGTTCAACACGCCAAACTCTACAGTCAGACAGCCATCTGAACTTCAATCTGAGAGGATATAAACCAGACGGAATTCCATTAACGACTCTTCACAACCACATAGCAGTTGAACCGTTTTGGTTAGGAACATCACGCAGCTCGCATATCCACTTTGCAGACGCGCGGATTCCTAGCCCCAAGTGTAGAGAGACACAGTTATTGGCTTGTAGTTTTAGTTATGTCTTCAATATCATCTTTCGATCTAGTTTTCTCATTTCTGCTCTATCAACTTGCTTTTCGTTCTTGTCTCTCATGTCCTTGTCTCTTATGTCCTTGTCTCGTGTGTTGAAGACACTGGATTTTGAGTTCCTCCCTACGTCTTGGGAAGAGGATGGAATTCTTTCTAGATACTTTCTGTGTTTCCAGGTCTTGTGCAAAAGGTTTTTTGCTTTGCGTATCTTGGTATAGTCAGAGAGAAGTGAGAGGGAGATTTGACGTCGTGTCTACGTTCAAACCCCATCTAGAGACATAGTGCTATAGACAAATAGAGATACATTTACCGAGAGTCGTCGCTTGATTAGCTCACCCTGAACGGAAGCTGATATTCGAGAAACAACTTTCTGTTTTCGATAGTGTCTTTCTCCGCCCCCTTTTCACTGTGGTAAGACGAAACGGAGGGACAGAATCTGCGGCAAAGCTTTGCTTACACTTGTGCTGAAATTCTTGCAGACCTTCTTGGTCTTCTAGTCGTGTCAACTACGTCGCCCTGGCTTATAGAAGCAGCAATGGTGGTGGATTCTGGTGTTGGCTTCACCCCTGTCTTGTTTACTTGTTTCTTTGCATTCTTCTTTGCTCTTCCCTTGGCTTTTCTTCTGGACAGAGCGGCCGAGTTTCTTGCTGGTGCTTGATTTGGTTCTGGTGTCACTGCCGCTTCATGTGGTTCGGGGGAGGGTGTCAAGCGATCTTGTGGTGACAGTTTTCTGTATTCGCGCCTTTCGACGTAACGGATAAAGCGGCATGATGGCGAAATGGCTTCGAGGTATGGCCATTAGTGCTTAGCCATCATGAACGTCACTTCATCGCCGTCCTCACATTCACGTTCACTGATGAATGCAAGCTTGACAATGTAGGCGTCGAGGCGGTTTCTGTCAAAGTCCCTCCAGGAGGTTTTGACTGGGGTTCCATCAGCATCGAGGATGGGGTCTTTGTCGACGAGCTTTACGGTAAACAGCACTCGGGGCAAGGTCAGGTTTCTCATGGCTGCGGGTCCTCTTCCATCGCGCGTTGCAATGTACGCCCCTTTGCGGTCATCTGCGAGCTGGTCCCTTGAGATTGGTCCTTCGTTTACTCGCTTTTCCCCTCGTGTGAGCAGATAGGTCATTTGTGTATCGCCTATGACGTTCCTCTCAACTACGTGTTCCAGAAATGTGATGGATTCACACGCTGGCGACAGCTGAAGCAGCTTCCACATGTCCGTCGAAGTAGTGAATATAAGCATCACAATGTCTCTTCGAGGATAGGTACGATGTGCTGTGATCAGCTCCCTCATGTCGGACACAGGTGGGCCGGTACTAATCGCGCGACCCATGGTATCCAATTCGTATTCAAAATGGAAGCGTTGTACCCACTTGGCGAGGACGATGGGCGATGGAAGGCTGATGCGAGCTTTGAGCAGCACGTCCAGAGAATAGTGGTCCCTGGCGAGAGCGTTCGCTTGGGCATTAGCGTTCAGAATCGCTTGCTCAAACGCCTCGTGGTCTAGCGCTGGCGTGGGTTCAGTCTCCATGGGTTCAGGGGCTTGTGTGGACATGGTGGTGAAAATTGTTCTGCAGGTGTTCAGAAAAGGGTTGCTCGAGGAACAGAGTGTTGACAGCGAACACTTCTATGGCGAAGCGAGGTACTTTGTAGTGATGGGCTCGCTGCCCGTGCAAGACCAAGTCATAGTGAAGCTTGGTGGCATTGGCTGTAATCGACTCGAATGCTCTCAATCAGCTGCTCGAGGCTCACTATGCCTTGAAATCACATCTGTCTCCACCAGAACGCGTTCATAAATTCAAAGCTATAACAGTGCACGTCTCGGAAAAACAGACATGATTATTTCCGTCGATGGAAGTCCATAGACGTGACGAAAGGCCAGAGACGTAGGGTTTGCGATGACGGTCCGCGGCTTATAACTCCTAGGTTCTCGTTGTCAACACTTCGTTGCGCGGAAGAAAAATGCCCAATCCACCACAAGACATCACAGCGACCGGGACCTCTGGCCTTGTGACGCTTTGCATCACTTTTGCGATAGGACAACATCATGTTCTGAAGACATTGGAGAGAAAATGTCACCGCCGTCATCTCACATCGTCGAGCCTGCGCCCACTGCCAAGAAAAAACAGCAGCACGTGGGCTCTTTATCCACGCTTTATGCAAGCCATCCGGAAACAATAATCTTGTTTGATCGAGCATCCACAAAAAAAAAGTCACGCCGGTCGTGGTAACAGATAATTTCCTGTATTCGTGTCCTCTGGAGTCCGAATCTCTCCTTTCTATCTCAAACACAAACCAACAACACTTTCCGCAACACGATTGAGGAAGGAACGAATTGTGCCAAGCCTACCCGACAACAACAACAGCTTTGTGCACGGAATCCGCTGGTCTTGAGATCTGGCAGCTTGTTTCACACCCGACTCCTTAACAGCACTTTTTGTTGACTCTGTTGAAGAGCTGGTCCGGAATCCATCATGTCTCATCGCGACTCGCCCAAGCTGCAGGGCATCCTGAAGAACGATGACAATGCTCAAGCCCCTCAGAACGGCCAACCAGTCTCGCCGTCGCAATTGCTCAACTTTCGCTACGCGCAATCCCCCAAAGAGAATCCCAAATGTACGTATCTCCTTTTGCCTTCATGATTTGATGCGGTAATTTGTTCGGAATCCATTCTGTTCTTTTTATCAAGCCACTGTCAAGCACGACTCTAGTCTTTTCCACCCTCAAATTTCTCATCTCAGATCGCTTATTATATATCAGCTGTTTCCATTGATCCCTATGCAGAGACCATCTCTCCAATGATGCTGGGAAAAGAAAAGGATGTTGATGATCTCGAACTTGACAGAGTTCCCAGCAGCGGACCTCGTTCTTTCAAAGCCAAGGGTCCCAACTCGAAGCGACTGTCAGGTAGACGAGCGACTACCGCATCCGTCACTCCACTCGATCAGTCTGAAGGTGAGAAGGATGAAGAACACCATCTGTTCAGTGGTGGTCTTGTTGGTCAGGTAACTGCATGGCTCCGTGAGGAAAGAAAGAAACGTGACGCGCGTAAGATGCGCAAATCTGCCGAGGCCCTCGCTCAAAAAGAAGCCACTTCACATGAGAATGTCGAAACCGCTTCCCGGGACAGTCCTCGTAGCTCTGGGGAAAGTGTCGATCTAAGCAGACTGGAGCAGATTTTGAAGGAAAGCATCCACTTCGAAAAGCCTCGTAGATCATCACTTCTGCACCCAAGCATCCGAAAGCGCCCATCCCTCACTCGCCTACACAAGTCCTCGTCCTATGCTGGTCAATCTTCCGACACTGAGTACCATGACGGCGACGCCCTTGTCCCCTCTGCCGAAGCCTGGCTTGATAACACAAAGACCTTGGCTAGTGCCGGAGGTGCTGCCGAAGCAAACGAGTCGACAGAGAGTCTTGGTCCCGGTACTCGTCAAGCTTGGTCATCGTTCAAGTACGAGATTGTCCGTCTTACCCACACGCTCCGTATCAAGGGCTGGCGTCGTGTACCCATGGACATGAGCAATGAGTGTACCGTCGAGAGACTCAGCGGCGCCCTCACCAATGCCGTCTACGTTGTGTCGCCACCAAGCGTACTGCCTCCTCGTCCCACAAGCGCCGATCGAAAACAAAACCTGCAGCGCCCTCCACCCGCAAAATTGCTTCTCCGCATCTACGGTCCTCAGGTTGGGCATCTCATTGATCGCGAATCGGAGCTTCAAATCCTTCGCCGTCTGGCCCGCAAACGTATAGGACCTCGTATGCTGGGTACATTCAGCAACGGTCGTTTCGAAGAGTACTTCCATGCAAGAGCACTTGATCCCCAAGATTTGCGTAACCCAGACACGTCCAAGCAGATTGCCAAGCGTATGCGCGAACTCCACGAAGGTATCGACTTGCTTGAGCGCGAGCGTGACGAAGGTGCCTTTGTCTGGCAGAATTGGGACAAATGGTTCCAACGCGTGCAGGATGTGACCATGTGGCTTGACAGTGAAGTGCTGAAGCATCAGCAGAGCAAGAACCCGTCTCAAGACGGGTGGCAGGCTCGTGGCTTTGTTTGTGGTACCGAATGGGCCGTCTTCCAGAAGACTGTGCAGAGATACCGTGAATGGCTAGAAGCACAGTACACCGAGCCCGGCCAGCTGCGCTCTCGCTATGTCTTTGCCCACAACGATGTAAGTTCTTTTTCCTCCCAACTACCTTTTCCAGACTGACATTTCCGAGACTCAATACGGCAACATCCTCCGTCTTCTTCCCTCGGGCGAGTCACCTCTTCTTCTGCCTGCAAACACACACAAGCAACTCATCGTCATTGACTTTGAATACGCCAACGCAAACACCCCCGGTCTTGAATTTGCCAACCACTTTACAGAGTGGTGCTACAACTACCACGACGAAAAGGCACCTTGGCTCTGTAACACGTCCTTCTACCCCACCGCTGAAGAACAGGATCGCTTCATTCGCGCCTACGTCCGCCACCGTCCTCAATTCGATGCCATGACACCCATGCTGGGTCCTCAAGACGGCGCAACCGCAGAAAAGGGACAGGAAAAGCAGAAACGTCCTGCTGGACCTCAAAGCAGTATCTCAAACTTCATGCTGGATGCCAGAGGACCCCCTGAGAGTTCAGCAACCACGGCAAAGCAAGACGCAGAGT
The DNA here is from genome assembly GCA_019677095.1 of Aureobasidium sp. SLJ-2021a. Classification (NCBI taxonomy): domain Eukaryota; kingdom Fungi; phylum Ascomycota; class Dothideomycetes; order Dothideales; family Saccotheciaceae; genus Aureobasidium; species Aureobasidium sp. SLJ-2021a. Next base: position 143,375 of record JAHRBU010000017.1, on the reverse strand, counting down.
ACCAAGCCAACGAGGACGCTCAAGTGCGCTCCCTGCTGCGCGAAACTCACATGTGGCGCCTCGCCAACACGGCCCAGTGGGTAGCTTGGGGCGTCGTTCAAGCCAAGGTACCCGGCTTACCCTCTGCACCTTCTTCCTCTGCTACCGTCCAAATCTCCGAGACTCCTGACGAGATTACCCCCACCGAAGAGCAACCATTCTCCGACCCTCTTGATGCAGAGGCGAAGCAGTTGCAAGATGATATCAGGGACAAGCGACCGGACCCCAACGAAGAGAATGATGAGCAGGCAGAGGAAGAGTTTGATTACTTGGCCTACGCGAGGGACAGAGCTATGTTTTTCTGGGGCGATGCGTTGAGTCTGGGCATTGTGGATGAGAAGGACTTGCCCGAGGAAGTCAGGCGTTCTGTCAAGAGAGTTGAGAATTGAGTGGTGGGTTGTGTAGATGGCAAGGGTGAGACGGAAGGAAGGAGGGAGGACCAGGTTTCTCTTGCTCCATCGTTACCGTATACGCATACACTACAGATGCTGGAAGTAAAAGATATGAAGAAAAGAAGAAAGAAAGAAACGAAGGGAAAAATATATTAATGGAAAAGCAACAAACTCGTTTACTGGTGCTAGTGATGGAGCCCATCTTGACTCTCGACAGGTGTTTGAGTAACTGTCAAACAGGCAAGATATGGCAGGTCGAGGAAGGTGCTTGGGGGAGGCAGACTAGGCCGAATGGGGAATTGATTGAAAGTCGGGGTTTGCCGGCGGAAGCAGCGAGTGTTTACACTTTGATGGATGCGCCGGCGACGCTCCTTCCACAACAAGACGAAGCCCGGAACAACAAAATGGCGACAAGCGATCAGATCAAGAACGCGCTGCTGACTGAGCACTTCCGATATACCCCGCTGGTGAGTGCGCACTTTTCTGTTACTGCCTTGAGCGATTGCTGACAACTACAGACACTCCTCGACGACATCATCAACACAATCAACGAACTCGTCTACCAAGCCGTCGGCGAGATCGAGACGGCCCTCCTCAACGTGCCCAAGGAACAGCTCGGCTTCCCTGCCAGTGCGCCTGCCCAACAAGATGACAACAACGACGAAGACGCGTCGGAACAAGCTGCGAGGACCGAGATCGAGGCCGGCATTGTCAAACTCGAGAGTCTGCTCAACTCGACCATCGACAAGAACTTTGACAAGCTCGAAATCTACACGCTGCGCAACCTCTTGACCGTCTCGAATGCGAAAGAGGACGAAGGCCTGGAGAACTGGATAGTCTTGGATCACTACAAGGTGCGCTCTGTCTTGGTGAGCTGCCCGAGCAACAGCTGACACGTCGCAGAATCTTCAACCACCTTCCGCAGACGGCAGTGCGCCCACGCCCGAATCAGTCAACCGCCTGCGCCGCAAAGTACAAGAAACGGAGAAGCTACAATCAGCCCTGAGAGCAGAAGCCGCACAGAACGATGCCTTGCTTGCCCAACTACGACCGCTCGTGTCAGCTCCGCCGCCTGCCCCGTCCTCCTTCAAGCCCGACCAAGACACGCCGCAACAAGCTCAAATCCCGTCCTTCTCCTTCCTCACAGACACTCCGTCGGCTGCAGCGCTTGGGGTCGGCTCGGAGAGACACGCCAACTCGCTCGCCCAAAACACCAGCTTCGTCTATTCGCAAATCCCCGCCTTGAGAGAGATTGTCGCTACTCTGCGCTCACACCTCGCGACACTGCCGGACAAGAATATGGCAGCCACCGTCGATCAGTCTACAGAAGCAAGACACGCCTACATCGAGAGCCAGACCCGTCGCGCCTTGGACAGAGCAGGTGTGGATGCCGCACCGACACCAGACACTGAGTCTTTGGGAAGACGCATGGGTGGGGACGAGACACGAGCGCTGGAAAGCATTGTCGCTGCCATGGCTGCACGAACCCAGGCTTCGAACAAGATGGAAGAATGATTTGTTGCTTGGTGAAAGCACATTACGAGTTTACGAATCACAACATGGACGGGCGTTGCGGCTTCTATGATACCCCATTGCAGGAACAAAAAGAGAGATTTTCACAACACCCTACAACTATAGTGCTTCTTTCCGGGTGCTTCGATTTGTCCCTATAATAGCCGTCAAGACACACAATCGCTCTTGAGATCAGCATAGATTGATTGGACTTCATTCCCTTGAGCAGTTCAACTTGGACCTCAACTTCCGTTTGAACCGGGAGAAGAACGAGGACTGCCCTAAGATTCCGGCATGTGTGTTTGTTCACGGTTCGTACAGTACACTCTCGGAGTTTGTGCTGACAAAGACGGCCGTGTATTTCTTGAGTGTTTACTTTTTTTTGTCGTTGCTCAAGCTTCGATGTGGAAAGCTTGCCTTGCCAAGATGCGTGTTTCGGCCAATGAAGCTCGACACGTTGTGCAGTGTCCTGCAACAACAACTTCTTGTGTGCCGCCTCCATCCACAGCCTCAGAGCAACTGTCTACCCATACCCATGTCTGATCAGTTCGCAAGCCCGGTCCCCGCAGCCTTGTCGAAAGAGGCAGGCCGGGTAGCTGGTGCCTCGCTACGCATGTACATCATGTCAAATGAACGACCGCTCATTGGCTTTGACAGGTGATCCGCGTCGTCAGTGGCATGTCCGATAGTATGCGGGTCCCAGCATTGAGCTCAGAGTCACTGAACAAACAATCCCCGATGCATTGCAGAGCCTTCTCGGAGCTCTGAAAGGTACAAAGGCGACTCGGATCCCCGTTGTAGAGTTTTCTAAAAGGTAGGAGCTATTCAATTGACTTTCACTCGCAGTCACGATGCGTTCAGTCCTCTCTCTGCTTTCCTTCTCGTCTGTTGCTCTTGCGAGCTGGGCGCAGAACTTGAACTACCGCAGTCCTTCTGACCACCACCCTGGTCTCGGCATTTCTCTTCACAAGGTCAACAAGCGCAATGTGCCCGGTACTCAGTACTCTGCCTCGCAGTTGAACTTTACTCATGGCGTGGCTTCGGGTGACCCGTACGCGGACTCTGTCATTCTGTGGACTCGTGTTGCTCCCATGTTTGACAGTGTCCACGACAACTCGACCGTGTCTGGCATTGCTCCCTTGTACGGCCACGGTGCCAACTTGACGGCCAGCACTGCTCCTGTTTGTGTGCAGTACAAGGTTTCCAAGTCTGCCAACTTTACCCATGTCGAGAGCAAGGGCACCGTCTACACTTCGTCTGACATTGACTACACGGTCAAGGTATGCAAGATTATCAATTCGAGATATGAAGGATGTGCTAACCCCCGAGCGTGCAGGTCGAAGCCAAGGGCCTGACTGCCTTCACTCGCTACTACTATCAGTTCAACGTGTGCGGGTCCAGCAAGAGCAGTCCTCTTGGCCGCACCAAGACTGCCCCCGATGCCAACGACTACACTGCCGAGGTTGGACTTGCTGTCTACTCGTGCGCCAACTTCCGTGTGCCACGCCCCGTCTCTGTCTAGTCTTCACCAACTGACACAATGCAGCATTCGGCTTCTTCAACGCCTACGGAAACCCTGTGCGCAAGGACTCGGTCGATTACGTGATCCACCTGGGAGACTACATCTACGAGTACGCGGGCGACGGCGATTATGGCTACGGCTACAGCATCGACCGCATCCCCAAGCCCGAGCGTATCATCACGACCCTCTACGACTACCGCGAGCGTCTCGCCACCTACCGCACCGATCTCGACCTGCTCGCTTCCCACCAGAACTACCCCTGGATCCCCGTCTGGGATGACCACGAGGTCTCGGACAACACGTACCGCGATGCCGCTGCCGAGCTCAACAACACCGAAGCCTCGTTCATCAGCGACGGCGGTGTCTCTGTCGACCAGAGAAAGATGAACGCCGTCAGAGCTTACTTTGAGTGGATGCCCATCCGCCAGGTCGAGATGGACGATAACCTGCGCATCTGGAGAAGCTTCAGCATCGGCAGCTTGTTTGACCTGGTCATGCTCGACACGCGTCAATACGACCGCTCCATTACCGATCTCTACTGGAACACCGACTACGTCCACGACATCAGCAACGACGCCGGCAGAAGCATGATGGGCAGCAGACAGGAAAACTGGTTCTACAACCAGCTGACCCAATCCGCCAACCGCGGTGCCGCATGGCGTCTGATCGGCTCGCAGACCGTCTTTTCCCACGTCAACGAGTCTGCCGCTTACGGCAACACCAACCCTCTTGACTACGATGCCTGGGACGGCTACCAAGCCAACCGCAACCGCACCCTCTCCCACCTCTACAACAACGGCATCGGCAACAACATTGTCATGTCCGGCGACTCGCACGCCTCGTGGGTCTCGGACCTCGTCTGGCTCGACCACGAGCACTACAATTCCACCTCGGGCAACAACAGCATCGGCGTCGAATTCGCCGGTTCCGCCGTCTCGTCCCCTTGCCCCTACGGCCAAAACATCTCCCTCGCAGCCGCCAACAACTACTCCAGCTGGCTGGTCCACGCCAACGAGGAGCTGCAGTGGCAAGACCTCTACTACAGAGGTTACTTTGAACTGCACGTCAACTACGACGAAGTCACGGCAAACTACTTTGGCATGCCCACCATCATCAACCGCAACCCTGACGAGATTTCGCTCGCCAACTTTACCGTCAAGAGCGGTGCTAACAAGTTGCAGAGACCTGTTGCTGGGGGTATCGTTGAGTCTGGTGCTCTTAAGCTTGGTCAGGTGCAGCAGACTAACGCTACCAACAACACCGAGACTGGTGTTTGGTTCGTTAGCCATGAGGATGTCGAGGATATTTAGATGTGCTGTTGTCATGAGACGTGCGGGAAAAGGATGAGTGATGATTACAAGATGCCGTAGACTCGTATAACGAACTAGTTAGCTTTCTAATGTCAAACAATGCTTAAACGATTTTCAAAAGAATAAAAAGAAGAAAAAACCATGACACTCTCCAGCTCTTTTTGCCGAATATCGTTCTACGTCCTTGGCAAGTCTTTTGTTTTGTCCTCGATAAGGGGATACTTTTTCTCTTTTTTTCTTTTTTTTCTTCGTCTTTATATTCACTTGTCTCTCATAACCCCCTTAAGTATACTTTATGATAAAGGGGAAAAAAAAGAGGGAAAGGCGAGATGTAGTAAAAGACTCAAGGAGTGTTATATACCCTATTCTATCCCTAGAAAGACCTTTTTCCTATCATCTTATTCGTTCAATCCAAGTAGTCCCCAACGCCTAGTCAGCTGGGAGAGCTCTTGGAGAAAATCGTCCGCATCCATCGACCCTGGAGACTTTGCAGCCGTCATGTCCATACTCATCACCAGACCCACCAGAACGACAGTGCCATTGCTCGACAACTCGGTGATTGAGTCCAGAGCACGAGCGTAAGAGTCTTGTATCCCATCGCAGTCGTCGCCACGACAATCAAGTACCACATTAGTCGGCCTTTGCTTTTCCCCGACCAGAGATCTTACGCCTTTGACCCGATCACTGCATCTGACCACAGCAAAACCATGAGCATTTCCACCCGTCTGCACGATAGTGGCCAGACCCGCAGGCCCGATGCCCAGGAAACAGTGGCTCTTGTTCACCGTCTCCAGCATCTGGGCCATGGACCCGCTATCCGTTTCTGCTGTCGAGTATGGAACTCCCACCGCACACGACAGACCCGACGCCATCTCGAGACTCTGCTGCGAATCATCGGTTGCCAGCACCACACTGGCTAGATCGTCGATGAAGCACGCGTCCAGTGGACCAGCCGCTTGGACTGCGAGACGCACGCCCGAGCAGCTCAGCGATGTCATTAGTGCTCTGGCGGTGCGTAGAGATTTGTTTGTGCTGTGTACGCCTCCTCCGCCGCTTGCTGTATCGTTGTTGGACGCCGATGCAGTGAATGCGGTCATGAACTTTGCACCGCAGAGGATCATGATGCAGAGGTTTGGGTGTTGGTGCTCGAGCCTCGTTGCGTGTATAAAGTCGGAGAGAGTGGTGGATTCGATGACGAGGAGGAGACGCTTGTCGTCCTGGCCATTGAGGATGCGGAGGGCGTCTGCTCGTCCGTTGAGAATTGTCTTTGTGCATGTTTCGGACTGTTTGGTTTTTTGGGATGTTTAGTATGGGGGTTTGAGGGTAGAGTGGCAGAGGGCAAGGTCAACCTTTGGGTACTCGTAGCGCAGCAGGTTGGGTGATATGAGGGGGTGATGTTGTACCACTGTTGTACATTGTCAGTCTATTGAGTGTTGTATTCGAACATCTGTGCTCACTCTTGTGCTGGTGCGACTAAGTGTATCGTGCGTTTTGAGGAGCGAGAGCAAACGATTCAGAGCTCTGGGAGAGGTTGAGCGGGACTTATAACTGCTGAGGAATGCGTGCAGGTGGCACAGTGTCCCCCCCGTCCCCGTGAGACGGCATATCGAGAGAAGCGTAACCAATCCGGATCATGATAAAACTCAATTCTAGCAGGAAAGGCACATGCACAGGTAACAATCATGATGGATCAGCCTTGAGGGTCTTGAATGTTATGCGGGTACATATTTCCAGTTTCGAATTTTATATAATCTTTTCCATGAAGCATTGCAAACTAGAAAAATCATTCATCACCGTATTCTAGCAAAGATCCAAAACACTAGACCCGCCCTGCCACTATCCGTCTTCATCACCCTATCGCCGTCGACAAGCCACTTTTCATCACTGTCTACCAGGATGGCATGCAAGCTCTCAAAGTTCCACGTCCTTGAGAACCTTGGCCACGTTTGCATGACGCGGAACAAATCTAACGCGGAAAGGAACAGGAGAACGTCCGGAAAGGCCATCGTACTCGTTGAGATCAATGGGTTCCTCGGGAATCTCGACCATGTCGAATGCCCACAGCATGCGCGAGATGGTCAACCAGATCTCGCGTTCTGCAACAAGCATACCGGGACAGATACGGCGTCTGTGTGTTTTTTCTTCATGTCAGTCACGGTAATCTTTTTTGTTGGCAGCGTGTTAAGGAAAAGGCAGCTTACCCGGCTCCGAACATCCAGTGGTCGCGTTTTGCCGGGTCGACGACATTGGCGCTTTCGGCTGATGTCAGGGGATCGTGGATGTAGCGTTCAGGCTGTGGTTTCTGGGGTCAGTGACTGCAAGTATGAGACGGACTTTTCTTCATGGCCAACATTACCTCGAATACATCGGGATTGGGGTATCGGTCGGCATCGTGGTGCATGGTCCACGTGTTGAGCACGCACACCGTGTCCTTGGGGATCAGCTTGCCGCGATAGACAAAGTCTTCGGTGGCCACGTGCGGTGTGCCCAGCCAGAAGGGGTTGTGCACTCTCTCCACTTCCTTGATGATTGCGTGGCAGTAAGGCAACTTGGCCTCGTCGTCAATGTCCGGCATGCGGTCCAAGCCAACGACTCTGTCGAGCTCGGCTTGGGCTTTTTTTTGTATCTCTGGGTAGGCGGGGATGAGAGCCGAGAACCACTGCATGATGGCTGCAGTCTGTGGTTACACGTCAGCTGCTGGGTATCGAGAAGGGAGGTCAGGGTACTCACTGTTTCGACGCCGCCGATCATGAAGGCGGAAGCGAGGATGGACATGTCCAGATGGTCGAGCTGCTCCTTGTCTTGGACCTGCAACATGGTTTTGGCAAGGCACTCGGGGACATCCTTACCACTGTCCATGTTCTGCTTGATGCCAGTCACGAGACCGCCATAGGTGTTGACGAGCCCTTGATGGAGTTTTTGGCCTCGCTTATGCATGGGTGTGGGCAGGTGTTGAAGCAGAGGGATAAAGTCGACCAAGTTGGACATGGGACCAGTGCAATTCCTGGTTGGCATATTAGTATTGGCTGACAAAGCATCCTGACGGTCACTAACATGAATTCGCGACTGAGTCTAAGAGCTTCTTTGACAAGTGGATGATGGATGCTGTCGGCGCGAATTCCAAAGGTGATTGTAGTCATGTTGTTGAGCGAGCAACGACCGGCATGAGGCTATCATCATCATGCGTCAGCCATCTTCAGCATTCCCTAGAAGGTTCCATCAGACATACCTGGGGATTCACCGGGGTCTTGCCTCCATTGCTTTCATCAAAGATTGCTTTGATCAGAGACCGTGACTCTCGGTCCAGGATGGGAGAATAAGTGTCCACAGCCTTTTGACTCAACCAAGTACTCGCAATACGACGATGCTTACGCCTGCAAGTATGTTAGTCCCGAGTACAGCATACCCACCGTTGCGGACGAAAGACCTCACTTACCAGCGATCATTGTAGGGAGTAGCCGTGATACCACGACCCGCAAACACAGTCTGGCTTTTGATGTACATTTCCTTACGCGAAGAAAAGACATTGCCATTGGTCACCATCAAGTCCTTGGCAACCTGCGGATCGGATATAATGACAAAGAGCTGATTGCCCAACCAGATGGAATAGAGATCGCCGAATTTCTTTGCCCAGCGATCCAGCGTCTTCTCGGGATACTTGGTCAAGAATGGGAAGGAGCCTGGATTGCAAAAAAGCTGTGTGAGCAGTCATTGTTGACAAGACAGGTTTGGGATCGGGACTGCTGAGACACTTACCGAGTATGGGTATACCGCGAGGGCCTGCTGGGATAGAGAGACCAGCTGGCTTGCTGGACTTGGACTTGGAACCCAGCCAAACATACAAGATGACGCCAAAAGCAAGAGTAACGATGTAGGGAAGCTGGCTCTCAACCAGGGATGAAAAAGAAGAAGAAGGCATGTCGAAGACCTGGGCAGACATCCCTTCCAGGGTCTGATTGAGCTCTGCAGCCATGTTGGAATAACTCAAGTCCTCAATGATAGCTTGTTCAAGCAAGACGTCAAGGGTAGTCTCCATCCTTTATACACGCATGCAAACACAAACTCCTTCGAGAGAACCAAAAAAAATTCGTTGAACGCACCAAAATCCTTCGAGCAGCACCTCGCTTCACCATCCTCGTAGGTATGCCTTGACACCAACACGGGTGGAATTGGAACGTTCTCGCTCTTTGCTAGCGTAGGCCATAGGATGGCCCCCCAGCAGACAGAAAGCCAGACATGTCTTCAGATAGGACATCGCCGGCGCCAGCGGCAGTTGTGGCGTCGGGGCATATACCCTTCTTCCTTATAGTGTGGGACACATATACAGCACGCACGCTAAGCATGAAGGATTTCGACTTCAACAAATCCAAATTAATGTTTCTGCGAGAGTGCCCCAAACCCAATGGATGGAGGATATCCAAATGCTGACCACGCTGTGATATTGGAGGCGGGTCGCGTATCTGATAGACTTGACGCGACACTCGGGTGAAGTTGATATACTATCATTGTCACTCGGGGTTCACACAGGCATACCAGGATGTTTATTGTTCAAACCAATAGCGGCATTGTTTTTCATTGTTCTGATATTCAACAACCAAGGCCGTATACGGGCACTAGGCCTTCCTCGGTATTGGAATTCACATCAACTGCTGTCTAAGATGGACAATGATCAAATCAAGCATCCACTGCCGCTTATCACAAAACTATCTGGCAAAGCCGCAGAGGCCTTTCATGCTCCATCCGGGACAGCCTTGAAGCTGCCTATCATAGATCCCAACACGATTCCTCGCCGAGCTCACCCACAAGATCACATCTTGCTGCTTTGCTGACTCGATACGGGAGATGGGACACCGGGGTTGGTAGTCGGAATCACAGCTTGCGGCTTTGCCGGCGCGATCCAAAACGTCGGATAGCGGCGCTGTATATTGTTGTTGATGAGAGCAACAGCAAGCAACAAAACAGACGACAGGAGAACAATGGGCAAAAAGTACCAAGACAGTTCCCGGATCTCTTGGTTCGTGGCGGGGAGCAGGGCGGTCGCGCCAGCAGGAGGATGAGTGGTATCGGTGACTTGCATGACCACCACGGCAATGGCTGACGACAAGGAAGCAGCCAGCCAGCGCAGACTGTGGAATCGCGACTCGGGGAGCAGTTCGAACAGTTTGGTGACGCAGGTTCCGACTAGAGCGCTGAAGAAGTGGCCGAATATGAGGGCTCGCGGCTGGGCGAGTGGGCTCTCAATCGAACCAAAACAGAGGACCGCTGATGCTCCCTGGACATGTGCTGTGAGTCTCTTTTCCCAAATGACGAGCCAGACAATCTATATACTCACGTATGATGCGACGATGATGGGCACTCCACGATTGATAAAGTATTCGCTGTAGCTGAACAGCGCCTGCAAAACAGACAGACCACAAAAGGCGCCAACGAAAGACCAGAGGTGAATGAGATATTTTGGCGGAGGTTTGACAGGATTGGTGCGATGACCCAGCCAGTGGCTGCACCAAGGAGGGAGAGAGGCGATGGTAGGACGACGCATTGTGATGTCTAAATGTCCAGCGAAAGCAAAACTAGGAAGTATGCTATTATGTACGGGCCCATCCGCTTTTGTATGACCCCAGATCGTTGCTCAGGAAGCCCACAGACAGTCATTCTTCCCGGCCAGATTGGCCTTCCCCAAGTACGAGGTGCAGTTCCCTGGAAACGAGACCGGAGTAGTGGCCGAGTGTCCGTGCGGTGCTCAAATCTTCGTTGCCGAGTGGAGTTTGGCTTAGACGAGCGACTGACGCCTACTCGTACGCAACCACACCGCTGAGTACAATTTAGATGGGTATACCGGCAGCTTAAGGCCGAAAGAATGTCTCGTCTTTTGCATTTTGATCCTTCGTCTCGCCTACCATGACCCTATACAACAACGTCCTGTGAGTGAATTTTTCCGGTTGGGTCTCTTGCATTCGTGTGCACCGTGCGTGAGCGGACGCCGGACGTTGAGCATACATGTCGTGCTGAGCTGAACTGCAGGTCTCTTCGGCACTACATATTGGACAACTAGAGCAATCCTTCGAGCTGCAGTCTAAGTCAGAGCTGGAAGGTAAATGCCTGCATGTCGAAGCCTGGGTTGCGCCATATTCCTTTCGTAGATGCGCGACAACATCCAAATCCTGCCTTTACAGGCACGGGCCGCTGGGCCGTCTCGAGACTCGCTCTCCTCAAGTCAACTCGCAGTGGGCTGCTTCCGGGCTACTATCAAGAACTTTTGCCATGACCACGGTCCTAGCACCATAATGAGAGTGTGCTTCAAAGCGCTATGTCATAGAAGGGCTCGGCAGCTATCTGCCGCGAGACATTGAAAAGGGTCTTTTGCTGGAACATCTCCCGCGACACCATGTTTGCCGCAGGCGGGAATGCAACGAGTGCGTGTGTGTTCTAGATGCAAAAAAGTCCTATGGGATCGACCGGCTTACTATTAATTAGAGCACAAATTCATTCTACCCATCCATATCTCACACGCGGCTATAGTCTTCGTTAAGAAAGATTGCGTGCGTCGTTTACAATACGGATATGTTGCAGTAGGAGCTGCACTAACTCTATATCAGGCCAAGCTTCGCCAATCTATTCGCATGCAGGGGTCTCGCCGGTCCGGACCTTCTTCTTGTGGACACAAGCCAAGTCGAACAGCCACTGGTTGACTCCGAAGTCCAGGACCACGCGTTATTGACATGGGGGTCTCTGGTCAATTCAGCCCATACAGGACCTTGCTGAGAGGCACGCAGTGCTTGCCCAACACTCCACCACTTAATCTTCAGACGACGAGACTCGAAATGAATTGGTTTGATGAGCCGACCTGAGGATTCGTGGCTTTTGGTGTGTTGGCACAGTCTGAGGCTTGCATGGGCATGTTGAGAAATGGTCGGGCTGTGAACAACACCGAATATAAGAACATGGTTATCAAGCTGTTGAGGACCAAGGACCAGTTACTCGACACTGCATACCAAAGTACTACTCTTTCTCCTCAACTTCGTTGTTAGCCATGGAAACCCAGATCCTCTCATCTGAGCGACAGCCTTCATCGCTGGTCTTTTGGAGAGACTTGAGCCCGTACGGAGACCGGCTACGCCCTGTCACACCCTCTTCACCACATGTCCTCGTAGTGGGCGGAGGAGTGACAGGCTTGGTCACGTCTTGGGCCATGCTCGACAAAGGCTATAATGTCACCATCCTCGCCAAAGAGTGGGCATCGTTTGGCCACAAGCAGCGCTTGACCTCTCAAATCGCTGGTGCTCTCTGGGAGTTTCCCCCCGCTGTATGCGGACAGCATACCGATGCAATTTCGTTGGCAAACTCCAAACGCTGGTGCATGGTAGCCTATCATGCCTGGGACCAGTTGGCTTCCGACCCTGAGCTGGCTCTCGCCTCAGGCGTGTCCATGAAACCGGCAGGTTTCTTTTTCCCCTGCCCTGTTGAAAAAGATCCCGCCCAGCTTTTCAAGATGGAAGATATTATGGCATCTGGCGTTCGCGGATTTGTGCGCTCGCCAGACCTCATTCAGAAGCATGGAGTTGCTCCCACGTACGGTGCCGTTGATGCTTATGAGCATCTTGCACCCATCATCGACACTGACCAGTCCATGGCTTGGCTCATGGAGCTGGTCAAGGCGAAAGGAGCGAGCTTGGTGACCGAGACGCTGCATGGTGACTTGTTGGAGCAAGAACAAGACCTTCGCCGCAGATTTGGGGCGGATGTGATCGTCAATGCAACAGGACTGGCAGGAATCGAACTTGCTGGCGACTCATCCTGTTATCCCATACGTGGAGGACTCATCCGCGTCATCAACGACGGCGTTGATTTCCCGAAGGTCCAAGCCGCGTTGACTATATCAGCCGACGCAGCTCATTCCGCGCAAGAGATTGTCTTCCTCGTCCCACGTAACGACAATATCCTGTTGATTGGAGGCATTGCCGAGTCCCACGAATGGAAGCTCGACCTCACGTTGGACTCACCAATCATCAAACGCATGCGTGAGCGGTGCGAGGCGTTCCTGCCAACGCTCAAGAACGCCCGCTTGGATCCCGAGTATCCTCTGGCGCAAGGCTTACGGCCGTTCCGAGCACAGAATGTGCGCGTGGAGCGTGAATTGCGCAAGGTCGGCAGCAAATTCAGCCGTATCGTGCACTCGTACGGACAGGGTGGTGCTGGATGGAGCTTGTCATTTGGATGTGCCTCAGATGTGCTGATGCTGGTGGAAGAAGCACTTTCGGATCTGGAGCCGATGCCCATGTCCGACATGGAAGGTGCAAAGGATGCCTATTGCAAGGTTCCAAGCCTGGCTCGTGCCCGTCTCTGAAGCGAACCCTTCTTGATACCGTATTGTTGGGCAGGAATCAGAAATCCCCAGGTGCTGGAGTCCGTATCTTTAACTGGTTAAAATGATAGAAGCTGTTAGCGTGCTACGCCCTCGACGAGCGAGGTTTAATTATCCGGATATTCTCTGCAGAATGTAATTTGCCAAGCCGCCAATCGAAGCTTAAACGTGCATAAGCTGTCGGTGTGTCCCGACCCCAAACATCCACTTGTGCAGGGTCCGCCCTTTAGGATTGTAAGCCCGATTGGTTACGGTGCTTAGTGTACCTCACAACCACTATCCGACAGTATGGTCATTGGCGACATGATACCGAACCAAGATATGTTATCGCTTCGCGTAATGAGTTCTTGAGAGGCTTGTTCAATGAACCGCTAAGCGTGCCTGCTCGACTAGACAGAAAGCGGCAACGCTCGTGATGGAAATCCCTCCTTACGCTCACTTTAACTGCCAGCACTTCCCAAGTCCATCGCAAACAAGTGCTCTCAAAACAACCTTCTCGTTCCGCACAGAAGGCCTTCTTGAATTTCCCCCCCTCTCCGCTCACATGTCTGGTGTTGTATCGCATGGCTTTGCCACCAGCCGGGATCAATTCTTCGACGCAGAACATGTGTTTGTTGACGGTAAAGGTGAGGGCATGCCATCTCCGGAGGTTACTGTGCAATTGAACAGTGACGAAGACAAATCCCCACCTGTCACTCTCACACCTCCGCCCGATGGGGGCGCCAAAGCATGGGCACAGGTCGTCATGGGTCATCTCATATTGATCAACGGCTGGGGCTACCTGTCTTCGTTCGGCCTATACGAGTCCTACTATACCACTTCCCTCTCTCTGTCACCCTCGAGCATCTCTTGGATTGGCTCGGTGCAAATCTTTCTCGTCTACGCGATCGGAGCATTCTCTGGAAGGGCGCTGGACGCTGGGTACTATCACACGGTGCAAGCAGCGGGATCCTTTCTCCAAATCCTTGGTATCTTCATGACCTCGGTCTCGACAGAGTACTGGCAGATATTCCTGGCACAGGGCGTGTGCAAAGGCCTAGGTGATGGCTTGGTGTTCTGTCCAACCGTGTCCCTGGTCGCCACTTATTTCTCCAAGAAGCGCTCTCTCGCCATGGCTTTCACTGCCTCCGGTGGAGCTACAGGTGGCATCATCTTCCCTCTCATCTTCCAACAATTGGAGCCGCGATTAGGATTTGGCTGGACAGTCAGAATAATGGGATTCGTCGTCCTCTTCAACGCCGTGGCAGCCGCACTGCTTGCTCGTGTCCGTCTTCCTCCGAGAAAGACAGGCCCATTGGTGGAATGGTCTGCTTTCAAGGAGATTTCCTACACCTTGTTCTGTGTGGGCATGTTCTTCAATCTCTGGGCAGTATACTTTGCCTACTTTTACGTGAGTCAGATCTTTGTTTTTGATTCTGCGTCCACTAGCTGACAAACACCTCTAAAGATCAGTTCCTTCGGCAAACACATCATCGGCGTCTCCTCTTCGACTTCGCTGACGCTACTCCTCGTCATGAACGCAGTAGGCATACCCGGCCGGTTGGTCTGCGGCCTCACAGCAGACCGCCTGCTAGGTCCCATCAACACCCTGATTCCTGTCGCCCTGTGCGCCGGTCTCCTGTTCTACTGCTGGTCTGCCGTCTCATCTCTGGGAGGTTTGTTTGCTTTCTGCATCGTGTATGGGTTTTTTGGCGCCGGGATACAGAGTCTGTTCCCCGCGGCTTGCGCCAGTCTCACCTCTGACGTCAAGAAGATGGGTGTGCGTACCGGAATGTGTTTTACAGTGGTGTCGCTTGCTTGCTTGAGTGGCCCGCCTATTGCTGGAGCGCTTATAGAGAGGGATCACGGGCACTACCTCTTTGCGCAGATGTTTGGAGGTTCTGCGATAGTGAGCGGTGCTCTGGTACTTGTAGCAGCTAAACTTGCAAAAGATAAACTAGAAGTCAAGTAGTATATATAGCGTGACATTAGAGTAGGAACAGCGGGCGGGATAGATAAGACTTGGATCGGAGATCTCATGCCTTTTCATTGTCTTCTTAACTATAGAGCATCCTCTTCGTTTTGGGTTCTTTAATACCACACACCAGAAACTCATCCTCCTCGTACCTCCATCCCATCCACCACAGAAGAGGTACATCTTGCATTGCATAGGTAAAGGTAGGATATGCATGCTTGCGGATACAGCAGATTCTTAGCTTAGGGAAGATCCATGTCAGAGTTTGGAAAGCCTTTGAAGCGACAGATGCGGGTCCTCGGGTTTCGATCTATCGTGGAAGGCCTCGACGGCGCGGATGACGTGGGTTGGATCTATGGCCGGGGACGGCGTAGAAGG
This sequence comes from Aureobasidium sp. SLJ-2021a, assembly GCA_019677095.1. Classification (NCBI taxonomy): domain Eukaryota; kingdom Fungi; phylum Ascomycota; class Dothideomycetes; order Dothideales; family Saccotheciaceae; genus Aureobasidium; species Aureobasidium sp. SLJ-2021a. The sequence continues at coordinate 127,906 of JAHRBU010000017.1, read as the reverse complement.
CTAGGTAAAAAGCTGTTGCTGGTTGCTTCCTTGGTGCGCCGTCTGGTCGCGTTCCTTCTATCTTCCGTAGTCAGATATAGAGCATGGGTATGCTTGCAAGCTTGTGAGCAAATACCTGGCGGAGGATCCCGTCTCTCGTCATCTTCTGTAAACTCAGCTACTTCTTGTGCCTCGCACAAGTCTGTGTTGTCGATGTATGGATTAACAACAAGTCTTATTCAAAGATGAGTGTATCCTGACTTTATGCTCGTTGCTTCAAATCTCAATCTTATCCAGGAGCATCAAAGAACTCCTCCTCACTCGACTCAGAAGACTCAGTAATCGGCAACGGAGCTTGACGCTTGTTGATGGCCTTTTTCTCCTTCTTGGGCTTGTACGTCGCATACAAATCTTCAACAGTGACTCTGCTTCCAGGTCTGGTCATAGCCTTGATGTAGCAAAGCTCTTTGCCGGCAACCAAGAACGCCAGTGTCAACCGGTGTTTGTGCTTGTCAAAGTAGAATGCAGAGGCTCTGATTAGTTCCCAGGTGTTTGGAGAGCTCGGTACTGTTCGCTGCAGCCACTCCTGTACAACGCGGTCTTCGGTGTGGATGGGTTGGACTGCAGTGTATGCTTCAAGGACGCGGTTGGCTTGTAGTGTATACAATTTTTTCGTCATCTTCTCTGCCGAGTTGCCGATAGAGTTTACTTTTGCCAGATCGGCGTTCAAGCGCCTGAGAACATCAACAACGATTGGATCAATGTCGGTTTGTCGGTCTTGGTAGGGCTTGACCAGGTCCTCATCGTAGCTCTCTGCATCGGCCAGCTTTTCTTGACAGTCCTTGGTAAGTTGCTCGATGCGAGGGTTGACGACTTCGAACAGAAGGTAGTCGATAATGTGCTTCAGGTTGGGTTCCAGGCGTCCGAACGAGCTATCAGTGTTTTGATCCATCCAAGACTCGTAGGCCGGTTTGTCCAGGGTTCCTTTGGTTCCAAGTTTTTTCCTGACAAATTCGTTGAAAGCGCTCAGTGTGAGGGTATAACCGTTCTTTGCAGAGTCGATGACCAAGTCATGTAGACCAGCTAGATCCTCAACTTTCTTTGACGAGATCGAGTTTTCCTTGTAAGCGAGTTTGCCATGCATCTTCGTAGCTTTACCCAACAGATCTTCTTGCAGTTTGAACTTGAAGCTCTCAGACAGCCATGTATCAACATTGTTGTCACTGCCGAGGATTTCCCTCAACTTGCGTGTGTCCTTCTTGATGCCGTAGTACTCCAATTTGGGCTCATCCAATGGTGCAGGTGCGTTTCTGAAGTCTGTTGTCAACCTTGGATCCCAGCAGAGCCAGAAAGTGTCGCCATCGTAGTCGCCACCCTGTAGTTTGTGTGCAAGTGGTACGCATCCCTTCGAAGGGGCACCACGACATCGGTCAAGTGACTGAGCTCTTCCTTATAGACAGCTCTGACCTTCTGGATGTCGGAGCATCGGAGAGAAGTATGTCTTGCGACCAGCACCTCGCCCTTCAGATGTGACCAAACTTCTCCAGATACTTCGTCACGGAAAGTCTCAGAAAAGGCCATATGGGTTTCGCCGGGTTCCAAGCATCCGGTCGGATCAGCCACGCCCAGAGCCATAGCAGATTTGCCGAGATGGATCTTGAGCTTGGAGCGTACTGAGGAGAGCCATAGTTTGATAACTTGCTGGATACACATGGCAAGGTACTGATCTGTCAAAGGATTGAATCCGGATTCGAGCAATAAGATGGACTTCTCTACCCAGTCAGAAGGGAAGTGGCCAGCTTCTCTGATGCCCAGTTTTCGATTCAACTCTTCCATACCGCTAAACTCAGAATGCAACCAGCGACGCAAGCTTACAGGATCTTTGAGGGAGTCGAAGAAGGCTGAAAAGTCCAACTCCAGTTGGCTCTCAATGACTTGTTTCAAGGTGTCGCGGGAAACATGACGGTTCTGTAAGATAGGGATAAAGTCCAGATTCAGCGTTGATGGTTTTGGTGGACTGGTGTACTTGACCAGTTCAAATGACCATCGGTCAGGCTCGCACCTGTTCGTAAAGTCTTCATCCCTCGGTATGACTTTACGTTGGCTGTCTGTCATTTGAATCCACCTCCTCCGGTGCTTCAGCTCAGTGATGTCGTATGGCGCGCTGATCATCCACACACCTTTGCAGCCATTAATTCGACCTTGAAAAGCGACGGGACGAACGCCTTTGATTCCAAGGTCTTCACACAACTCTTTTGCTGCACCAACTGAGATCAGTGAGCAACCGTCGTTCATCACAACCTTTTCGTCTGATAGCCCACAGCGATACTCGAACTTCATACGTCGGTCATTGAACTCCACGTTTTCAGCGGCACCATCCGCGAAAGTATCCTTGACGTACTTGATCTCTTTTTGAGTGAACTTGACTGTTGGAATTGTTTGAGAGAGAAACAGATCCAATCGAGCGTATGCCTTGCAAAATCCTTGGTCACCATTCTTCGAGAGTGGAATGGCCCAGTTGAGTATCTCATAAAGGCTGATTTTCTGCAAACGAGGTCCATCAACAGCGAAAAGTACCAGTCGCTGACTTGGCAAGTTGTCTTTGCTATTCTTCTTTTTGACATCCTGAACATGGAACACACGCCATATGCGACCGAGGAATTCCTTTTCGGTGCACATCCACTCTTTGAACCGTGATTTGAGGAGGTCTTGCTGGCCTTTGAGATGGATGCCGTTGAAGGTGTGCACTTGCGGTACCTCGACGTAGAGGAAGCGGCTGGACCCAAAGCGTCTTTGTAAGACGCAAGTTCTCTCACATTTGAGTGGTTGCAATGAGAGAGTCAGCAACTTGTCTGCAGCCGCACTCGGGTTGAAGTTGAGGTTAGCTTTAAGCATCACGTTCGCTGACTGCGTGGAGTCAGTCGTGGCATCCCACACCGAAGCAGGGGTGCGTTGGAACTGGGTGCCAGTAGGTACGTTTTGGTACAGCTCATCTTCATTAGCGTAATACTGAAGGGAGTACCAGCAGCATCGGAAAGTCGATAGCTCTCCCAGAGGTGATGAAAAGACGAGTAGTTGACATTGATAGCCACTGGTGAACCGAAGAGACAGTCAGTCGGCAGAGTGCGAACGAGTCTATGCTCCAGCGCTTTTGTTGTTGAAGTGGCCTTGGTCTTCAGAGATGGTACTTTCGCAGCCGCTGCCTGCTCTAATTGCAACTGAACACTCGCCGCCGACGTGTGGGTGTCCGTGGATGCAACTGATGGACGATTGTAAAATCGATCCCTTGACGACTGTTCACATTTGGAGAACGACTCGTTGACTACTCCATGAACGCATGAAGGTTGCTCGAAGCTCGTCATGATCTGTTCAATTTGCGCAGCTTGGGAAGGATCCGGTTCGTCTCCATAGTCAGCGCTCGAGGAGTCCCAGTCGTCAACAACACCATCGAAGGATGTAGCAACAGTTGTAGCAAAACTCTGATTCGCATTTCCAGGATATATCGAGGCCGCATTTGTTTGGTTCGATGAGGCAAAGCTGGGGTTGGAAGGGTTAACCTTGCATGAGAAATGATTGTCGAGGGTAGGCTGCTGTCGCCTCTGCTTCAGGGGGCGCACATACTTTGAAGACATGCTAAAACCTTGGTCGGAAAGACGTTTGGTGCCTCGAGTGACAGGTTCACATTCGGACAGGAATGACTGGTTGACCGGAAGTAATTTGTCCTTTGGGCTTTGGTTCTCAATGTCGGTGACTTTGGCGTGGTTCGGCTTGGAGCTCTTCTTGATGGTCGGAATCAGTTTTGTCTGCGTCAAGGAAAGCTTCGGAGCAGGTTTCTTGAATTGGGACTCCTGTTGCGCCGTAGGCTCTTCCAGTCGCAGCTTTCCGGGCTGTGGTTTGTGCTTCTCTAGCCAGACTGCATCTCGAGTTCGAGTGTAGAAATCTTCGAGAGGGTCTCCAAAGATACAATCTTCTGCCCTGTCCTTGCGAAATTGGTTGATCACATCGTACATGACAATGCGGTTCCGAAAGAATAGAAAGTTGATGTGATCAACACATCTCTCAGCATAGCCATCCGGTCGCTTGCTAGGTGAAAATGTGCCAACTCGAGGTCTTAAAGGCAGTCCAAACTCCTGGGCGGTAAGTTCGACGATAGTGTTGATCTCCTTGCTTGCCTGGCCTCGGGGAGTGGTCGGCGCAGGTGAGCCGCCGTTGGATCTGCCGAAACCAGGGCCCAAGGAAGCCATTGCTGAAATTTAATGCGAAAAAATAATTGAGAGCTCAGTTCATGATCAAAAAATGATCTTGAAATCTCAAGAAACGAAAAGAATGTCTGCTGATCAGACAATATCCAAAATGTTGTTTGACAGCGCACAAGGGGGTGTGCCTGAGGAACGAGTGGAACAGAACTGCGGTTTCGTGACGGTCCGTGCCGCAGTTAAGCGCCAGGTCATGTTGACCAATCATGATAGTGCAGATCATGATATCGTCAATGGTAAGACCCTGGTCACAATCATTGGGCATTAACTCGATCTCTGTAGAGAACAAGAAGCTCGAGTGGTTGCATAGGGAGCTGACCCGATAGGTGCCTAACGTATTTTTTGCAACTTCGAACGAAAAAGGCGTCGCTGAGGAAGACGCGAATGGTAATTGTTGGCTTGAGGTTTCCTGATCGAAGCTTGAATGTGTTCGGCATTGAGGCCCAACGATGATTCTCGCAGTTGGACAGAGCAACTGACTGTGTCCGTATTGCAAATGATAGCGACATCCTAGAGTTGAATGAATGGTTAATCGCAAACGAGGAAGAATGTATAAGGTCGCGACTACCGTTGTAGAATAACCCCCTCTCCGTGTGCGAAAGATTGTTATAGTGTAGTCATAGAAATGCACAGTAACTTTCTAAGTCAGCAGTGTAGCCATGGAGATGCTTTGAGATTAAGTCTCTCCGTGGACGTCGCTCAGTTCCGGAAGGTATTATGTATTTCTTTAGCTTGGGATATCATGCTCTGTCACCAAGTGGGGGAGCGGTCGATCTTGAGACTGTGACAATCTTTCGCATACGGAGAGACCTGGAGCGCATGACAGCAGCTCATGTCGAAGTCATGACCAAGCACGTCGAACAAACTCGACACAGGCAATGAACTTGACAACAACTCAAACAAGCTCATTGTATGCTCTCAGATATTTGAATGCAGTGCAAAGCTTATTCTTTCATGGCAAGAACATGTACAAAATCAACATAGTCAAGGAGGAGAGTTGACAGAGCATGTCCAGAGACTGCTCCTGATGAGTGTATGCTATGACTATCTCTTATGTAGAGCTCTTTGTGTAACCCAAGGCCCGGGGAGCACCTTGATGGTCGAATTGGATATCACATGAACGAAGAAGAGTGGAAAATATTGGTGTCAAAAGGGTGAGCGTGCTTTTATTGGGCTCGTGGATATCATAAGAAAGCGCGTAATTGGAAAAAGACAAGAGCCCAGATATGCAACCAGCTTGCCTGCTTTTTGTGAAGCTTAAACCTTCATCTCGGACATGCCGTGCTTCCCTGTAGAATGTTAGTTTTGGAGGAAAAGAAGAAAGGAAGAGGGGACGCGGACAGAAGCAAGCATACGGAGTGGTGCCATCTTCGCGGTAGTTGAGGAGAACGATCATGCCGTCGGGGTCCATGGACTCGCCGGTGAAGAACTCCCAGTCCTTGAAGGAGCCGACAACCTTCTTGGCAAAGGTCTGAGCACCAGTCTCGAACTCCTTGATCTCCTCGTCGGAAGCGCCGTTGGTCTTCATGGTCTCCTTGATCTTCTTCATGTACTGCTTGAGGTGGCCGAGGTAGGACTTCTTGTCGAACGAGGTCTCGTTGAGGCGGAAGGAGTGGACAACGTCAATGACGGTGGTGGTGGCATCGTCGGCACCCTCGTCACCACCATCCTCAGCAGAGGGGTTGGCACCGATGTCTGAAGGGAAGATTGTTAGCCCCTGAGGCAGGGTCGAGAGAGTTGTTGAGGAGGCAGGGAGTGCGTACCGATGTTGTCACCGCCAACGGTGATGCGGGCGCAGTCGGCCTCGTAGATGACGCCGTCGGTGACCTTGAGGTCGTAAGAGTCCGAGATCATCTCGTCTCCGGTGATAACATCCTATAGTGTTGAGTCAGCTCGGGGTTCAAAAATTCAGAGAGGGGTTGAGCTGTCAAAAGGGCGGCGGCTCAAGCTCGAGCAGGTGAGAGCTCGAGTGACGGCAGCTCTTTCGGGCAGTCGGAAAGAGTCGCACCTTGTAGATAAGCATATTGGCGGTGTTGTGGTTGTGAGGTGGGTTTGGTGAGGAAAAGGGAAAGAGGCTGAACGAGGAAAAAGATTGCTGTCGTCTTTTGGGGGTGGGGGTGCTTTTGTTCGCTCCTTCCCTCGTTGCGGAGACGGCGAGAGAAAATTGGCGTCTGGCCGGTCGACGCCAGCCCGATCGGGAAAGCGCGGCGCTCGGGCCCCCACAGCGCCTGTGCCGCGCGAATTTGCTGCCAAGACTGCGACGGCTCGGCGCCTGCAAAAACTTCGACTCCTGCCCTTGGACGGCCGCTCCTTCCCTGTTGTTTCTTTTACCATCACTCCCGCCGCCAATCCGTGAGGTAAGTCGTCGCACACAGCGCTCCGCAGACATGCGCCGTCGCTTTAGCATTCGAGTGCCCTTCAGGTAGCCCAGGTCGGCGCATCCTTCTCCTCGCCGAGAACGACACCGTCGGCCTGACGTGGACGAGCTGAAGAACCCTTCTGGTCGCACATGCGCTTGCGCATCCCGAAGGGCACTCTTTGCGCTCACGGCTTCCGAGGGCTAACATGTATTCTCTTTGCACCAGCAGATACCTCCTACCGCCAACTTCACCCGCCGTTTGAGAATCTCGCCCGACAACCGCAAAAATGGTCAAGACTTCCGTCCTCAACGATGCCCTCAACGCCATCAACAACGCCGAGAAGAGCGGCAAGCGCCAGGTCCTGATTCGTCCTTCTTCCAAGGTCATTGTCAAGTTCCTCTCCGTCATGCAGAAGCACGGTAAGTTTGTGTCATCGACATCATGAGCCCGTCTGCAGCAGCAAGAGGAGGATTGTAGCTAGCACACACACGCACCCGGGTTGATAACTAGGTGAACGGTCTCAATCACCCACGGCCTTTGCCCTTTAAGTATCCGGGAGATCAACCGTCGAGGAACTTACACGGCTTCGGACTGCTCAATGATGTTTTGCTGTTTATTTTCTCGCAACATGCTGACGATTCTCCCCTCAGGCTACATTGGCGAGTTCGAGGAGGTCGATGACCACCGCAACGGCAAGATTGTTGTCCAGCTTAACGGCCGTCTCAACAAGACTGGTGTCATCTCTCCCCGCTACAACGTCCAGCTCCGCGACATGGAGAAGTGGGTTGTCAAGCTCCTTCCCTCGCGTCAGTTCGGTTACATTGTCCTGACCACCTCTGCCGGTATCATGGACCACGAGGAGGCCCGCCGCAAGCACGTTGCCGGCAAGATCATCGGTTTCTTCTACTAGATTCTGAGTTCTGCACGTCACGACAAACAAAACGCCACCAAAAGTTTCAGGCATTCGTCTCGTTCTAGCTACCACTTTGAGCATTTTCAATGAAGAGCCAGTGACGCTTGTCTACCATCTTTTTTCTCACCAAACACTCTTTCCATTCCTCTGTGACGCATGTTTTTACTTTCGCCAAACCAAACTCTTTGACTGTGTATGTTTGAAACTGTGAAAAGAGCAGACCATGATCAAGCAGTGTAGATTCTCATGTCTTTGACGTGTGACTGTGTTTTCACATGCAGGTTGCCATTGGCGAGCAGCGAGCTTCATGCGGCCTCTTTGAGCCTGATGATCACGACGCACATTCTTTGTCCTACTCTGTTTGCTGAACTTTCTTTCCACAACCTTCTAATTCTTCGTGGTCTTCTTCTCTGCCAGCTTCTCTAATCATATAAGGCCTGCCTACAAGCTGCCGATCGATCTGCTCTCCTCAACTACTTTTTTGGCTCTCGCACGGCCGTTTGATTCTCCAGGCACGCCGCTGACGCAGCCGCCAAAACTTCCGCTCAGCGACTTCCACCACCCTCGTGGACAACAACACCGACATCCCACCAAACTTTGACTTTGCGATAGAAGCGACTCATCATGGTTCTCGAAACAATCTACGTTACCAGACACGGCGTGAGTTCTCTTTCTGCTCTTTCCCTCACTTCCTTCCTTTGCGGCACTGTGTCATGGGCTTCCAAGCCGCAGTTTCCTTTTTCATCTCAGCACAAAGAAAGAGTTGGGCTTCTGCACATTGAGCCATGAGTTCGAGCTTGGCACAAACATCTCTCCGTTCGTTCTTTGCTGCGATGAAATGTCTTGGGCCTTCACAACATCCGACTTTACCATCTTCCCGGTCATAACGTCAGAGAAACATACTCATCATCCTGGCAGTTTCGCTCTAACTGGGTGGTTGACCCTACTACTGGCACATACACAAGCAACCTTCCTACACCAACTGGCATTGCCTCAGATCCTGCACTCGCAGCTCATGGCGTGAACCAATCAAAGGAACTGGCCGAGCACATCTCCAAGCTGGATCCTCCGGTCGATGTCATCTACAGCTCACCTTTCTACCGCTGCTTGCAAACTCTAGCACCCACTGTGAGCAAGCTCAACTCTGACCGTCCCGAAGACAAGAAGCTGCAAGTTCACGTCGAGAATGGAGTCGGCGAATTCTACGGTCTTGCCCGCTTCGACCACCCATCGCCTGCTACTCTTGATGTCCTTCACCAGCACTTCCCTGGCGGCCTTGCTGAGGCATATATCCCTGTCATCCGTCCCAGTGTCAACGGAGAGAGCTTGACTTCCCTTCACGACCGCATCGCCTATGCCCTCTACCACGTCATTCAGAAGCTCGACCAGGACCCTGCTGGACCCAAGACACTACTCATCTGCACACACGCCGCCAGCATGATCTGTATTGGACGTGCGCTGACTGGACGTATGCCTGAAGACCCCAGCGAGGAAGACTTCAAGTGCTTTACCTGCTCGCTATCAAAGTTCACTCGCCGCAACATTCCCGAAGCACCCGTCGAGAAACAACACATCTGGACACTGGACGAGCCCGAGAACATTCCTTCCGTCGACTGGAGAGGTAAGGGTGTCAAGGGCGGCTGGGACTGTGAAGTCAACGGTGACTGCTCCTTCCTAGAGAAGGGCGAAGAACGTGGCTGGTATGATATTTCTCCTTTGTTTTCTCTTTTCTCTTTCGTGCTCCGCCGTTCCCTCCCTTCATACATCACATTCCCTTACATGTTACTGCCCCTTTCCATTCTTCACAAGGTTTGAAAGAGGATACTATCCTAGACTAGGAACTGGTGGTTCGAGCCTGGTCTTGACTACTTGGCACCCAAAGTCACTGTCGCAACATATGGTGCCGGCGGTGTCAACATTGTCTGAAGCTATAAGCCCACACTTTTGGCCAGCTTCTCTAGCAAGACCCAGCATCTCGTTTTGTTTTTGGCCTGCATTAAGCATTAAGTCCACCCCTGCTTTTCTTCTCGCGTACAACACCATGAACTTTACAATTGAACGACGAAAATCGCAAAAACATTGGCAAAATTGCAAATTTCAACAAAAAAAAAAGACACCCAAGCTTACGATTTCTTTCTTTTCTTCCGGCACAACAGGGCGTTTTCCACCGACGAATCTTTCCTACGAGACCCCAACGCATACAACGACAAGATCAATGAAGGCGCAAAAGAGGGCGAGGGCATTTTGAAGCCAGGTTTCAGGCTATGATGGGAAAGATAAAAAGGTTACAAAGGTACCCGGCTTCCATAGACGGTCTTTTCATGCATCGGTCATGATCCAGAGGTTTGTTTTCGGATGGCGAGGGGTTTGCATATCGCCTTGTCTTTGTTGGTAGGCGGCTTGGTTGGGTGGAAGGTTATGATTTCGCTTTCTAATACATCTTTTTATCTCTCTTTGCCCCCGCACTTTCATCTTCATCACGAAAGATATCCCTTTCTTTCCCCTTTGACAACTTACCACGTCTAGCAAGCAGCACATTCTCAATCGCCTCACACTGCTCTTATCAACGCATCAACCTTTTACCACGCCATCTCGAGCAACTCCAATTGCCATCAGCAACACTTCTCTCAACTCGCTCTTCTCGTCCAACCGTATCATCGAATATATCTTTTCTCGGTACCTCAGCTCAGCACAACTTACTCTTCTCTCACTTCTGAGAATGCCTTTTTGCACAATCAGAGTTCACGTCCTCCGAATCGCCTGCTTCAGTCTGCTTTCGTGTGCCTGAACACGAGCTTAAAAAAGCTTATGTCTACCACCCAACTGCTCAACCTTTCTTGATCGCTCATTCCTCTCTGGTCGTTCTCTCTGTCTCAGGTCATGGTCCAGGCGGTTCCGTTCCTCGACTGGCTTACCACACTGCCCGAAGTGGTCCCTTCTGTTCAGGTTGTTGCTCTGCCATCTGCATAGAGTCCTTTCTTGCATTGGTTCTAATCGCATCACCATCAGCATCCACATATATATCGATGACCATCTGTCGATTCGGTCTCAGGTCTGTTGAGCTTCGATCACCCTATGCCATCTCCTCGCGGACAGGTGCATTCCTGCATCTGACATTTGTTGCCTTGCTTGCAGCATTGCTCCTGTCGAGAACGAGCTACCGTCCCTTGCTACCAGTGCACATCAGATTAACATTCTCGGTGTCCACAGCCTTTTGCAGAGCATCACCTCAATCCAAAGTACGCCTCGCACCACGACTCGAGATGCTCCGTGCACTCTCGATGATCACCACGACCAGCACCAAGACTCGAGCTCCTCCGTACACTCTTCCCGATCAGAACTACGCCGTCGAAACACCTCAAACTCCCAGCATATCAAACAACTGCTTGCGCGTTGTGTGCTCCCTCCCCAGCTTCTCAAAAATGTTGCAATTCATGCCGCGGCTTGATTGCGCTTCTGGAAGGAAGATGTCCGCTCTTTACAGTGGTCAGATCACCGACGCAAAACATCGTAAGAACACTCACCACATGCTGCTCTTATATTAGCGTGGCCTACATCGAGCTATATACACATTACCGCCATCGCCGGGTCCGTCGACTTGCGTGATCAACGGGTCAGTCTTTGCCTCTTCTGAGCGCCGTCATGAGATTGTAGAGGACCCTCTGGGCACTTCTCGCCGCCGTGGTGTCGCCACCCCTGTCCAGACTTTCACCGCGCACAGTTAGCTCAAGCGATCGAGTAGGCAGCACGCAGCATACGTATTCTTCGGAGATTGAAGGCGCGCAGCCGTCGGAGTCGTTGCTTGGGTCGTCTATGATGCTGGTGGGTTTCTTTGAAGTTGTAAGAATTGCGGTCGACTATGCGATGCGATGTTATGTTTTGATGGTGATGTTTCACTTTCACATGCGCGTTTCGGCTTCCCATACACACCTTGATGGCTCACTTCTGCTTTTCGGCGTGCGTGCCTCCGACCTTTGAGCACACAGCCTTCTTGCTACCGCGCATCCACCATGGCTACAGACGCAAGATTTCAGCAGTTCGAGTCGGTGTATCGCCTGTTCAATCCCTCGGACCAAGTCGTCGTCAGGCGCGATGCTTTAGTACTGGCGGCCCGAATCGTGCTCGCCTTTCATTGCACAGACGGTCCCGACCCAGACGATGCCGCAAACAGCCTCACCATTTCACCCGTACTTGCACAAAAGGTCTTGGCAATGGTCCGTTATACTTTGCAGTTGCCCCCAATCACTGTTGCATACGGTGTACAACCACCAACATGCACGATCTCAGCATGTCTTCGAGACTTGGGAGCGCTACGCGCTGCTCGTTCTCTCTCGCCCTCCGCCGACATCAAGAGTCCTTCTCATGATGCTTGTCCTGCTGCTTGTCCTGAGGGCCGCCCTGAGGGTCGTCCTGGCCACCGTACTGATGCCGCTGGCGGTCCCGCCGCCTTCATCGATCCGCGCGCTTTCGCCATGGAGAAGGGCTTGTTCATTGCTACATCTACCAATGTATTCTGTTCCTTACAGATCACCTCGCAGCAAAAGGCCTTTATATGAGCCACTTCGACAGACTCCACAGCATCTTTACCGATATCAAGGGTCAAAGGTGGTTTCCAGCTCGCAGGACTGTCTGTCAACGACTGTGACCGTTGTGAGCCTCTTCTTCTGGATTGTCCATGAAAACATGCATGGGATTCTACCCATTCAGCCATTGCCCAGATACACAACACTTCTCATGGATCTGTTCGGGAAGCTCTCCCACGTCTTCAACGCCATGAAAGGAAAGGCTCAGCTAACCGAACTGTCTCTCCGCGACATCCGAGGGTGCCTCGTCTTCTGGATCCTCAATGGCAACATGCACAATCCCCCACTCAAGAACGTACACGTCTATGAGAGCAACATCCCTACATCTCTTGACTGCGGACCTAGCCCTGCGGCCACTGCCTGTTGGGACTATATCCTGCCGATCCGTCCGCCAAGTCTCGCTGAAGCGTTGTCATCAGGAAGTGCCGAAGTCTATCATCAAGAAGACCCGAGCATGTCTGACTTAGAGTTGAGAACGTCATCTACCGCCTCAATGGTGGAGACCCCTCTCCCCCTGGCAGTCTCCTACCCAAGACCTGCCGCACGATTCACCGCCTTCATCATGCCAAAACTCGTGTTGTTTGGCGAGCATCCTGCCATGCTCGACGCCGTTGTCGATGCCTTGAGCGCCGCCGATGTCGTGGCTGCTAGGTTTGGAGATCGTGGACACAAGTCTCGCTTGCAACCCTGGACATCTCTCCAGAGTATTGAGCTGCATATAACGAGGTATACTGGAACAGTCCCCAGCTGGACCTGATCTGAGCTGTGGAGCGATCGCACTGCGGCTGCATTTGTTTCCTGGGTCAAGCATTGCTGCTATATCAAGTCACGGCACCCACGGGTACAACCAGATTCTAGACTACGTTGTCTGGAGAGCCGGATGTCACGCAACAAGTAAGAAGTAGCTTACTCCACGTTTTCGCTTGCAATACATTCCTACCGTCGCACAGTTCACCACATTTAGCAACCAGAGAACATACTGCGCCTATGGTTGCGGCAGGTTCTTGACAGATCCCACTGCCGTCGTGAACCTTGCACGAACTCAACAGTGGCAAGAGTGTGGTCGCTGCGAGGCTTTCGCCTCAAAGCAATCCCTCTTCATCGTATCTGCCGTTACCTTGCTCTTTCCATTGACACCAAATCCGAGTTTGCTTTCCCTGACTCTGTGTCCTGCCCACCACCAACATCAATCCCTCATGTCAGTGGGTCTTCAAGATTCGAAGCGTAAATCCAGCTCCGACATCCGGGTGACTCGAAGATTGACTGAAACTTTCCAGTCAACAGGGAACCACCAATGCATGCATAATGTGCTTGCTTCACGTCATCACGTTTCTCGCCAATGACAGCTGGCCACAGTGCAAAGCTCACAGAGCATACGCATCCTCGCCATACCGATTAGTTGGCAATATCTGGAAGCAATCTGGAGACTCATGCTGGGCAGCGAAGGGTCTGGAGATCTATATAATGTGGAGTTGGTCTTCTGCGAGCATCAAGACATTGTTACCTTTGAGCCAACTGATACCACCGAGAGCATGTCGACGGTTGGATCAGTGCGTACGCTTCGAAGACAATTACGCAATGGGGCTTTGTGTATCCTTGAGCTCCTCGCCCTTGATCCCGCTCGCCTTTTTGACCTGCTCGGGTTCGCCTCATACTGAGCAAGGATCTGTCTCTGATGCAAGTGGAAGTCATACCAGTGTCAACCGTGGTTCTTCCGCTCTCCTGCAATCAACATCCCAGATCTTGACTGAAGCCTCGTCACACGCGCCCAGAGCTGTGAGCAGAACTCCTTCGAACACTCCTATCAAGACGTACTCTGCTGCCGCCCACTAGCCTTCTGATACTGATGGCTCGCTCGCCAAATCTCTCGATACTGATGCCGTTGACAAGTTTGTCGCTGGACCGGCTGCGAAGACGTCAGCTCCCGTCACAGGCTATCGCAGCTGTCCGCTCTTTGCTATTACTATGCTATGTGTTGGTAAGCCCAAAAGAGCAGAGGAGATCAACACAAAGCGCAGAGCTACTTCGCCTGTCTCGTGTGTATTGCGAGTTTCCAAAGTCTCGATGAGCATAATTGAGGTCCACGTCCTTGCAACAACAACGACAGCTAGAAGGAGAAACGTCTTCGATGAGGAGACTTGGCCGCAGACGCAGTGGAGATGCTTCGTAGGGTGAACGGAGAGAAAGCGTCGCTAGGCCTTTGAAGCTCGAGAAAGAGGGCCATGAGATGAGGTTGTCAGAAGTACTTCCATCCTCCTACTGGCAATACTTCTATGTCCCTTGCCAACCATACGCTCACGTTTAGTCTCGATGAGACTAATCTCGAATCCCCTGCCAGTCAGGGGCGTCATGGGAGAGAAATCCATGTCCTACTACAGAGGCATCGAAGCACCAAAACACAGCACAATCTTTTTCGTGTCGGCCACTCCAGAGATCAGCCAGTAAGCGGCTGGAAAGAGTTCCTCAAACTCCTTCACAAGGATGGTTTCGAGGGCTGTACCAGTAAGCTTCGGTGTTGTACCTTGCACTGTATATAACAAGTCAACCGACGCCAGACATTCGATCGTTGCGATCTCCGTCCTCTCTTTGGCCCATCCCAAGCTCTCGCCAATGCGCAGAACTTGGAGTGCATTCTTGGAGTTGCCTTTTCGAGGTGTGCCACATGATCTACTGAAACCTCTCGTTCGGTCAGCAACCAAACACTTCTGGATCTAAGCGTATCAGAAAACCAGACCCAAGACGACGGCGATGACACCATGGGATGGCAGACTACACACGCATCAATCACAAGATGGAAGTCTCTTCCTGGTGCTCTACCTCACCCATCTCGAGACTATGATTGAGCGAGGCCTCGGGTATGAACGATGCTGTTGACTACTTCTCCAGCCGTGGTATCACTCGTCTCAGTCGGATTGACTTGAGCATCTTCCTGGCTTGAAGATACGACACAAGAAGACAGCCAACCTTCAACGTGCACGCAACACAAAGTTGAGGCCCTTCAAAACATGTGCATTCCGCGCCTATGCGATTGCAGAGATGGTATCCCTCTCTAGCTGGCCAAGAGGTTGTCAACGTCAATCTGAATGACTCAGACCTCAGCTTTCTAGCTACATCTGAATTCCTGGCTGCGGCATTTTGACTACAGGGACTGAGTCTTGAGCTTCGAGCGGCTTACCAACTTGCAATACCTGGACATTAACCAACGGCCTCGCTTGCTAACGGAAGAGTAAAAGAGGTTTCCGCGCAACATCTTCAGGAATGCCTATGAGAAGTCAGAAGAGCTCAATCTCTTCGAGCTCAGGGACAGCCACACTCAACAACTCCTGCGGGCGCTGACGAGGCAACGCCTGCCTCGTCAGCCAGGTTCTCGTACCACTGTGGCGACTCCAAGGATGGGAGATGTAAGGCTATCAGGGCAACTCTAAAGTACCTACACGGTCAGGCCCTTCGCGATTTGGGTATCTCTGCTCATCGCCTATTCCCCAGCATTCACTTTGTTCTTGTTTGTCAGTATATATCCTTGGGCCACAGCCAACCCATGGCTCAACACCTATAGCCCACTGGAAGTTTCCGAGCCACAAGAGACCAAAAAAAATGGACTCTAACCCTTGCTCGCCAAGCCACAGCCACTGTGATTCACTGTCAGACAAAGCAGCAACTCCAGGGATACGGTGTTCTTTTCCGACAAATCCGCGATTTGATCAACGAAATGCGATGCCGATGGAGGAGCAATCTAGAGGGACACCGAGCCATACTTTGCGCTACAAAGGCAATCTCCGTCACATCTTGGTGTTTGCATCATCTTGCCGACAAGTCCAACGACACGTTCTCCGCTAGCCATATGCTTGAAGAGTTGCAACGTCTCTTGGGAGTACTAGTCATTCGCCCACCAAGTCATACCACGAGTGGAGAGCCACTCGATGCTAGCGAGTTGAGTTCAGATCTTATCTGCAGGATTCACACACAAGCCGCCATGTCGCCCACTCTGGCTAGAATGATGTTGTGCAACTCGCTGACATTCTCGCTATCACTCATGCCAAAATGTCCAGCGAAGCCATGCTCCAACCTTCATCCAAAGCGGGCGCAATGAAACGCTGGAGGACGGCAAGAACAGGAAGGGACAAGAGAAAGCCAAAACCCATATGGCTAGCCTTGAGGAGAACACACACAACACGACCCCAGAAAGTCTACTAGTGGTCTGTTCCTCAGGCTCATGGATCTCAAGGTTGTAGGTCCGGGTCTAGACCTTTTACTTGCAGTCCTTCTTATACAACTGCATGTTCGACGACCTAGTCAACCTATAGAATTGAAACGCCCTTGCTGCGCTGAGTAAAATGGCCGGCCTCAGTGGTCTGGCTAAGCATCAGGAACGAAGTCGTGTGGGTGTTTGTCTTTATGTTCAGCGTCCCGTGTTCCGAGACTCTAAGAGCCCAAACAAACTCCTGCGTGTCATCATGTAATTCGATACCTCACTCCGGACGATCTCAGTCTTTGCTTGCGTGCCAGTTGCCTTCACCAGTCTGCACTCACATATGACCCCACGCTCGTATATGATGTTACGATCTAAGCGACGCACACCAGATTATATAAGCAGCGCATTTCTGGCGGTGATTCCATCTTCTTTTTTTCTCTGTTCACCAACAAACACCCCGTTTCTTCTCTCTTTAAACATCGACAACATGGCTGAGTGGCCCCCAATCCAGCCCTGGGGATCTGCTCCTGCCTGCGACTTCCATTAACAACAAGAACCAACCTTCCACCCCTTTGCAAGGCTTCCGTTGGAGCTTCGCCTCAAGATCTTCGACGCTGGTTTAGACGAGAACAACTGGCAGGGTTTCTCTATATCTTTGCCGATGACGGCCCCCCACAAAAACCGTCTCTACAATGGCATGGCGGTATCCAGACACTATGCCATGGCGCTTGCACGGACTAGCAAGGAAGTGGGCAGAGGCTTCCCCTCCCGCTTTCGTCTAAAGACTATCTCTTTCTTCTTTCCTACGGTCGCGAAAAGCCTCTTCTATTCTCGCCTCGAGGTCTTCGACTTCCGCCTAGCTCTGCTTGCACAGCACGCCATGGGACCCATGCGCACGGTCTCTAACAGAGCCGATCCCTATTTTGTGATGCTAGTACTTAGCTACATCCCTAAGATGAACGAGCACCATGCGGAAATGCTGGAGGAGAGGCCAATGTTCATTGATGGCATCACACCCCAGCTCACCGCCATCCCCGACCGCCGCTCTCTAGCACACGAGGTAGACGCTCAGATGCTCCTATTCCACCCATCTCACCGCTCAACACGACTGTTTGAGAGCAAGGCCACTATGTTGGGTATGATTCCGTGCTCTTTGTTTCCAGTTTCTTCGAGAATACTCGATGAGCCAAGAGGAACAAGTGCAGCTACCGGCTCACCGACGCAAAGACCTGCGCCGAAGGCCTTGACGAAGTCCTCCAGGCCGCCATTCTGTCGTGGATTAGCCTTGGAAACAGAGACTCGTCACCTTTATCCTACCCAGAAAGACGTAGAAATTAGTCGAGGCGGCTCTTAGGACAACGCAGACCGTATGATTGGTGCCTTCGCAATTGACGAACAAGGCTAGGATGAGGAATAGAGAACGAAACATTCACCGCCTTCATCAACAACACCCTCTTGTTGCAAAGCGACATCAACAATCGCAAGGAATATAATTCTTGGACGTTGAAAGCCCGAGGGATATGATGGCGTGACCGCTTTCCTCGCAATTCTAGCACCTCACAATGACTTATCATCGTGGTCACTATGCCTACAAAGAAGGCTGTCTCGCTAGCTTCATTCGAACAGCAGCGACGGTAAGCAAGTCATGAGAAATTCAAAGGCAAGACAGTTCCTCACAGACGCAACCGTCACACCCCTCAGTACAACGATTCCTCGTCGCGCTTGTCCGAGGCGTTTAGTGATGTCGTTTTTGAGTTTAGCGAAGAAGGCAGCTTTACCCAGTGCTTTGTCCAGCGTACCCAGCTGCCCGACTGGGCCATCGACGGCGACGAGGAACTCGCCCGACGCAAAACCAAACCGCCCGCCGCGAAATGTTCCCCAAGAAGGAGGGTGACGCCAACAAGGAGGATAAGTCCAGTGTCACCAAGATCGAGTTTAAAGACGGCGGCACCGGTACACTCTACCGTGGCGCGAGCATGCCCTTGTCCTGATCTAAGAATGGGTCTCATCACCAATGCGATGAAGTACCACAGTAACGAGATGGTTCTCCGCATGCAGAACTGTGGTAACGAGCGCTTGGATCAAGCTACTCAGTCCGCTGAGATCGCCACAATCATCGTCCACGTGGCGAGCGCATACCAATCCGCTTTAACACGGCTTACCGCCGCGAGGAAGCATGGAACGCGCCGTCTATCGCATGAGATGGATGCACTGTTGCTTCCTTGTCGATTCGAAGTCTCTGATTCCAGCCCTTGTCATTTTATCGCATCTTTATTAGTATATATTGGTCATCGCGGTATAAGCTTCGTTCTTACAGAGTCCCGCCGACTAATCGACATGAGCATGATGCGCACGGCATGCATCGCCTGAGCCTTGCAATTACGTCGACACAGTTGAACCGACGACAATCAAGTCCGCATCTTTTTTGGCATGAGAACCTTCAAGACGCGAATTCCGCCAACAGCAACCCTACCTGCACCCGGTACTTCCTGCCCTTCTCTGCGTGGTATCAGTTTTCCGCAAGCCAAGCAGCTCAACATCATCTACGATCAAGTGACGCCGCCTCTACTTCTGGACGATTTTCATCTGAAGCTCGCCCGAATCATGCAACCGAGTCTGGAGGAAGTCAACATCGTCTAGGCAAGATAGACAAGTGGCCTACTCTCCATAGACAATTTCTTGCCGCGCCTAGCTCTTAACGCTACCCATCTTCGCACATTTGAACTAGACGTCGCCGTCCTAGGAGCCGAGCCTAGTGATTTGACCAGAGTCCTCGACGGCTGCAAGGAGCTAGAAACCCTTAACTTGGGAGGAGGTGCAGCCTGGTGCTCACGGTCAACACGTTCGCTCAAATCATAATGCTTCTCCGCCTCGATTCTCTCCTACCTAGCGCTGCCACGAGTGCTTAGCTGACGGCGCCACTATAGATTCCGGCAATGCTCCATATATGAAGTCTCATCTAGCACCTATACCAGCTATATATATATAGCGGCGCTCAACCCGTCCTCTTCAGCGAAAGACTGGCTCTGGAATCTGCCAACGCTGAACCCATACTATTGATGAGGATCTAGCTGACTTCCCTGTAGCGCTCCCGATGAGCGGTGATCAGCTCATGGGCATGATTTCTCAGGTCAGGAACAAGTCCATTGCGACTCAAGACTCGCGCGCAGAGAATGCTTGTTTGCAGGCTCATTTACACGCCCAAACATGAGACAATGCAGCAGACCACTCTCAGATTCACGTCGCGCAAAGCATATGAAAGCTTCTTGTGTGGCAGAGCCAGCCAAACCTATCCCCCAGCTCTCGACTTGGACATTCCAAGCAAAGCAACCAAGGCTGAAGTGGAGATCAGCATGACTCCCCATAGTCACCAGCCAGAATCTCTACAACGAATCAAGATCTCCTTGGGAGATTTTAATCACGAAGCCAAATTCTTTCACTCACGAGAAAGGTTTCCGATACTCTTGAGAACAATCCAATGTGCACGGCTCCAACCGAGCTAGCCGAGTGCGGTCGGCTCCAACGGCGACGATGGTGCCTCTCACGATCTTCTGGTCCCTGAGGAGCTCAAGGATTACCTAGCTCTACTGGACCGCAGTCCGGTGCCTCTTCTGTTGCCGCTCGAGCAAGCCCTCAACATCGTATCTTCTGCTCACGCCGCCTACCAGACAACCACATGCATTATCCTTCATCCCTCCACCTCGCTCAACGCACTCCCCGGATCCTTTCACACATGGAAGGATGAGTACGAGAGGTGTTTCTGGCACCGACTTGACATGTGGTACCTCGTACCGAAGACAACGATCGACAGCCGCGACCTAAGCGTGCCACTACTCAGGGGGCATCATGGGGCGCTTTACTGATGTAAAAAGATCCATGATCGCAAAAAATGCAGCGAAAAAAAGAACGAGATTCGATGGCAAATGACATAAACATCTCAAAGCTCGTCAAATGCGGTCCGGAAAGTGAGTCATTCACACACCACACCGTCGACTTCAACCTCGTTCTGGAAATACGCGGAAGATGGAAATCCCAAAACATCTCACTACGACTGCAACCAAGTGTCGGAGTGTATCGGTCTTTCTCTTACCCCCTGGTACCATATATATCAAGACGTACTTACGCAAGTCGCGTCTAGAGCCTACCTCACACTTTCCTGGTGACCAGACATCATGCTCCACAGCTCTAGCATCCAAGAAGATCATCCAGCGGCTGTAGCGCCATTCTCGTACCCTCCGCCGCGATCCGGACTACCTTCCACTTTTACCTCTGTATCCCGCTCCAGGTGTTTCGGGCTGCCCCCCTAAGCCCCTGTTCTCATGGCCCGCGGGATCGATCATGGACTTTCGCGGCTTGGAAGCACTAAGGTTATATCTGAGTCGTCTCTTCAGCTCTGAAACAGAAGAGATGACTAAGTAGATTAGCTTCGAAGCACCACAGCAACACTTAGCTTAAAGGCGCACGTCAAAATATCAAAGACGTTACCCACCAGTACAACTTGCATATCGCTTATGCCAATGCCAGTGGCTATCAAGATCTGTCCGCAGAGGATGAGTTTCGAGAAGCCTTTGCATCAGCTGGTATAGCGTATCTAAAACACCCTCGAGGGGTTGATGGTTATCTTACTCATACTCCCAACCAACTGGGTCAATGGAAAAGTCTCTCCGAGCTTCAGGGAGCGGAGCTCCGGCAGCTTGAACTTGGCCACATCCCTTCCTTGCGCTTTCGAGATATTCGATCTCATGCCCAATCTGGTCGTGCGTCGATTTGCTCATGATCCCAATACAACGGCAACGCGGATCTAGTTTTGCCAGGGAATCAGATTGCTATGCACAGAGAACGACAACGCTAACTGTCGCATAGGTTCTAGTGCAAGGTTCTGTCACTTACCCAAGTCTTCATCGGCAATAGTTGGCACGAATAAGCTAGATAGACCCAAGCCGCGACGGCGATTTATATGGAAGAAACCATGATCAGCAACAACCCGCTCGTCGGCCTTCCTGTTCGATTATATAACAACGTCCAGAACATCCAGATTGTTGTTTTCTGCGTATACATAGCTCCCTTTTCGCTCCTATCAACCAGAGCATTCGGGATTCATTCTCGAGGTTGACCAAGGACAGATAAGACTGGATTCCAGACGTACTTCACAACTCGACATTGCTCGTGTGCACGTATCTCGATGCAAAGGACCTGCTGAGCCTGCGCTTGACGAAGAAGCAAATCCACTCAAACACCATGGCCTTGATCGTCGTCAACTGTTTCTCAGACATCAATCTACCTGTTCGAGTATCCAGCACTGAACACAAACCACAACCCCTTTGGTCAATCAACACATCCTACATGAACAACTCCCTTCCCTACACCTGGAAACCACACGCCTACTAGTCCGTCCCTCCTCCACCACCACCTCCAATGCCAATCCTACTCACCATGCCTATCTTGGTTACTCCCTGTGTTGGCGTGCCCGCCAAAGCCGCCGCATCCCTCATGGACATCAAGGTTGCTGGCTTAGACACGGCAGCAAAGGGCAAGGAGTTGGTGACCAAATCGTCAAGTTCTACTCAAGATGATTCCAACGGCTCCGTTGCTCCAGCGTGAATCCTCCCGCTAGACGCATGAAGACAATGCTCTCAGTACCAAACAAGGCACCGGATCAGAAGTTACATGGCTTACGCTGCTTAGTATTGTGTTCCATAACTTCGCGGCAATATGTGCTGAAGGCATGTGACGCACTGATACGGAGGTGGATGTGACACGCACATACGCTTAAGGCGATGCAGATACTAAGTACCTAATGCGGAGTTGCAGAAAAAGCTCGAGCAACTTACTGTCCAACCCGTGGAAATTGAGGTGGACTGGAAGACCAAAGCCCAGGAGTTGGATAAATCACTCACTGCCAGCATCGAGAGAAATCATCAGCTGGAGGCCAAAAACAAGAAGACCCTGCCGAAAGTGTTCGACAACTTCCAGTCGACCATCAAACGACAGGCTCAGTCTAGAGCTCTCCAGAAATCGTCTACAGCTCGCCACATCCTGCAGATATACTAATACCAATGATATCAATCGCAGGGTTGGTCTGCGAGACGGTTGCTAGATACCGCACAGGATGTCGCACGAGTCGTGCGCTCGGCCGCAACTCTTCTGAACCCCTGAGGTTTACGATACGGGCTATGATAACGATGGCTACGATGTGACAGAGGAAGAACAGGGATTCCGTGACGATACTGCGCCTGCTCCCTAAGAAGAACACCTATCCTCATCTTCCGACCCTGACACGGGTGATTCACCTTGTCATCCCTTCCAGCAACCGTAAACCCAGGCAGCACACGCCTTGGCCAGGAGATGCAAGATACTCGCCAAACACTTGCTGCAAATTTGGATCGCTTATTGTGTCTTCAACAGAGTTAGCAATGTCGAATTCGGTGCTTTGACCGATGCTGAGAGGCTCTCATACCTCTCCGGAGGCCTAAAACCCGCGGCTCCTCAAGAGCTTTCTGTACATGCTCAGAGAACTGTTGAAGACGATCCAACCTTCGAAGGTCAGTTCGGGTACCGATTGATCATTTCCGGATTAGACGGAGGTTCTGTGAACAACGACAGCTGGGAAGACATGCAAAACCTACCCTCGTTTGCGTGGCCAGCTTCTTGTCTGTGATGATAGTGACTTCCCTGCGCCCGACTCCCCTGTCATAACCCAGAAGCCGATGGGAAATCCAACGCGCTAAAGCGAACCACCGCGCACTCATTGAGCAATGTCATAAACATCTAACCCGGTATCGACAACTTGAAAGCCTTCACCGGCACTGCCGACGACACCCGCAAAGCCGAAAAGGCAATCAACAATCTTCGCGAAGAATATAACAAACTCCTCGGAATTGCCACGACAAGCTCGTCTATCCAATCCGAGCCTGCAATTTTGAAGCACAGAGCGTAAAGGCTCATTCTGCACCCTCATCGGGCCTGCTGCCTTGACCCGCAGTATCGGTTGCGTCACCGCTGATCTTCCAATCCCTTCTCTGCCTCATGGCCGCCAACAATGGCACCCAGCTTCGTCAGAAAGTTCATAAAGATAGCCAAGGGCCTCGTCAAGAAGGTCACTGGCGCTTTCCAGCCCAACGAGAAGTATGTTGTATACCTGATACGCTCGTGGTTCGAGTAGTCTTTCGTCGAAACCACAAGCCATCCATCTCCTCTCTCAATCACAGAGGAATGAGGATTCTGTTCGAGCATTCTGGAGAAAAATCTTGGGTTCTTCGCACTGGAGGCCATGTCACAAGATTCGATCTTGTATCGCTGTTGCTAATTTTGTGTCGATCAAGGTGTATGATGCCATCTTTACATCGAGAACTACAAGATTCTTGCTTCCGACGTGTACGCTGCTCTTCTTGGCAAACAGACATCGAGTTACCGAGACATCGGTCGGCGTGTCGATGAGGCCTACCGCAAACTGACTGACACGCGATCGAGTACCATGGAGGAAGTCTTGGCAAAGAATGTTGACCACAGAAAGAAGATGGCAGAAGAATTCATTCGCGCTTGAGACTTATCGTCAACACTGCACCCCAGAAACAGAACGCAACCATAAACATTCCTACAGAGGTTGGTTGGCCGGCCAAAGAACATGAATAAGCGCACCAGAGACCACAGAAACTTTGTGTCATCGCCTGATCTGTTCCGTATCGCTCAGTGTGTGCTAAGCGTAATGTTCGACGAACGTGGCAAAACTTGAAAGTTTAGCACGTGCCCCTTTTGTGTTTTCAGAGCCTTCTCCTGAGAGCATGCAGGTCCGAGTTACATGCTTGTAGAGCGACGTAAGATTCCTTCTGTACTAAATATGTCAAGCAAGTGGTCAAGCAGAACAATCTTGAGCACAGTTTGCGACAAACACTCCATCAGACTGTAGCCAGCAATGCGAATCAACAACACATTAATGAGGATTTGAACATGATGAACGAAGGGCAACATAACATCGACTATCTTAGGAATTCACGCTCAAATAAAAAAATAGGGGTCCATAATCAAGAACAAGGTCGTGAACTTGAGTACACATCCCTTCACTGTTCTTGGTCTGCAAGCAGATACGTCAAAAGTCCTAAACGATCGCCCTGTAGCTCAAGCTACTGGGTGGGGTCAGATCTGGTAGAACAAAGTTTGTGGTTGACAGCAGGATAGAAGTAGAAGACCGGGGTGTTTCTAAGAGAGTTTTCGGGCTGCCTGGTATGGAGCTCGCAGTCGATAGCTGAATATAAGCCGAAGGCCTAGTCGCCATTGTCAGGGTTGTCAATAGCATTGCACTAGGACGTGTTGGGAAATTGTTGTCTGCAATTTTGAGGTTTTCGTTCTACTGCGTTCCTCAAATTGTAAGTAGCCGTCTGGAGCTCCAGCGCCAACAAGGCCAGTGGATTTCTGTTGTGACACCAATGATTTCGCCACTAATGACGATGATGTATAGTAGACCTCAAGGTAGAAATCTGCTGCAGAAGTGCTGAGCAGCTTCAGAGGCTGCAGCTTCGAAGGAGCACTTGACGTCGCCTCGCCATCAATTTATTAATGTATTCTGGCTCCGGAAACACCAGGTATCTGCGATCTGCTCCCTGTAGACGATGGCAGCGACGATGAGGACCTGTAGTTATAAGCAATCGAGCGGAAAGATGTACTGGTGGATGTATAAGGCAGTTGCCGTTTTCTGGAGCTGATCCAAGTATGGGAACTTGCTGGCGAGGAGATTTCACCAGATGGAAGGGCCCAGCTCGTGACATTGAGAGGAACAATCAGACTGCAGCTGAGTATAGTTATGGTGAGAAGCGTTGCGAGGACCACTCGAAGCATGACGCTGTTTTCTCAAAGTCTCTCATACCAGCCCGCGAGATATGGCATAGAGCGCTCGATTGTGACTTGCGTCGCTCGACGTGGACACATTAGCTTGACCTCCTGAATCCTGGCTCAGCCAAACTTGCGGCGGAATTCAGATAGCGCAGATCCATCTCTCCGGCTTTCCAAGTAAAGACGGAAGAATGAGAGGTCAGGTACGCCGGTCAAGGCCGAAACAAGAACGATGCATTGCGTTAAGGCTGACATTGCTGTTGCAACTCAAGTGTATCACAGTCTGGGCCTGCGCCCTACCTAGTCTTACTTGGTCAACTATCGAAGTATCCAACAATGAGGGCCCGACATGTCTGCAACCTACAGAGGGCAGTAGCACTCGTGGTGTGATATCTTTAGTGCAACGGCCGCATGAACGTCGACTCGGTACGTCTTACCAGACGCTAAGCTTTATAGAGGTAATGCTTAAGCTAGGGACGCACAAGAACAAGCCTTCTGCGGTAACGACAACCACTCTGGCCATTAGAACCGCGTCATTACGAAGAAACGCTAGATCATCTACCTTAAGATAATAGGGTCTCGCTCCTCGCAAAATCCTTTCGCCGAGCGGTGGACGATTCGAGTATCGTCTCGCGCAACGCCAACAGATCTATGTTCTCCCTTAACAACATGGTATCAATACTCTCCTACACAACAGAATTGAGCGATGGTTCTAAGATGACTGCTAGGAACCAGGCGAACGTTGAAGAGTCAGAGGCGTCTGGACTAAACTCCTCATAGGGATGTTCTTGTAGATGCATGTGTGTGTACGTCGAAGCAACAAGCTCATTAGGTATGGTTCGTCGAGCGATGGACACAAACACGCAATGAGCTTTGGAACGAAAAGCTGCATATAAGTAGGGTGAAGACAGGATAGTAGCATATAAGGCCTTTAGACTAGGCAGTTCTAGAAGAATATAGAGCGGCAACGGCGGTGGCAGAATTGAGAACAGGTCAGGCATCGCAGGCAAGATCGATACTCGCAGTCGGCTGGGGACCTGCGCTTCTTTGAAGTCAATCTGTCAGAAAAGGCAGTATGTTGATGAGCAGCAGGAATACCTACGCCGAAGCATGTTGCTGACTAAGCTGGCAGTGCGTACCGCTCATTTCCTCCAATCCCAATGCCTCTTCGCTCAATTCAACAACCACACCACATCCACCACGTCCATCTTCGTTCGCATTCTGCAGATCTTCATCATGTCTCCAGAGCCTATCAAGGCCGACCTGCGTGCCTCTTTCGAACGCCACCGCTCTCGTATTTTGCGGCTAAAACGGAACTGCCTGGCGAAATTGTTCCAGATATTCGAGATTTCACCCGATAGCACTGATCCAGATGAGCTTGCTACTGTTTGCGCTGAAGAGTGGCCGACGCACGTTGTTGGTCGCTCGACCGACCCCATTAGAAGCAGCGCTGAGATTTACGCGCTGATCACGGATGGTACTAAAGCACCTCTACCGGAAGAAGAACGTCTGGAGGTATTTGCCGAGATTGAAGCAATCCTTCGAGAACGTGTTACCCTGGACTCTGATCCTGTGACCCTTCCCGAGGACTTCAAACAACTCTGCGCACTTACAGACTCGCTTGAAGGACCCGCTCTGCCAGTGACCAATTCACTCATTCCAACCGCGTTCGCTGGCTTGGAAATCCCTCTGATGGCGCTCAAATACCCCTTCTCTTCACCTGATGAGCTGGGGAATGCAACTGGGCTGTGGAGCCTAGACTACGAGACAACTGTAATCCTGGAAATGGGAGGTGTGGAAGCGGCAGTTGGGGGTGGTTGCTGGTTGTGTTGGTGCAAGAATGGATGCGAATACTGGGGCTGGAGATGGGCGACCCGCGTTGGTTACGAACAACCACCTGAGATCTATGTAGATGTCGAAGACCTGCTGGACCGGTACTGCGAGAGATATCTGAACGTCATCGTCTCATCTTACGATGATGATATTGGCCAAGATGTGCTGTAGTACTCATTTGAACGTTCTCTCGTTCGTTCCGCGCAATCGTGCATGATGGGATGCCAGCTAATCTATCACCCTGAGTAATGCGTGTGAGGTAAAGCTCTTGGGCTTCAAGTCGGAGGTTGTCTTCCTTTCTGGACTGGATCAAACTCGCTAACAACTCCTGTTGAGCTGTGATCTACCAATTCTTGAAGATGAGTATCGAGTCGGTTGTTCTGCTCATAAGCGACCTTCAGTGAGTATTCAACGGAGATGCTGTGGAAACGGTGAAGGGAACCACCGAGACCTTCGACTTCCGGCACACACTCCCTGACAGCAGTATCAGGAGAGTTTTTATACCTTCTTCCATGCCGAAACGGACAAGAGGTAGAGTTCGATCGATACAAAGCTCGCCATTCGAACCTTATAGGCCTATACTCTGAGAGAACCCTATAGGCCTGGACGAGATGATGCAGAATGGGTCCAGACAGCCGTAGTCAACTCCCAGACTACCGTGGTGTTTACCTTACGCGGACTTTGCTTTCAGGATCTGCATGGTTTGGGTTGCTTGTTCAAGTGACATATGTTTGCAAGTCTCGGCAGCCGCCTAGGACATGGGCAAATCAATGTTGTCGATTTCTTCTGGAAACTTCGAATTTGACGGGTGAGCGACAAAATCGCAGTCTAGAATACGTTTACCGTCGTCAATTCAGTTCGTCTCTTGATCCCAACAGGCTCGAATGACAAAGATAGCCTCCCCAGGCGAAGCCGACTGCACCTATAGGTAGACGTTTCGCTTCCGTCTTCTTCAGTGCTTCCAAGAAACCAGACAGGCATGGTGTAGTCGCGGCGGGTCTGCAACAGTATGCGAAGGATGACATGCAGCGCGAGACATAACACAAACGACCGACTACGATAAGCGGATTGGTACAGAAGCTGGTGTTCCTCATCGCTTTGAACAAAAACTGGACATTTGCAGGCATAGCCACTCCTGAATGTTCTGAGCTAGAATTTCTTGCAGCTTTTCAATGTCACGGCGATGAATTCCTCACCATCCATGAAGTCAGGCAGATAGATTTGGGGATTGCCTTGCGAGGCGTAATGGTCCGCAAGCACGCGATTGGCGGAAATTACCATCCTGTAGCTGAAGGGACAGTCACAACAATGCCTCTTGGAGGATTGATAGGGGCGCCTGCAATGTAACAACCAAGGCCATGAACATTCGTGACGCAGCCTGTGGGCGTGCCGTTGTGCAATGTGTCATGAGCGGAAGTTGAGCTCGATTTTGCCATGACTAAAGCGCGACAAATGGATCGCAACCAAGAACCTGTCCAGTCGGTGGCACACAGCGTGAAGGGTTTGCCAGTCGTCAGATGCTCGATCTTATTGCCAGGTAATCCCGATCGAGGTACAGTTCATGTGGTTTGGTGGAAGACGAAGCTGCGAGTTCTTCAATCCAGATGTGCGCTGTAATCGGAGACTGCTTTCCAAGCCAAGGCGTAAGGGATGACTGGCTTGCTTGTCATTGGCAGCTCTTTGCAGCTCGTGGGCTGATGTCGTTGCCTGTGGCGTGCATCATCTGCTTGCATGATACAGTCTCAAAAGTCCATGTCTGAAGAGAAAGGAAACGTGTCCCTTTGTCTCGTTGACCTCATTCCTGCCTTCGTTGATGACGAGTTCACAGTATCGAGATGGTGACGTGGTCCAACCTGGTCCTGGCAAGGCTGAGCGAATTTCACATGGAGACGAGTAAACAGATGCCGTTCCGGCAGATGAGATAGCACGGCAGGCTAAACAAGTCGGTACATTGATCAGGCCGAGTCCGTAACAGTATCGTCATGTTGCTGTTCCACTGGCGTCAGAAGCTAAATTATGACCCGTTCATGTCGACTTTTAGGTTAGGACCCTTGAAGATCACCCCGCCAAACGTCATGACCTTGGAGGCTTGAACAGCTGCGCCCCACCTATCCAAGCTCCCTCTTGGAGAGCTCCAAGCAGCTATAATAGAGCTCGCGAGCTACCCTGAATGCAACCTTCTTTTCCTCATCAACTCAATCTTCACGTCTTCTCCTCAATCAACCAACAACCCACCCACCACATCCATCAACATGCAGAACGAACGCGGCCAAGGTGTTTCCCACGCCTCCGACTCTCAGGTTCCCGGCAAGGTCCAGGAGAAGGTACATGCTCACCTCTTCCAATCTCTCTTTGGCTATCTCGTACTAACACCATATCCAGGCCCCCGCCAAGCTCGAGCACGAACTGCCTGATTCCGTCCACGACACAGGCTCGAACCACCAGACCGGCAAGGTCAGCCACGCTACCGGCCCCAGCAAGGTCCCTCAGTCCATCCAGGAGGCCGCTCCCCAGAAGCTCGAGGAGATCCTCCCTGAAAAGATCCACCCCACAAAGTAAATCTTTGCTTTGCGGCCATGATACCTCAACCGAGCTGCGGATGAACTGCGCTCGAGGAAACGCGTTATGAAACCATCCATGGCAAGAGCCACAGTGATGAGATATAATGAATAATCAATACCTTCAACCAACATCCTAGTAACAAGTCTTCAAATCATCGTGTCTGTGATGTCTGCTCCTTGTCAGTGTGCTTCGTCGCAGCGAAACCTTTCATCAACACAGAGGCCAGCAGCGCTTCTCTTCTGTTAGGTCCTTAGCGAGGAGCGGGTATGCACGCTACATGAGCACCGCTCTCTTTGGTCCCTGTTGCGGCGTTGCTGTTGTAGCAATCGAAAGTCGTGTGTGTCCATATCAATGTCTGTCAGTAGCACGGGCTCCGGAGAAGCTTCGAAGAACGAGATTTTGTGGATGCGAAGATCTTATCGTAGATAAGATTCTAATTTTGACTGCGGTAGCAACCCTGGTTACGAGTTTATAGACAATGATTCTCGTCACACCAGCTGCTAATTGTGTCTTTTCTCTGGTCCTCGAAGCAGATGAACATCTCAATCAAGCCAGAGAACCGCGCTAGCTCATACACAATGCGAATTGTAAGCCTATTGTCGCATATTTTACTTTCACTGTGTTTGGCAGCGAATCCCTGGAAACGTTCTTTTTACGGCCTCCTCTGCCTTATTCATGCTTGGTTCCAACGATACTTTCTGAAGAACAATATTACGGGCAACAGATATGAGCAATGCTTTGTATCCAAAAATTGAAAGAACCAATCTGGACATCAATCAGACACATTACGCCCATGTCATCAGATGCTATTCTTGTATTCACTCGGTTGAGCTTCCGTCTTGGCATTCAGAAAGAATCCTCGGCGACAGCCCAGCGTCATTTTCTTGACCCCAAAAACGATGCGACATTCGCATCCATCCTTCGGCGGGCAGTAGTAACAATCTCTAGTTGCTCGCACTGACAAGACATATCGTACGCTCTGTTGTCAGCACGCATCAAAGGCAAGTGAACCGAGATGCCAAGTCGTCCGCCTTGTTGATTCCGGATTATGACCGCCAACGTTGTGGGATCGTCTGTCACTCTTGAAAACACACGGATAATAGGATGTATCCACAGTTCAATCCTTCGCTTGGCGGAGTGTATGCATCAAAACACATGCACTACCCAGTTTGGTTTCGTTCTTCGACTTCACACTTAGCGATTGCGAATTCTCGGAAATTACCCACCGCGAATCGCTTTCTCCCTCACCACCACTACCGCCATGAGATCGTTTGTTGCCTTAGTATATCTTTTCGCTGCCACAGCGGCTGCCAAGTGGTGGACTAAGGAAGAACTTCCCTGCGCAGTAATCACTGGAGCTTCCGAAGGCATCACATACCGATACTACTCTCGCAGTGATGGTGCCCAACCCTGCGCGACGAGCGACCAGATCGGACGTATCCAGGCATCATTGAATCACTCTATGAAGAAGTTGGATCTGGATTGCCTGCCTAACAGCACATGTATGCCGGTCGGTTATGACGGTGATTGGAACGACGGCGAATAGAAGGGTTACTTGCTGTACGGTCCCAATGGCAAGGTCGACTTGGGAAAGTACTGCGGACCCGGACCCAGTCTCGAGCGCGAACTCGAGCATGAACTCGAGCCGTTTTTCAGCAAGTCTTGCGCTTCTGGAAGCGAGCTCTAGTATGATTTCGGGGAGACCCAGGTGAACATCTCCGCTCGCGAGCAGGTGACTTCTCCGTCACGGTCTATGGAGGATTGTGTGATGGACATCATGGTATCTGAATTTGTGGAAGATGTTCAATTCGAAAGCGCTGACTCGAGAAATTCTAGTGCATTAAGATCACTACCCCTTACCGTAGTCCACTAGAACAAATCTCGAAGTCGGTCAGAGACACAGGACACACGACAAGTTCCGCAATCTTCACCATTTCCCAACTTCCGGCAGCCTGTTTCCATCGCATGTCGTTCCAAAGAACGTCTTTACATATCCAGGAGATCTGAGCGAGCCAATCGGATTTTTTTGCGAAGCACAAAATATGACGAAAGATCATATCACTGTGCCAAGACTCACCCACAACTCGCTCCTTCAAAACTCGTTTTTCATTAAAGAAAAATGGTGCTATACGAAGAAGTTCATCAATAGACCGGAGAAAGAAGGTACAGAGGTTCATGCCAAGAATGCTTACACTACAAAGTCTCTCCAAGTTCCAACGGTTGACTTCCATATTTGACCCTTTTTGACGTCAGCTTCTCCCCACTTCCTCCGCGGCTCTCTCAAACAAGTCGAACTGCTCGAATCACAGCTGTTTCTGACCTTTATGCGATGCCAACTGGTCACCGTCATTCCGAACTCAATCAAGTGCAACATATAACCCCAGTCTCCCATCTACCTACCCGTGTCTTTGACGTGTAACTCTCAAAATGCCTCCCATACCATACCGTACCCATGTTCAAAACCATCCCGGCTCTTCCAAGGAAGAGATCGACAATGAGCCTGACTGGAGCTCAGCCAAGCACCACATTGGCTATCGCAATCGATATGACCTTGTCCCTGGACTCGTACACAGCGGCGATGATTCGGATAGCGAGGACAGCCAGGAGTCTTTCCTTAAGGAAGCCGCAGAAGAGTCTGATGAACTACAAAAGGATATGAAACAGCATAAATTGATCAACTTCCGTGAAGCGAAGGAGAAACAAGAAGCACGTACCCTCGTTATGAACAATCAGCCGAATTATAACTAACATGACATAGGATTACTCTCTCGAGGAACCCCAAGCACACCCCAATAGCTGGCGCTACAGACTCAACGAATCCGAAGACTTTATCAAGAACCAACAGCCTTGGCCTGCCAATTTGAAACGCCAGAAGCAGAAGGAAGAGAAGGAGAAGGAAGAGAAAGAGAAGAAGAAGCAAGAGGAGAAGCAGGAACAAGAGCATGAATGGAAGGCCGGCGACCTCCATCGTCGGAGACATAACGATGCTTATGCTTCGAGTGGCGGACAAGATGACTCCAAGGCGACCGACCAGGATGACGATAAGCAAGACAGCAAGAGCGACAAAAAGGACTCTCAGGATGACTTCCAAAAGACTGATCAAGCAGACTCAGATGAGCAAAAGGATTCTGAACCGCCAAAATCAGAATACGAAAAGCTTCGAGAAAAATATAGCGTCCAAGAGATTGCTCTGCTAAGAAGCTTACAACAAGAAAAGAAAATCGTTCAGAACCTCCAGCAAAGCGACGGAAAGATGAAGTCTCCTTGGGCGCATCTCAGGCCTTCTGATGTAATTGATGATGCTGATCGCGCGAGTCCGGACAACTGGATCCCGAGAAACTCAAATATGATCCGTCTTACAGGCAAGCACCCCCTGAACTGCGAGTATCCATTGTCGGAGCTGTTCGAGACAGGCTTAATCACTCCAAACCGCCTTCATTACGTGCGAAACCATGGACCTGTGCCACATCTACTCTGGGAGACTCACGAGCTGGACATCGAGAATGGAAAATGCAAATTCAGCATGGATGACCTCGTCGAAAAGTTTGACAGCGTCAATATTGCGGTCGCACTAGCTTGTGACGGAAACAGACGCAAAGAGCTCAACATGGTCAAGCGGTCAAAAGGCTTCAACTGGGGTGCTGGAGCTATCAGTAACGCATTTTGGAAAGGCGCCCTTTTGTCCGATGTTTTGAGAGCAGCTGGAATTGACTATCCCACCAACGGGTCTGGCACCAGAAGATGGGTCAACTTTGCAGGTTCTGATGAACCTTCTGAGGGTACTTACGAAACATGCATTCCGTATGAATACGCCATGGATCCTGTCAACGATGTGCTGTTGGCCTATGAGATGAACGATGTCAAGTTACCCCCTGATCATGGATATCCTCTGCGAGTCATTATTCCAGGATATGTTGGTGGCAGGCAAGTGAAATGGTTGAGCAAGATCTGGATCAGTGAGAAGGAAAATGACAGCCACTACCATATCTGGGACAACCGAGTATTGGTGCGCTCAATGTTCTACCGCACATAAATGAAACATCATGCTAACATGTGCCCTTTAGCCCGCATTCGTTACCGAGAAAGATGGAGAGTTTGCAGAAACGCTCTTCCGCCACCCTGACACAGCATGCAACGAGCAGAACCTGAATTCAGTCATCGCAAAACCCGGTCATGGTGAGCGCATCGCCGTGTCCAATGTCAAGAAAGGCCACACGTATCGCATTGCCGGCTATGCCTACGACGGAGGAGGTCACGAGGTACAGCGAGTTGAAGTCAGTCTCGACAACGGTGAGACATGGTTGTACTGTATCAGAAAGTTTCCTGAAGCACCCGTCAGACATGGTCAAAAGTACTGGACATGGATTCATTGGTACATTGACATTGAACTGAGTCATTTGCTTCGTGCTCCGAGCATCATCGTGCGATGCTTCAACGTTTTCAAGAATACTCAGCCAGAGGTAAGTCTGGATTCCTGCCTTATGATGATGGTGTCCAAACTCATGTGTCATCTTCTAGGTTGGTTCATGGAACGTCATGGGCATGATGAACAATGGCTGGTACAAGGTCAAACCTGAAATCACTGAAGACAAAGATGGTGCCGTGGAGGTTCTCTTCCGCCACCCCGTCGAGCCAGGCACGGGCACAGGTGGGTGGGTAGAGCCCAGCGCGGACGAGAAGATCGCCAGTGCAAAGCAGAGCACAAGCACACCCCAGAAACAATTCACCAGAGAGGAAATCGAGAAGCACGACAAAGAAGACGACTGCTGGATCGTGGTTGATGGCAACGTCTACGATGCGACTTCGGTGCTTGACTGGCATCCTGGAGGTAAAGCAACCATTATGAACCATGCTGGCAAACTCAGTCAGGAGACTTCGGAAAGTTTTGAGTCTATTCATGATGGCTATGCTTACAAGAAGCTTGGTGGTAAGATTTACTTTCGAGATTCTCAACGTCTGATTTGCTCATTCGTTTTGCAGAATGTATCCTTGGAACGGCCACAGACAAGGCAAAGGCACACATGAAGAAAGAAGCAGAAGCGGCTGCGAAAGCAAAGGCCGAAGCTTCGACCAAGAAGACTGATGTTGTGCTCTCCATGCAACAGTAAGCCCGCAATCATGCCGCAGCCAGACCTTCCAACGACTGACATTGATTCAGATGGTATCCCGTAGCTCTCCTCAAGAAGAAAAACATCTCCGAAGACACCCGTCAATACACCTTCGGCCTCGGCGACAAGACGAAGAAACTCGGTCTCGGTACCTGCCAACACCTCCAAGTCGGCTTCCACATGGCCGACAAGATGCTCGTCCGCTCCTACACCCCGACCGCTCCCATCGTCGGAGCGGACACTGAAGATGGCACATTCGACCTCGTCGTCAAGACGTATTTCCCAACCGATCAACAACCCGGCGGTGCCCTAAGCAACCTCCTCGACTGCATGAGAGAAGGCGAAGAAGTCGAGATCCGCGGTCCCACTGGTGACATCAAATACCTCGGCGACGGCAAATTCAAGATTTTCGACGAAGAGCAGCAATTCGGGAATATCACGCTCATCCTGGGTGGCTCAGGAATCACGCCTGGATATCAGTTGATTGCGAGAATCATGGCTACTGAAAGCGACAAGACCAAGATCAAGGTTGTGGATGCTAACAAAGATGAATCTTCCATCTTGCTGCGTGAGGACCTGGACAAGTTTGCTCAAGAGCACAAGGATAGCTTTGAAATACAGCATATCCTCAGCCATCCTTCTGACGACTGGAAAGGGGAAAAGGGACATGTCGACGAAGAGAAGATCAAGAAGTATAGTTATGCGCCAGAGAAGGAGAGTGGGAAGAAGAATGTTGTATTCTTGTGTGGACCTCCGGCCATGATCCAGAAGGCTGCTATGCCTGCATTGCGCGATTGGGTAAGTGTGCATTGCTTTTTATGTGGAAGAAGACTTTTGACTGAAAATTCGCTAGGGATACGAGGAAGGCAAGGATATGTTTGGATTCTAGACTGTCCGCACGTAATAATGGCTTTGACTGCAGCTCGGATAGTTCACACTACCATGTATCGCTTATACCAGGTTGTCTTAACTTGCTGCTTACTCCAGCACAGCACAAGATACATGCGAGACGGCTTCAACGTAGAATGGTTGTCGTTTTGACTTCTGCGGTCGGGCAGGCACCGGCTGCCTGCTAGACAAGTAGGTGTTTCAGCTCGTGGAGGTTGTGGTGAGAGAAGGAGGCTGAGCGATGCACGACGTTGTCGCTGTCGGCCGGACGCGACTGCCAAGGCCGTATTTGCTTCTTTCCGCTCCGCTGTTAACAACGACCTGCATCTTTCCATCGACATCATCACCTCAACGACATTCGTATGCTCGAGCGGCCTTGCATCAACGACTCTTCTTGTCCCAGGGCTTTTTGGCCCGTGTAGGCAGCAGAGTTGCAGAAGCGCTGCGCAGTCTGCGCGTCTCACTATCAAGGCCGACTTGGCCGCCGAAGAAACACACTCAAGCTTCGACGATGTAGGCAGTGTTCAACATTCTGCTTTCCGTGTGGTATGCCTATCGCAGCATCCGCCTTCGAATAGGCCCTTCTCCCAGACCGCTCTGTCAAATATGCTTTTTCAACATCTCGGTGCGGCCTACTCCAACCATCTCCGGTCGTTCCTTCGGCCTTCCACGTTCAACGTGTTCCTTGGCAGGAACCATGTGCACCTTGATGATACTCCGCACTCGGCGGTGCATCTCTTGACTTCTTGGCCTCAACTGTTTAGAGATACGGCTCTTGCGTATCGCAATTTCCGTACTAGCGTCGTCACGTTGTGTCTCCGAGAGCATTTGATACCAAGACAGAGATATGGCTGACTGAGGTATAAGAGGTAAGTCTGGCTATGAGTGTAGCAGCTCATTGTCCTTCATCCCCATCTCACTTTGTCATGTTGTCTCTTCTACTGGCTTGCGCTGCCATTGCTCTCGCCCTTGCGGCACCAGCGAAGACTCTCACCAACACTACTATTGACTCCTTCGACTATGTCATCGTCGGAGGTGGTCTTACCGGTCTGACTGTCGCTGGTCGTCTCTCAGAGAACCCGTCCATCAAGGTTCTTGTCATCGAAGGTGGACAGGATAACCACAATGATCCTCGAGTATACGATGTCCGTACCTACGGACAAGCATTCGGGTCCGACCTTGACTACAACATGACCTCAACGCCTATCTCATGGAGAAACGGAACCAAGCTTCCCATGGCTGCTGGCAAGACTCTTGGTGGCTCTGGCAGCATTAATGGAGCAAGCTGGACAAAGGGACCGAAGACTCAGTACGATCTCCTTCCTCTACTTACTGGTGATAAATCGTGGGGATGGGAAGGTCTGAACCAGTACATGCTTGGTGCTGAACATTTCTATGCTCCTTCAAATGAGTTGAAGTCCAAGGGGGCCGACTACGTTGGTCATGAGCACGGTTTCAGTGGTCCTGTCAAAGTGTCCTTCGCTCAGGGCATGTTTGGCAGTATCCAACAACCGGCTCTCAATGCTTCTCAGCAATTCTGGGGTCTTGAACATATCGATGATGCGGCTTCTGGTATTGTGAACGGAGCCACAACCATCCCCAACATGGTTCAACCTGATCAGAGTCAGAACAGATCTTCACCATACACTGCATACATTCTTGGCGAGCCAGAACAACGCGACAACCTCATCATTTTGACTGGACACCGTGCTGTCGAGATACACTGGAGCAACAATTGCACCGAGGCGGAGCCCGACTGTGTCTTGACTGCTGATGGAGTTTACTACAAAGCTTCCCGCGACAGCGAAAGGCTGTTTGTCAAGGCTACTCGCGAGGTTCTTCTCGCTGCCGGCGCCATGCAAAGCCCCCAGCTACTCGAAATCTCTGGTGTAGGCGATCCTGAAATCTTGAACAAGGCTGGCGTCTCTGTTCGAAAATCTCTCATGGGTGTAGGCAAGAACCTGCAAGAACAGACGAAGAACACAATCACCTACACTCCCAAATCAGATGACCTCGGGGGTTCGGGCCCCTCATCAGCAATTGCTTTCTCTAACGTCCACCAACTCCTCGGCAACATGTCAACAGATGTCTATGCAGAAACCCTTGCCAGTCTCGCCTCATACGCAGCTGATCTCAAAGCCCAAGGTCTCGTTGCCAACGCCACTGCCACGCACGAAATCCTCAAACACCAAGTCGCAAACCTCTTCAAACAAAGTGAAGCTGCAATCGAGATTTTCTTCACGCTTGCTCCAGCAACAGACTCTGCACCCGCGACCGTGGGTGCCGATCTCTGGAACTTGATTGTTCTTGCTCGAGGCACAATTCATATTTCCAGTAACAACTCTTTCGACTTGCCAGAAGTTGTGCCCTCGTATTTCAAGCACCCTCTGGATTTGCAATTGCAGACTTTGGCAACAAAGCAAGCGGCCCAAGTCTACTCCACCACTCCTTTGGCAGGAATGGTCGAAGAGTGCATTTTCCCCTCCGCCATGCCTACCTCCTACAAGGCTTGGGAGAAGTTTGTCAAGGATACATTTACTTCTGTTTGGCATCCTATCGCTACCTTGAGTATGATGAAAGAGGAGCTTGGTGGAGTGGTCGATAGTAAGAATGTGAGGGTTGTTGAT
Organism: Aureobasidium sp. SLJ-2021a; assembly: GCA_019677095.1. NCBI lineage: Eukaryota > Fungi > Ascomycota > Dothideomycetes > Dothideales > Saccotheciaceae > Aureobasidium > Aureobasidium sp. SLJ-2021a. The sequence goes on along the minus strand of JAHRBU010000017.1, from coordinate 89,779 downwards.
GCTAGTGTTTTGCCGGTGCAGCTGAGTGCGCATCTGAGTGCTAGTCTTTATGGAATTGCGGAGAAGGCTGCTGTGATGATCAGGGAGGATCAGATTTGATGATTTCGATGAGCTTAATGATATGGATAGAATAGATAGAGTAAATAGACTAGATAGAGTAAATAGAATAGATAGAACAGATAAGATATGGGATAGAAGAATTTGCATAAAGATCACACCTACAAGATAGCAACACCATTGGGCGGACTGGCAACACCTCCTGGGACGTGTATGGGCATACTGCTAAAGAAGAAAGACCATTTGTTCTTTTCCTTGCACTCTTTTGAAAGTCTGTCCAAGTCAAAGATCTCACCAATCGGTAAGCCCCAACCAGCAAGCAACCATTCATGCAAGAGGTATTCGGTATTTTGGCACGGCCATGCCTCGAAACTCGGTTGATCTCCCGCAACAGCAGCGAACCGTTTTTCCCACATCCAACGGACCGTCTTCTCGGATGACTCAACACCAATGGCGGGAGGCGGGTATGTTTCCGACAGCTTTGTGCGAGCTTCAGTCGACAACTCCTCATATGCGTTTGTCCAGCCGGTCCGGATGAACAGAATATCTCCCTCTTTGAACTGTACGCCCTGAGCTTGCGCGACTTGCTCCAAGACATCCACCGTGATGGGCGTAGTCTGGAAACATGCCTCTGCAGTCCAATGCCCCTTGTCCTCGGCCCAAGATTTGTAGTCGAGTAACACACCTCTTCCCACCACACCGCCGTTTTCAACCCACACATGAATGCCGTTTTTCTCTGACCCCAACACATCCTCGTTACTGCAGTTGTTGTAGTATCTCTTCTCTTTCTGGTATCCGTAATGTCTGAACCCGTCCCATTGCGAACTACTCTGTGTATTGAACGTCACGGTGTCGTCGTTTACGCTGCGGGGAGCTTTGTTGATGATGTGGTGGTTGAAAGCGATGCGGTTGAAACACGGTGGAGACATCTTGTTCAGAGGCCAATCGACGGAGATGCGTGTGCCGTGGAGGATTTCCTTTGCGGCGGTGGTGGTGTTTTGGGGTGTGAGGAGGTTGAGCATGCCGAGTTCGTCGGAGGTGCCCCAGAGGCCCCAGGCATTGCCGTGGGGGCCATTGGGGTCGAGCGGGAGGGAGGAGAAGGACGGACGTGTGGGCGACATGAGGGAGAAGAATCAAGAGATGTTTGTCGTATTAGGAGTAGCGAGGGATCTAGGGATCTTTTTGTTGATGGTGACGTGGGTGGGGTAGCTTTTTCCGACGGCTCTCTGTTTTTCCGTTGGCGCTTTTGCTTTTCCGCTGGTTCGGAATTGAGGGACATTTCACATCGTCTTGTTGTTCTACTTGAGAAGGAATTGCAGAACAAAGGCAGAGGACCATGGTCCAATCAGATGTAGCAAGAATCGTTCCATCATTGGATGGGGGCTTCCAAGAAGTTTGACCACCATGACATCCGGAATGAGAAAAGCCAACGTGCAGAGCGGAAAAATGGCCAGCTGAGATGATGGTCCGATGCGGAGCACCAGGAAGCAGAGACAGGTCGAGAAGGTGTATCCAACAAGCACGATTAGAGATCGATATCCTTCATGTCCTAAACTCGTGGCGTGAGTGGATTTCGGTGTCTCTGGTTTTAAGACAGCCTTTGGCATGATGTTAATTGGTTGGAGAACCTGACCTGGCTTGACGTGGGGATGGAGAAGTACAACAAAAGAGAACGGGGAAATATGGAATATCTATGAAGACTTTCGACTATCGCAGTGCCGTGATTCCGGAGGGTGGAGAGTGTATAGGTGATGTAGCGTGGTCAGAAGGACGCCGGGAATAAGCCAAGGTATAAGACAATCCAGGATGAGAGGGGAATTACCCTGTCTAAAAACTGTCTTCGCTATAACTCAGCGAAGGGGCCTGGTGTTTTGGTCAAGATGTTTGATGACTGTTACTTGGATGCTCTGAACTCATGACCGTACGATGTTTGATAGTTAACACCCGAATTGCAGTGGTTTGTTCTGACATCTAAGTGAATATTTACATGTTCTGGCTTCTTCTGATTTGCACTGTACTTGATGTTCCAAGATAACGAAACTGCCTTGGTGTTTTCAGTCAGACAAGAAATATTTCGGACAAAATTGAATCAATCCGCTAATTAATGTACCCTTATTAAATTCTTATCGTGTTCTACATCCTCAAGTAAATGGCTAGTCTTCGAAGTCCTGGTGATAGTCATTTCTACTAATCGTCCTCCCCCCCTGTTGGGGATGCGGAGGAACAAATCCATCCGTCTGCCTCCATGTATTGCGAATAGGTAGCTACCTAGCCCCTGCTGTGAAATTAGTCCCTGTTGTACATCCGGTTGACGGTTGAGATAAAGTACAAGCCCTGCCTGTGCAGGGACTCCAATGGCTTGCAAGCCACCAAAGCCAAAACATCCGAACCGTGGGGGCTCGATATCACTCTATCGCAAACACGACACGGCTCCATAAACACTTTTTTGCGCGACTGTTAATGGCTTGCAGTAGAACGTAACTAACTAAAAGAGCTTGACGTTTAATCAAGGATATCATAAATGCTTGGATGCATCGTTGTTCGTCGTCTTGCTTTCCAGTCGGCCGAGGCTGGATGTGTCGCTTCTTCGCTCTCCATCGTCCTATCCATGTTACTCCGACAAAAGCGTCATTCCCAACACAGATCTCAGTTTACACCGAGAATCCAAGCCACATCCATCAAGTTTCATCCAATTGTGTGATGGTCCCTGATCGGAAAGGCTTTCGCAAGGACTGCCGGAGGGTACGTCATGGTAGATCGTCACGATAAAGTTTGTGCCCCGATGGACTTGGAGCGATCCGGGAACGGCTCTCGCTCTCTTCCGGGCAGCAAAAATCCCACCTTCTGCACCTTTTTGTCACCAAAACCTCATCGATCCACACGGCTTTAGTTTCCATATTTGACGGTTCCTTCTAGCTTCCATATTTTCCATCGCGTGGGCCTCCGCGGCTAACGTTACCTGTTGACCTGATAGGCTGCGTATGATGTTTTTTCGTGGGTGGTGATATCATCGTTTTGTCCAACCACACACCAAAACAGTTTTCTCCGGCCACACCCTTGCTGGTATATAGGTAGGTCGTGCAACTAGATCCTGCTCTTCACGCCACTTGCTATCCTTTGGTCTGCTAAACCAGGCCTTATCTGGCACATCTGTCCAACATGCCTGCTCTTTTCATCGATACAACCTTCGGGTTTCTTATGCGCAACCTCTCTGGTGGAAGACTATTCAAGTACGAAGATGAATACAATGAAGAGCTCCGCGAGGAGTACTTCAACAGCGGAGAGATCAAAGAGGAGGAATCATCCGATGACGAGGAAAAGAACGGTTCCAAGGGAAAATACAAGCTGATTGAGTTCAGAGAGAACGACCCTGATGTATGTCGTGTTGGAATCTATTCAGCGAGAGCTCGAGCTGACCTGTCGCAGAACCCGCAAAACTGGTCCACCTTCAAAAAATGCTTTGTGACCTTCAACATCTGTTTCTTGACTTCTTCCGTCTATATTGGATCTGCCATCTACACTTCTGGTCTAACGTTCATGACTAAGGTTTTTGGCGTGTCCACAGAAGTCATCACCATCGGTCTTACTCTCTACGTTTTGGGCTACGGTATTGGCCCTATGATCTGGTCGCCTCTCTCGGAAATTCCTCAAATAGGCAGAAACCCAATCTACATTGGTACCTTGGTTGTCTTTGTCTTTTTCAACTTCGGCGTCGTGTACGCGAAGAATATTGGCATGCTTCTGGCCTTCCGTTTCCTTACTGGTTTCTTCGGTTCTCCTGTGCTCGCTACTGGAGGTGCTTCGTTGGCGGATATCTTCCCTCCCGCCAAGCGCGCATATGCCCTTTCGGTCTTCGGTATCGCCAACATCATGGGACCTTCGCTTGGACCTGTTGCTGGTAACTGGGCAGCTCAATACAAGGGCTGGACATGGCCAATTTGGATGCTCATCTGGATGTCCGGTACTTGTCTCGTCTTCTTGATATTCTTTTTCCCGGAAACATCTGCGTATGTCTATCCTACTGTCCTTTGCGCAATTTAATCAGCTCTTTTACTAACTAGCGTCTCAGGAACAACATTCTCTACCGCCGCACTGCTCGTCTCCGCAAGTGGCAGGAGGAGAACAAGTACTTGGACGACAAGCCGTACGACAAGATCAAGTGCCAGCCTGAAATCGAAGGCGAAAACATGGGCGCCGCCGACATGGCTAAGATGACTCTCGTCAAGCCTTTCTCTTTGACCCTCACAGAGCCCATTGTGTTTGCTCTGAACATGTACATTGCCCTCATCTACGCAGTCCTCTACTGTTGGCTGGAGTCGATTCCCCTTGCGTTTGAACAAGTTTACAAGTTCGGCCTTGGAACCACTGGCTTGTGCTACCTCGGTATCTGTGTTGGTGGTATCATCTGTATTCCTCCCTACTGGTACTACAACTACTACTACGTGGAGCCTCGCTTCGCAGAGGACGGAACGCTGCGCCCTGAGATCAGATTGGAGCCTGCATTGGCCACTTGCATTTGTCTACCTATCTGTCTGTTCATGTTCGGCTGGACTGCCAAGGCCTCAATTCACTGGATCGTTCCCATCATCGGCACTTCCTTCTTCACCATCGGAGCCTTTGGCGCTTTCTCGGGTGTCCTCAACTATCTTGGTGATGCCTACCCTGCAGAGTTCGCCTCCATTTCTGCTGGCAACGATTTCTTCCGCTCATGCTTCGGTGCCGCTTTCCCTCTCTTCGCTCGCCAGATGTTCAACACCCTTGGTCTCGACTGGGGCAACTCACTTCTCGGTTTCCTGACTGTCGTGTTCATTCCCGTCATATTTGCCTTGTGGTGGAAGGGAGACAGACTCAGAGCTCGCAGCAAGAGGGCTACTCAAGCATATTTGAGCAAGAAGGATGGTGACAAGAGCGACGACGAAAAGACCCAAGTTGGAAGTGATGAGGACAAAGAGAAAGATGATCGATAGAGGAACAGCGATCAGAGCGTGAATGTCATGAATAGATAGACTTAATATGTAATATGTAACGATAACGAAATGTACTTGTACGCGATGTTCAAAGAGATGAGATGTTTTCGATGTTGACCACCCTGCAGATCAACCACAAAGCATTCTTCTGACTTGGTAATCTCGTAGGGACTGAGTTAATCGTAATGATAGACGTGGAGGATAGGTACGTCTCCTGCTCGGCTCCGAGAAACCTGCAGCTTTCCCCACACGTGGCTGGGCGATCATTCCCATCCGGTAAGGGCATCTAGGTACCGATTCAAGTACCTATAACACCTATAACATGTTACATGAAGCTCCATTCGGTTGCAAGCATGATACTCTACGTTCCAGGACACTGCGGGCAGTTCTGCTGTTAGCATCAATCAAATTATGCAATGATTATCAGTCCTAGAGAGTGTCCGAAGTTGTAGACTGCTCAAAGAGCCGTCGCTTCTGATTCCCCTGAGGCTGAAAAGCCGTTGGATGTGGATCCTCATCTCGCCGCGGGTTTCCTAAAATCCGATCCAGTCTCGACGAGGGTCGGATTGAAAGCCGCCAGTGGCGCTCTAGCAAACCCGCGAGATCGAAACGCCATGTCGATATTCAGCAAAGGCTTCGCTCATAGACCCGTACCACACTGCCACGAACACATGTCGCCCTGAATTAAATGGCAAGGAACGGCGGAGTCATGCCGATACAGGGAGCGTCGGATTCGGTGCAGGAGTGGCTTCGTTTGCGAGCGTTGGCAAGGTACGGACTGGCGTGTGGCGGGATGGAGATTTTTGATGAGCGAAGCCTTGAAGCCTGACACGATTGTGAGTGCGACAGATACTTTGCTCCCAACAACATCACCGCCGACGTCGTCAATGCCGAACACGGCGACCCGGCCCCGCCGTCGCTGGCTGAAAGTCCGCTCCTGACGGCCGTCACGCAGAACGGCGCCCTGCGCATGAACTGCGACCGCGCATTTGTCTCGCTCATCGACTCGTCGACGCAATACATCCTCGCCGAAGCCACAAGGTCCATCTCCATCCGGGACTCGACCAGTTTCGCCAACCCTCACGATGCCCTCTTCCTTGGAGTGCAGAGCCTGAATAAAGAATATGGTATCTGTCCACAATCCGTCGCCATCTTCACCGATCGTACCGGCCGCCGAGCCATCAACTCCCACAGCGTTGTCGCCAATGCCGGTCGCTATGTGATTCGTGATCTGAGAGAGCTCGACCAATACAAACACTGCCCCTATGTCGTCGGATTTCCTCACATGGTGTCCTATGCCGAGGTGCCCGTCAAGAGCGCTTCGGGTCATATTCTAGGAACCTATTGTGTCATGGACAACAAGATCCGCGAAGACTTCTTCGACGACTCGACCATCGCCATTCTCAACGACATTGCAGCATGCATCACCGAGCAGTTGGAGCTTCATGCCATCAGACAAGAGTCCGGCCGAGGAGTACAAATGATGAGGGGATTGTCCGAGTTTATCGAGAGTAGAAGATCCAGAGCAGACAGTACCGGCGCTACATCCCGAAAAGGCTCTTTGGTCACCGGTACAGATTACTTTGATGGCCAGCCACAACCACCAGAAGCCGCATCATCATCCACCTCGCTAGACTCCGAGAAGCAGAGTTCGGGCCATGTTTCGATACAGAACACAACTCCACCAACACCTTCCGAGGACCTCTTGTCTTTACCCAGCCCTGGAGTTTGCGAACCGGCGCTCGACATGACCGATAATCCACTAGCGGGCTGCCGAACGATGAAGGGCATCTATTCAGGAGCTGCCCACCTCATTCGTGATGCAATCGACGTTGAAGGCTTGGTATTCTTGCATGGGTCTACCAACAACGTATTGTCAGGTTTTACACAGTCCTTGTCTGAGCGAACATCAGCAGCAGGGCCTACCGATACTGCGACATCACCCCTCTGCGAGGTCCTTGGAAGCTCGGTCGTACCTGGTGGCTGCAATCTTGGCACCCTGCAGGATCCTTTGGTCATCAACGATAGCTCGCTTCACTATCTCATCCGAAACTTTCCCCGAGGCTGCGTTTTCGTGTCCGACACCCAAGGCAACCCTGTGTTCGAAAAGGAAGGCGCTTTCATTGCGCAGACTTATTCCCCGCAGACCTCGTCTGCCGCTGTTCAAGTGTCTGGTGAGCTGCGGTCGTTGATTCGTAAAGCACGTTCCCTGGTCTTTCTTCCGTTGTGGGACTCCATGCAAGAGAGTTTCATCGTAGGTATGCTCGGCTGGACCAGCGATCCTACACGTGTACTTGCAGAACAGGATATGACCTGCCTCTCCGCCTTTGGCAATACTTTCATGACTGAGATTGCAAGGACCGAGATGACTGAACTGGCTCGTGCCAAATCCGACTTCCTCTCTTCCATCAGTCACGAACTTCGATCGCCTCTTCATGGAATCCATGCCGCGGTCGATCTTTTGCAAGACCCTGAGCATGATTCCAAGCTCGAATTGGTAGAAATGATTCAGAGCTGTTCCTCAACATTGCTGGACACCTTGAACCACGTACTGGACTTCTCACGCGTCAACAAGCTCACCGATGTGAGACTTGAGCCACAGACCCTCGCTCGTGTCGAAAAGCAAGAGGTCAACCAGAACGCCTTTGGAGAGATGAGTAAAGAATACTTATGCGACCTCGTCCTATCAGTGGTAGAAGGTTTGCATTTCGGCCAGGCCTCGCGAAAGGCCACTTTCGAAAAGCTGCAAAGTACAATTGTCGACCAAGTTGCAAAACCCAATCTCTCACTAGACTCACCGTTGCTCAATTCCGCTAGCAACAAGACCGTTCTATCGCACGCTCCCGATGCCGTTGCTGTCTATGTGGACATCGAGAGTCGATCAGATTGGTGCATGATGGTCTGTGCTGGAGCCTGGAAAAGACTGGTCATGAATCTCTTCGCCAACGCACTGAAGTACACTCATCAGGGATTTGTCGAGGTGTCATTGAAAGTGATATCGGATCCCAAGAGTCCTACCAAACGATGCGCTCATCTCATGGTCAGCGATACGGGAATCGGCATGAGTCCCGACTTCCTGAGGCGCAGTCTTTACCAGCCATTTGTCCAGGAGAATCCGATTGCCGACGGAACTGGACTTGGACTCAGTATTGTGAAGAAAATTGTCGAGGACTTGCAAGGTACGATCGAAGTACAGAGTACACAAGGCGTTGGAACACGCTTTGATGTCTTTGTGCCCATCCCACATGAAGCTGTACCAAAGGAACCATTGCCTTTCGGCGGACAGAGATTGGATCCGGATGCAACACTCAAGGATCGGACCATCTGCTTGTTATCAACACCTGGCCTACATGGGAATGAGAATTCGTCGGCGACTCATGCCGAGCTGCGACTTCGACGTACGACAACGATGCAGTCATATGTGCGCTCCATCACCGGTACTTGGTTTGGCATGAAGGTCATCACGAGTGAAAACTTGGAGGACATTGATGCGGATATTGTCGTCGTCGAGGAGACACATCTCGCCAATCTGGTTCATGCAAAACCTAATGTCCTGGAGAAGCTCAGCAAGCAACGCTTAGTCTTGGTGGATGCTCAGCCCTCTCACCATCCTAGCAAGATTCAACTCCCTGGCAGCACAGTGAACCTGGCGTACCCGCTCAGCCCGAAAGCGCTTGTTCGTGCCTTTACTGCCAGCCTAAACTCTACCATCGAGCCACATACTTTGTCATTGAAGCATACACTCCCGTTAGGACCATCACCACCTTCACAACACGTTAAAGAGACTATCACAGATCAGCTACAACTGCGCACTTTCACAAAGACGGAGAAACAGGCAATCCAATCTGACCGACCTGGACAAATTGGCACGACACTCCAAGATCAGCAACACTTCCTCCTCGTCGACGACAACGCAATAAACCTCCGCTTACTCGCTACCTTCATGAAGAAACTCGGCTACACCTCCGAAACCGCCGTCAACGGACTGGAAGCCTTTGAAAAGTTCAAAGCTTCGTCTTCGAGATTCACGACTATCCTGATGGATATCAGTATGCCCGTCATGAACGGATTCGAGTCTAGTCGAGCGATAAGAAGTCATGAAAAGCTCTTGGAGGAGAAGGAAGGGAGGACCAAGGCAGTGAGGATTATTGCGTTGACGGGGCTGGGATCGGAAGCGAGCAAGCAGGAGGCGAAAATGAGTGGGATTGATGAGTTTCATACTAAGCCGGTGAAGTTTAACGCTTTGAAGGAGTTGTTGGAGAAGTGAGGGCCTCGCATATGCCAAAGATACTCAACCCAATATCGTGGGATACAAGTCTTACTTTTGTGTGTGTTCAGGCAAAAGACAAATTGAGTTGCCCGTTCTCAATCCCTCAGAGTTCAACCCAACAACAATGCCCCATCAGTCCGTTACAACCAACACAGCTTCACCAACGATCCACTCAATCTTCCTCTCTTCCCAAGCAAAATCCTGAACATACGACCCCACGCCCCTATGATCCACCAACACCTCATCCTTTGTTGCAAACGCCCATTTGCACGTCTCCAAAAATGTCCACATTCACACCCACGCGATAGCTGTGTCCAGCCTCCAAACCATCAACACCCGTCGGAGTCTTAGATCTACGTATCCGCATCTCTCTCCCGCAAGAGTCCAGTTCCCAGCCATCCTGTACGATGTGCTTGGGCAGTGGTTTTGTGGTTGCGCTCCTGCCGAAAGGGTGGGAGAGTGTAAGAGGAAGACCTGGCGAGAGGGTCAGAAACAGTTTCGAATCTGAGGTGCCGCGGACGCGCTTGAGTGGGCCTCTCTGTATCATGATGCGGGAAGTCGGGACGGGGGTGTTTGTTGCTAGGTCTGTGATTGTGATGCCGTTGTTTGTGAGGCTGTGGGGGAGATCGAGGGGTGTATTCCAGGTGAAGAACGTTGTTGGGTGAGCAGCGTGGGAGAGTAGGGTCATGGTCATTGTTGGGGGTGAGGGGTGGCTGAAACTGTGGGTGCTGGAGGTGATGGAGAGGGTGATTTCTATGCGAGGTGCCTGTGATGGTTGAGGAGTTGCTTCTGTCATTTCTTTTGTTTTCTTGTGGGTGTCTTGTGCTGAGTCTGTTCACAAGGCCGAAAGCTCAAAAGAAACGGAATGACGTGAATTGATGAAGGGTTGGTGGTCTGTTAGAGGTCGGGAGAATGATAAGCGGGGTACTCGTCCTTTTGTGGGCTTTCCCAATGGCCGAAGAGTAGAGGACATGAAGCGGTGCACACTTTCTTCCGGACTTCCTTCAGTTTGGCTATGCTCCTTGCTCGACCGCGATGACCCTGGTGCTCTTGGAAACACAGTTTTTGTAGTTGTCGGAGCATGAGATAACTACGACCAAGACTTTTGGCCACTAAGAACCGAAAACATGCGCGTCTCGCTTCTCCCTCCCTGGCATCACCTATCATCCTCTCTCCATTGACATACTTTTTCCATTGAGTGTTCGATTTGTGCATCCACCAACGTGTTTCCATTGCTTTTTGTGATTATCACTTGCAGCGAGTGATCGTTCTCGACGAGTTCTGACAGCAGACATGACTGAGAAGTCGTCCGCGGCTTGCAACAGCGCGCCTGGCAACGGACACCCCCAGGATCTAGCCATCAACAACAACCTCACCAACCGCCTGTTCACAAGAATAGCGCTGAAAACATGGGGAAAGCTGTTCAAGTCGGATGGCTTCTGTAGCCCTATATCGAGGAATATGATCATCAAAACTGGACCCTGGGTCGACCTGACCGAAGCGGCGACCTTGAAGTTCATCTCGGAGAATACGTCCATCCCGGTACCGAAAGTGTATTGTTCGTTCATCCACAAGGGTCGTGCATATATTCTCATGGAACGCATAAAGGGGGAAATGATTGGTAACGTACTGAATAGCCTTGGACATGACGGTCAACAGAAGGTGTTCGCTCAGCTCAAGCGTATGATGGAGGAAATGAGATCACTTCCCCCACCTCCAGGCACTGGCGTCCAGAGCTGCATGGGTGGAAGTCTCTGGGACTCACGCATCGCCAGGAGTACCTCTCGCTTCGGGCCCTTTCCAACGATCCAGGCCTTCCACTTCTGGCTTCGAGACGGATTTCGTTTTGCGGACCACAAGCACAAAGACAGTATGGCCGGCCAAGAAGGGCAAGAGATGGCACAGATGGAAGTCATGCAGGACGGCTCTTGGCCACCTCCTGTGTTTACACATGCAGACTTGAATCCTGGCAACATACTGGTACGCCTCAGGTAGTTGTTGCTATCATCGATTGGGAATTTGCGGGATGGTACCCTCACTATTGGGAGTACACCTCGGCTTGGTACGGCAACCTAACAAGGACTGGCTGGCAAGATGACTTGCCTCGATTTCTGGAAACACATCCAGCAGAACTTTCCATGGAGATTACGCGACAGAGATGGTGGGGTGAATATTGATCGAGCGACCGATCTCATACTCGTAGGCTTCGAGTTTGCTGATGCTGCAACGCCACCAAACCGTCTAATCCTTGCAGCGCATACTAACCAATCCAACCTATGCTAGGACTTCCTTGTTATTGAGCATGTCCCACGTAGGTCTCGGGCCCATAAGATCTCCTTCCTTGTATCGCTGAGCAGCAGTCTTTTCGGCCACGTAACGCCTTCCGAACTCCTCAATCTTTGCCCAATCCAGTTCCGATGTACCGACTGCCTTGCCATCTTCCGCGATCGCCTCCAATGCACTGGCTATCCAACTCCTGCACCTCCACTCTGGGTTGTCCTGAACGACAGCCACGTTTTCGAAGATGGTGGTCAATCGATCACGATCCACCACTTTTGCGATGAGGATGCGTGCGAGTAGCATTTCTTGTACGCGAATGTCGGCCACTGGCTCTTGATGGTGCTTCCATCCTACGTGAGGGGGATTGGTGACGTGGTATTTTACGCCAGGCACTTTTTTCGAGTTCTCGTTCTTCGGTCCGACCATGAAAGCCCAGTGGTACCTACAGGAATGAGTCGTTTCATTTCTTGCCTAGGGGTATTGAAGAGGGTCGCACTTGCGTTCTTCGCTATTGGATACTCCACTTGGGTAGAGAGCGACATAGAGACGTGGTTTTTGCGAGGGCATCTTGCCTGTTGGCAGGGAAGCTAAGATGCTGGTGAGATGTTGTGGTGGTTAGAGCGTGATATAAGGTCCCCTACTTGAGCTACGGCGGCTGCTTCAGGCGTCGGCGCCTATCGGACGCAGACCCAGTAAGCGCTTGGCTGTGAGACAATAGTTGCATGTAAGAAGCCACACTTCTGGATATAGACCAATCTGAGCAAAGGGATCTTGCAAGCTAGCTCCATCGATTGAGATTTCTTGGTTCAGACCGCTGCGTTGGCTTGCGAAAGATACCCGCGACCTGTATGCACCGCAAATCTTGACCAATCGCGTGAATGTTGGAGATATTGCCTGATAGCCAACACATAGCAAGCAAGCGAGGTCAACATGATTTTTCTAGATTACCGAGGAAATGCGTCTGCCAGGGATGAAAGGAGTGGGTTCAGAACCCCCAGTATGTAAGGGTTACTGTGTACAGTGGAGAACTTGTTCAAAACAAACCAGCGAGCAGGAAAACCTCAAGCATTCCACATCTTCAGCTCATCTTTCAAGGGTACAATAACTTGATCAACCACTGTCTGTCTGAAAGTGTTGTCTTGAAGATCGACATTTGTGCTTGCAAAACAACCGATACAGAAGGAGACAGCTTTGTAGAAGCCTATTGGCATTTCTTCCTTGTCTTGCTGCACCCATCGTCGGACAGTCTGTAGATCCGAGAAGCTCTGGCTTGGTCCAGAATCTGCTTGCAACCTTCGTGAATCGATGGGTTCTCGGAAGAAGATCTCAAGCAACATGATGCCGAGATTGAGGAATGAGCAGTTATCGTCTGTGTCATCAGCGCCTGCAGTTGTTTGAGGGGAAGCTTGCTGTTGGTGACAGCTTGGGTAGGTATGTCGAATGTAAGGTTTGTCGAAGTCGATAGAATTTTCCGTCGTGTCGTTAACAAACAAGACATTCTCTGCACGCCATGAGCCGCATAACCAGGGCGTAGCTCGAAGTTGGAGGAATGAGGATGCGACCGTAAGGCCAAGGAGATAAGCCTGCTTACTGCTGAACGGTCTTGATCGTATGGAAGTGGAAGAGCGTGACAGGACTTCTTCTAGACTGGTAGTAGAACCGTTCCGATCTTGCTGTCCTTGGATATTGGGATGAGGGATAGGATAACCTCCGAGTAACCTTTGGTTGTGATCAAGGCAAAGAGTGCGGTGGAATTGACCTTGTGGGATCGACACAGTCGTACAGAGGCAATCGATTGCCGGCAGTGTCGAAGGATCAAAGGTGGATGCCGGAGTAGATGAAGCAAAGTTGACTTTGCCCGCTGGTCTCTGTGTTGTTTGAGAATCCTCTGTAAGAACGTATACTTCTAAACAACGCCAACGATTGAGCAGTCTGCTGTCCAAAAAGGCGATCGAAAACAGCACGCGCTCTTCGGCGGCTCTATCGGGCACACCCGACTTGTAGATGCGAGATTCGAGCTGCAAATCTATCACATGGTCTGTATGAACAGAGCATGCCCATACTCCACCGAGGCATCGATGCAGTCTTTCGGCGCATTCGCGGACATGATGGATGGGTGTTGTAAATGTTGTCTTTGGTGCAGTGGATCGCAGACCTTCAAGACGTCTGCTACTCTCAGTGAATTGATAAAGAGCACTGTTGTATCGGCCCAGCTCTTCTAGTAAAGGTTGTATATGTCCACTCCTGAACCCAAACTTCAGCCTTTTCTTAAACTCGTACACTGTGGAATACGGCGCGGTCTGGGTCGGGCTGTGCTTCGGTGGATGCGCCAGCAAGAGGTGTTCAAGCTGAGGTCCGGTTATCTATGAGCAAAATTAGCAGGATATTCAGGAAGCGACTATGCCGACTGACGTTGCCCTGCCTCTGAATGTCCAAGAGAGAAGCTATTCTTGCCATGACATCCTGCATCTGCTTCATGACGAGGAAATACGTGTCATAGAGATTACCCAAACGTTTCCTTAGCTTGTCTTCAAGCGCGGCACTCTTCCAGTGTGGACCATAACCCTGGGCGATCATGTCGCGCAGCTCGTGTTGAGGCACCACATCGACAAGGAGTTCTTCAAGAGCGCTATTGTACAAACCATACTCGACCGTCAATTTTGTCCGATAGCGTGCCAGCTCCTCGCGGTAGACGACCAGTTTTAACACTCTGACAGGCCGCAGGCCGTCCTCGTAGTGCTCAATCGCAGAGATGAAGAGCGGGATGACAGCAAGCACAAGGCCAGCAATCTCGATACCGGACATGGCTGCTCACAAGTTGAATGCAGAATCGTGTATTGATCTTGAATGTGTGTCGAGTCCGCGACTGCTGACCGCCGAGCAAGGCTGAGGATCAATTCGGCTAATCAAGCCTGCAGGTCGCCCATGTGGCTGCAGGCCAGCGGCAGGGAAGGTCATCTGGTTGGTCAAAAGGGCCGACACATGATCTTCCGCTGCCAACAAGGAGTTTGCAACCTCTCAGACTGCGGTATAGGCCACTTTGCAACAGTTCCTCGACTGCTTTGTGAGCGTACACCGAGGCCATCCGGGTAAGGACGTTCCGGCGCGATGGCTACCATTCGAGCGGTGACCGAATCATGCATGCACAGTTTCGCTGTCGTCTGCCGTGAACTCGAGCAGCGTGCTCATGTGGACACATCTTGTTGCGACGACATGCGCGAAGAGTTTGGCAGGTTCAGAGCCTGGACAGGAAACCTCGGAGCTTTGGCCAAGGGTCATAGCGCTCTTGACTGGCGACTTCGCGATGCAGACGTGATGCGCTCAACTGTTCTTTCCCTCCTGAAAGAGTTACATAACACCATTGACCTTGGTATGTAAACACTCATCGTGTTTTCGCCAACATCAATAGCTGATCCACACTCAGCATCTGATCTGGTCCGTGATGATTCTTCCGAAGTCTTCTTAGGAGCCCAGACAGTCGACGACGATGTTATCCCCGATGACATTTCACTTCCCTCGGACGATGAATTGGACGCCATATGCCAGCCTTCAGATGGCTTGTCTCATCTCGCACAAAGAACGCAAGACTTGGTCAAAGATTTGTACAGGTTGTCCTTCAGGATTCGAAACTCGACCTCGAAGCCAGCCAGAGCAATCCACTACAAAGAGATCGACGCACCATCTGGCCTCGACATATTCGGTGATTGTTTCGCCCCGTTAGACAAAAGCCACGTCTCCGAATTGTTCAGAAGTCTTCGGCAAAATCGCTCGTCTGTAATCGAAGCTGACGATATCCTTGTGCAACGGTTTGCGAGGTCTAATACAGCACGCCGAAGACAATTCCGATATTGGCAGAAGCACGCTCAAAAGCTCACCACTACTGAGGTGGTTGAACCTGTCATCATCACTGCTGTTGCTTTGGAACCTTACCAAGAACCTGCAAGGGTGCACACCACGCCAAAAGCCGTCACCCACACACAGACGTCGCAAAGTCATCATGGGAAGACAATATTCACGACGACTGAAGCGACATTGTTCGACCCGAAATTGGATCTGACCTCACTCGAGACACAATCCGTCATCTCATCTGCGACCACAGCTCGTGACCTTGAAGGAAAACCTGCCGACTTGCCACTCCCACCAGCTGCGGCTCTCAATGGCCAAGACTTTGTTTGTCCGTACTGCTTCGTACTTTGTCCCTCCACTCATGGTCAGGGCCGCGCTTGGAGGTAAGTCATCTTTTTGTCTGAACCGCGCATTGCTAACCTTCGAGCAGAAAACACATACTTCAAGATCTACAACCATACTCGTGTACACATGTCAACTGCTCCTCTCCTGATAGGCTATATGGATCTCGTCGTGAGTGGCTGGAGCACGAAGAGTCTCAACACAGGAGAGTATGGATATGCCGGTTCCATCCGTCTGTTCCCTTCTCCAGCCAGTACGACCTCGAGCAACATTTGCGTGAGAAGGGTCATGGAAATGTCACAGCAGCGCAGATCAAAGATTTTGCCACCATCGCGCAATCAATTGCCGATGATACGCGCCAGAAATGCCCGATATGTCTAGAAGATACTGCAAGTATTCCTCAATTCCCTGCCCATCTTTCTCACCATCTAGAACGGATTGCCACTTTCTCAATACCACGCGAGCTTGACGACGAAGATGCAACGAGCCTTGCGAGCTTTAGAGCAGTTCCACGAAGCATGAGTGACCGCACCTCCGTCAATTCGGGCTTGTCCCTCTTCTCATTGCAAGATTCGTTGAAAAGTTCTGAACTTGAGCTTGGTGAGCGAAGTTCACATTGGGACGACATTTTACAGTGGTTTGATGATGTCGGTGACTGTGAGCTCGGGCCTCCAGAGCAGCCTGCAAGCTCCCTCGGTCCTGCTATGCTATACGCCTTCCGGATCAGTCCTGAGTATGCATCATGGTACAACGAGACCTCACCACGACGACTGCTATGCCGTGCTGAGACCGATGCTCGGAAGGTAAGTCAACAGGCTAAGCTGCTGCACCAACTTGCGCATCATAGACTTACAGATATCAGACCACATTCTCATCCTCTGTATATCAAGACCTCAAGTCGAGAGTCAGTCCCGGAATCCCCGTCATTTGTGCCTTTCTGCCCAATCGACCTGGGATCAGTCTTACGCTTACACAGATTCTTGCCAATTTGACGAGACAACTTCTAGCTCAAAGACGTCACAAAGCCATACCCGACGAACTGTTGAGTTTTTACCACTATTTCAACACATGCGCAACGATACCCTCTCCGACAGTCCTGACCAATCTTGTGAGCTCGCTCATGAATTCGATACCCAGAGTGTTTTTCGTTCTTGATGGCTCTACGCAGGACAACGAGTTGCTAGCACCGTTGCTTGACACTGTCTCCAAGGCAGCGAATCTGAGTTTATTGATCACTTCGCGTCAACCATTTTGTTTCCAATGCGAACGCAATGTACTTACAGATTGGCGCTGCGAGATTTGCTCCGGTGGACGATATGAGTTGTGTCCTGAGTGTAAGAGTATAGGCCCAGGATGTTACAATGCTTCTCATCGCTTGCTCGAGTCTCAAGAGGATCAGATCATGATAGATATCGATCAGTTACATCTGCTTGATCACCGCAGGCATAGCCTCAGTCGAGCTATGTCATCAAGAATAGCCGAGATCCAGAGGAACAATCCTGATGATGACCAGCGACGGTCACAACTGATTGACGAAGCATATGAAAGAATCATGAGCCACACCACCAAAGACAGTGGGTACGAAGATCTAGCCATGGCTGCATTTGATGTCGTCAGACATTCTGTTTGGCCGCTCAAAGACTATGAGTTCACCATAGCCGTTCGTCATGTTCTTCGATGCCGGCGCCCTCACCCGATCACCTATCCCACCATCACCGATGTGATAGAGGCCACTGGTGGTCTGTTGATCGTACAATCAAACTCTACAATCACTTGGTTCGATCCCTCCTTGTCTGGATATTTCGACAGGACACACGCTCGCTGGTTCCCATCGGGACACGCTAGTATGGCTTTAGCATGTTTGACTGTTCTCATGTCACAAGCCATCCCTACGGACACAGGCGGAACTGTGGATTTGGCCACTGACTCTTTGTTCGGATATGCAGCCTGCACTTGGAACCAACATCTTCGTGCCTGCTTCCCCAATGCGGCCTTGGAAGATATGGCTATGAACTACCTCGAGGATAATGAGAGGTTGAAGTTGGGGATAAGGGCCGCGTCTCTCCTGCAACCAGAAGCCACGACGTACGGATTTGGATATGAGATCGCCGAACGCCTGGCGGTGGTACACATTTGCGCCATGTTCGGTCTCACCGACTTGCTCCAACGCCTGCCGTCCGTGGAGCTTAACAGACAGACTCCAACCACTGGTTGGACACCGCTTGCGTATGCTTGTCGGATGGGTCATGTTGATACAGTGGAGTTTCTCCTCGTCTCCGGCGCCGATACAAATCCGGTAACCGCTGGCGGACTGACTTCGATAGCTGGAGAGGGTTCTGCGTTGGCACAGGCTGCGGAATTTGGTCACGCCACGATTGTGCAGCTGCTACTCGACAGGGGCGCAATGGTGAACGCTGAAGATGGTGCCGCGTTACGAGCAGCTTCGTCATATGGTCACGCCACGATTGCGCAGCTGTTACTCGACAAAGGCGCAGATGTAAACGCTAGAGATGGTGCCGCGTTACGAGCAGCTTCGAGTCACGGTCACGACACAATCGTTCAGCTGCTACTCGATAGAGGTGCAGACGTGAATGCTAGGGATAATGCTGCAAAGATTCTTGGAGACACACCACTTACCGCTGCTTCCAGAATGGGGCATGTTGGTATAGTCAAAATGCTTCTGGAACGCGGCGCCGATCTGAACGCGGAAAGTGCTGGTGTTCTTTCTGATCCCTTAAGTACTGGCGGACGAACACCGCTTGCATATGCTTGTAGAATGGGTCATATCGATACGGTGGAGCTGCTTCTGAGCTCCGGCGCCGATCCAGTCTTGGAGCTTGGTGCCAAATCCAGCGACACTCCCGGACCCGGTTTTACCATCCTTGACGAGGCCATCGAGTCAAGGCGCCTTCCTATCGTGGAAACGCTTTTACGTTCGCCTATTGTCAAGCTCACACCAATCACCTCAGGACAAAATGAGGTTGCCTCTTTTCTCGTGTCCCTACTCCAGCTTGAGTCAATCGATATTCTGACACTGGCGCTTGCTCGTGATGACATTGACATCAACGCAAGGGACTACAAAGGAAAGACCGTCCTTTGGTGGTTGCTGGGTGCATCCTATGGTATGCATCGTCCCGATTTTCAACTCAACGCTACGCAGCTCATTCTTCAACATCCAAACTGCGACATCAATGCGGTTGATCCTGGGGGTCGGACATATATCATGCGGTTCCTCGAAGCACGCTCACTCAATCCAAGGTTGCTCCTTCTGCTCCTGACTCGTGGTGCTAATCTGAATCGAATGGATGAGAACGGAGAAACCGCTGTTTTCCACGCTGTGACTCTTCGATACAGTCTCGAACTCGCCTCATTACTGGTACGGCATGGAGCTGATCTGACCATGAGAAATCAGTGGGGCCAAGGCCTGCTACACAAGATTGTAGCTGATGTGAAGGATGTGCAAGACCTTCAGTATCTCGATCTCCTTGTTGGACGCATGCCTGCGCTCATTGACTCTCAGGACGATCGGGGTCGGACTCCGTTGCATCTAGCTTTGGTTCTTGGTAAGATTGACTTAGCGAAGGAGCTGCTCGCGCGGGCAGCGGATGTCAACTCCTTGGACAAGTTTGGGCGAGCACCATTCGATGTCGCTTGTCAGTACGGGCGTACCGCCATGCTTTCACTACTAGCACCTGTTGGCATCTACAGGATAGAGTCGATCCGCAAAGCAGAACCCCCAGGCATTGCCTCTCGAGTGCGTCAATCTGCTCATCACTCCGACCCCTCTTACCAGCCTGTGCAGCCAACGGAATCTGTAAATAAAGAGTTGCTCCAGCAAGAAGCAGACCTCCAGACAGATCGTCGCAGCGCGGGTGCTATTCTCGTGGCTTCCGGTGAAACACTCTTGGAAATGCAGCTAGACAAGCTCCCAGGATGGTCACTTGGCTATCAAGGTAGGCGCAAACTGAGCGACATTAGCACACGCACTAATATGCATAGGCCATTTTGACAAGCTTCTTGAGAGATTAGACAAACATACGGTCGACCCTCTCGAAAAATGTCCTGATGATGGCAATGCTGTGTTGCATACCGTCATGAGATTGACCTCGAAGATATCTCCAAACATAATAGTGTGGAGAGGAAGAGTCTTTGAAAAACTTCTGTCCGGCGTCAATGCCAATTGCAGCCCTCAGAACGTCTACGGAGAGACTCCTCTGCATATTGCCATTCTTTCGTCCCAAACCAAAATGGCAGTAACGCTCATCGAGGCTGGTGCTAGCCTTGATCTTTGTGATGACCACGAAAGAACGCCTCTGGATTTTGCAAAGGAGCTGGAAGAAGACGAAATTGTGGCTGCTATCGAGGATGCTCTTGGAAGACGAGTTGAGGAACAGCCAAAAGCCTTCGAGAGGCACGAGAAGATCATCAATCAATCGATCTTAGGGACTCCACTTGAAGACCTAGCTATGGCCGCTCTTGAGATTGCTAGCCATGCCTCACGTCTTTTGAGTACAACTGAGTTTGAGCATGCTCTCAAGAACTTTGTCCACGGCCGACGCTCAGGACTCGGCTCAGATTCCAGTATCGCCGATGCCATCAACGGTGCTGGAAGGTTGTTGACTATACAGCAAGATCACGTTGCATTCGCTGAGGAGTCCTTGGATTCCTACTTTGCTCAGACGCGTGATCGATGGTTTCCATCTGGGCAAGCTAACATGGCCTCCGTCTGTCTGAGAGTGCTCAATTTCACGGATCTACCTGCTGAACCAGACTTGGGCTGGGCGTCCAGCTCTTTGTATGCATATGCCGCATGCGAGTGGGGTTCACATATGCGTGCATGTCCCTTCGACTTTGCCGTGGAAGACATGGCTCTCAAGTATCTTCGAGACACCAAGCGTCTTGCGGCGAGCAGCAAAGTTGCTTACCTTGCGCAACCGTATCCTATGTCTCATGGCTACGACGTCGAACATGGCTTGGAAGCGCTGCACATCTGCTCGATCATCGGTCTCACAAGTATCATCCAGCGACTAATGGCAGCCCCCCTAGGCATGGGGTGGAGAATCAACAGTAAAACCGCAGCACACGGAAGGACACCACTTGTGTATGCAGCTGCTATGGGCCATTCTGACACTGTCAAACTCTTGTTGGAGCTCGGAGCGGACCCGTACTCAACGACCACTGAAGGCTACACCGCCCTGTACGAGGCAATTAAGCAGGAAAGATTCTTGGTTATAATGCGTTTGCTAGAGTCTCCAAGGATCAGACCCGTTACTATGGTCATACCAAGTCTCAAGCATACTGCACTTATGCAAATCACGGATCTCACTTCTATCGAGCCCGTTCGTGCTCTTCTGGGACGTCAAGATATTGACATCAACGAGAGTGATGAGCGCAATCACACAGCGCTTTCGCACGTGCTGATTGATCCATCGGGACGCGAACCAAAATTCAGGGTTGAGGTTGCAGAAATGATCCTTGCCGTACCGGGGTTCGACATCCATACGATCGACGACACGCGCAGGAATTATGCTCAACAGCTGCTCGAGAGTCCTGATTTCGACGTGCGACTGCTTCAACTCCTGCTGGACAAGGGGATTGACCTCGAACACAAAGATTACGCAGGAGAGACCGCAATCTTCTATGCCGTCTGTTGGCAGCCATCAACACAAGCAGCTCGTATGCTCCTGGACCGTGGTGCGAACATCAGAGCAAGGAACTCTTCCGGCGACGGATTGATGCACTGCGTTGTCAAGTATTACTCCGAGTCCCATACACTGCTTTCGGTCAATACCTTGTTAGGTCTGGATCCAGACCTTGTCGATTCTCAAGACAACCAAGGTCGGACAGCCTTGCACCAAGCACTGTTTCTTGGGGAACTTGATCTGGCCAGGGAAATACTCAAGTATCAGCCAAAAGTCGACATGCTAGATAGTTTCGGGAGGGACGCGCTCGAGGTTGCTTGCCAGTATGGTCGTATAACATACTATGATGATGCAACCTCTCCCACAACAGCATTCGTGAAGTCGGACGTTCTGTTGTCGCCACTGGTAGGGCAGAGACTCTCGTACGAAAAACGATTGCCCGGATGGTCGTTAGCATATCTTGGTAGGTCAGAATGGTCCGACAGCAACCACGTTTCTGTACTGACTTGCAGCAGGCCGGTTCGACAAGATCCTCAAAAGAGTGATGGAAGGTAGCCTGGACATGCTCGAGCCAAGTCCTGATGATGGCAATACGGCACTTCACTGGTTAATGAAGTCAATGCCGGACTCGTTGCAGCTCCAGAAACGAATCCTCAGCATCTTCTTTGGCACGAGCGACGAACGCAGTCCGAGAAATTATGACGGATACACGCCTTTGCACACAGCGGTATCTGAAAATAGTGTCGAACTGGCAGAGTTACTCGTTCAAAACGGCGCAAACCTCGAAGCACGAGATATTTCCGGCAGCACACCACTAGATCTCGCAATAGCACTGGGTCGGACTGAAATCGCGATCTTGATTGACAATGCACTTGCTGAACAAGCCGTAAAACAGCAAGGGACATCTCAGGACAGCACAGCAGACGATGAGTTTCTACTTGGCATGATTAGCACTCCTCTTAAATCTTCTCCCAGGTTGGACAGGCACAAGTTGGATGTACTGCAAAAAAGGAGGTAACGGTCATGTGGGTGTAAGTGGAGCGACGGCTTGTTGTAGATGATACTTGAATACACTTAGTGCTTTGGCGACGGAGCAGCCGGGACCGTCGAGTTCGATCCACTACCACTTCCACTTTCACTGCTTCCACCATTCTTCTTCTGCACGACAGCCTGCACAACCTGACCAGCTGGATTGAACACAATATTCACCAACGCGTTCAACGGCGAATATGAGTATTCCTTCTGTGTCAATCCCTGGCCAACACTCTTGCTCGCACCAGTTTGCGTCATGTTCTTTGTGTAATCCCCAACGATGCTACTCACACCACCAACTTCCTGGACAATGTTTCCGAGATTGTCGACGAGGAAATTTAGGGTTTTGCCGCCTTGGGTGACGGAACCGAGGAGTCCGTCTACCGCGCCTACGACATCGGAAACCGCGTTGCCGACGAGGGAAGTTGCATTGCCAATTGTGGACATGAGAAGAGGATTCAGGTCGAGAGAATCGAAGACACGGCCGACGATATCGACGAGGTGACCTTTTTACTCGGATCAGCAAAATATACAGATGTCAGGAATAGTATATACGCACCAAGTCGAATGACCAACTCCACCTCCGCATCCACCTCTGAGATGGTGATGTTGACTTTCTCCACCGCGACTTGCACTCCAGCATTCATTTGCACGAGGTTCGCGACTTTGGCGTTCAGATTCAGATCTGCGCTCAATTTCTCGACTGTCAATTCGATGCGGCCGACATGCAGCTCAGGGACATTGAGGTAGACATCTGGGGGTGCGCCGGAGGTTGCTGCGCTGGAGCGAGAGGATGTGCTGCGCGAAGTGCTGCTGGTTGTGTTGTGGGTGGAGGAAACAGTGCGTGGGGCAGTTGCGGTAGAGGGGGACGAGGCTGCTGTTTGTGCAGAGACCGAGAAGATGGTTATGGCGAACAAGAGCAAAAGTCTGGATATAGTGTTGACAGTCATGAT
This sequence comes from Aureobasidium sp. SLJ-2021a, assembly GCA_019677095.1. Taxonomy (NCBI): domain Eukaryota; kingdom Fungi; phylum Ascomycota; class Dothideomycetes; order Dothideales; family Saccotheciaceae; genus Aureobasidium; species Aureobasidium sp. SLJ-2021a. The sequence continues at coordinate 66,390 of JAHRBU010000017.1, read as the reverse complement.
TGTAGTGATAGGAACAACAGTACTAGAAGTTGCGAGCAGCAGAGAGAAAACAACACAAAGAGAAAGCAAAGTCTGGATACTGTTCCATTTCGACCTTACGATTGCTCTCCACAACCAACTTTTTGAAGCAACATCAAGGTACCCGGACCCGTGTGACACCCAGCTCATTTCGTTTCACTATACTCAGCCGAGATTCCGGCTGTCAAAACATGTGTTCATGCTTTCTAGCGTGCGAATGACGCATCTACAGGCCAATGAAAAAACGCAGTGTTACGGAAAGGCTTACAAGGCTGACATGGTGAAACAACTACGACCTCATGTACAGTTCGCTTAGTCGTAGAGTTTGCGGTATACCAAGTTTTGAACACTTTCTGAGTGCTGTCAATCACAGTGGCGCAATCTTCTGGGCCGCACGAGGATGACTCTGATCGGTTGACACGCGACGGAATCGAAACTAGGATACAAGAGTTGGCAGTTGACTAGATGTACAAGTGCCGTGCACCGCGACCTTTCGAGCAGGACAACCTCTTTATTCGCCAGTCTCTACGTCGCATCGTTGTTCCTTCTCCCCAACCTCGACTTCGCAAACGCACAACAATGCTATCGCTCACCCGCAACTGTCTCCTGGCTTGTGCCTTGAGCATCACCGTGTCTGCCGCCGCCTCCTCGTCGACTTCCTCCTCAGATGCCGGCTACGCAGGCTACAACCTTACCCTCAGCGGCTCCGACGACTCGGTAATCTACTCGACCGCAAACACGCGTCAAAACGCCTCGGTCGAATACACAGACCCCGACGTCTTCCTCAACGCCTCGGTGTCGGTCAAAGAAATCGACATTGAAGTAGACAACCTGACTGCAAAAGTGAACCTGGACTTGCAGGTGTTGGAACTGTTGCAATTCAATGCTGGTGTTGATCTGAGCATTAAGAGGGTGCATCTGCTCATTCAGGATGTCAAAGCCAGAGTGCTGCTGGAGGCGAGATTGGAGAACCTGGTGGCCATGGTCGATGATGTGTTGGGGTCGCTGGACTTGAATCCTGTGATTGCGACGCTGGGACAAGGTGTTGGCGATGTTCTGAACAAGACCAGCGATGCTGTGGGTGGACTTTTCTCAGACGATGGCTCCAGCGGTAGTTCGGCGGTCAAGCGCTCTTTTGCCATTGACGACAATATCCTCTTTTCGGTCAACGACTTTTCTGGAAATTCGCATACGAACCGCATCCTTGAGCAGAATGGCGACATTATCGAGCAGGATCTTGACAACGATGGCCGAGTGTCTGGCACCAGAGTTGTTGGCTCGTACGCAAAAGACATGGCGTTCAGCGGACACGAGGACAAGGTGCAGAGAGATGGCAAGGAGGTTGAGAGGAAGCAGTACAAGTACGAGCCGATCCACGGAGTGCAGGCTATTGCTGCCATCTTCTTTGACGCTTCGGGCAAGGTCGTCGGCACGCAGATATTGAGCGAGTTGGAGGTTGGTGGTCATGCCACGATAGAGGCGGACGACTAGACTGGAGACGGGAAAAGAAGGACATTTTGTCAATTCAAGACTCTCGTATCTACATGTCGTGTCAATCTGGTCGCATCAAAGACAGTGCTGTACTTTTGTGTTCACGCTCAACGCCGTTTCCGTCCGGAGCGCCAGTCCCAAAAGGCAGAATGATCAATTTGTGGAAGGAACAACATCGTACTCGACGTCGGTACGAATGATGTACTTGGCGCCCTTTGTGACGCCGGTGCCTTCGTGGAGGAGGGCGCCTTGTGCCTCGCCGTGAGGAAAGACGGCGACACTTCCCATGATGGGCTTGACGGGGTAAGCGTTCATGACGCCCTCGCGGACGCTCGGGATGAAGAAGGAAGTCTCGCCGCCCTCAAACTCGTCGTTGAGGTAGATGAGGAAGGTGTAGAGAGAAGACTGGCGGGCGTCGGCGGGGGACGAGTCGTACTGGTACTTGTCGGTGACGGGGTCGATGCCGGATGGAGGCCAGGCACCGTCAATGTGGCAGCGGTACTCTGCACCAGGCACGTAGCGGTAGACTCTGAAGCGGCGGTTGATACCACGGACCTTGCGGCCTTGCGACTCTTCTGGGACGTAGGGGCGCACTCGCTCCCAGAGCTTGTCGTGGAAGGCCTGGTCGGCGATCCAGTAGAAGTTGTGTGCCAGGATGCTCGTCTCTTGACCGTCGTCGCGGATGGGAGCGTCGGGGATGAACTCGATCGTCTCGGCGGCGGCGATGATGCTGGTGCACTCGGCGGGAGTGAGGACGTCCTTGATCAGGCGGAGGTTGGGCACGACGGGGTGCTTGAAGACGGTCGTTTCGGGCGCGGGGCCGAGCGGGATGGCGTCGTCTTGCGAGGCGTAGAGGACGGCGGGGTGGAGGTTGGGAGGCTTGCGGTCGGGCCCCGTCGTCGTCTCGATGATGCGGAAGCGCTCGCGGAGGTCTAAGGGGCAGTTGGCGAAGATGGTCTTGTCGTCGACGCTCTGGCGCGTCTGGAGCGGCGTCTTGTCTCGGAGGTTCCAGACGTGCTGGAGGGCGATGGGGTCGGCCGAGTCGAGGGCGTCTTTTGTGTTTGTGTCGGTGGGGCCCGTGACTCTGAGGACGGCGTCGAGGACGCGCAGCAGCTCCTTGTCCTTTGGCGAGCGAGGCACGACGACCTTGCTCACGCCTTCGGGCTGCATGGCCAAACCGCTGACGACGTCGAGGTCGCGCACCCAGCGGCAGAGGGCGCCGAGCTTTGGTGTCTCGCCGCGGATGCGCATCTCGGCAAGCAGGATGAGGGCGTCGGTGTATTTGGCGTCGGTCAAGGCGCCCGAGATGCGCGCCGTCAGGTTGGTGCCTTCGCTGGCCGAGTTGACGCCAGTGTTGCACGCCTGCCGGAAGTCGTATACGGCCGCGCGCAGGTCCTTGCACGCCTTGGACTTGATCAGGGCCGGGTACCGCGAGAGGGTGCGCAGCGTGTCGACGGTCAGTTCGAGCTCTTCGGTCGACGTGACGGCGCTGATGTGCGACACGTTCTCGACTGCGCCGTCATCGCTGTCGTTTGGGGTGGGAAGGTGCGATGGCTTTTGCTGCTTCTGCGGGGCGGCCGCCTGCGTGTTGCGCTTTCTCTTGCCCATCTTTCCGTCGCTTGTCGCTGAGGAAGGTGCGATTGAGACAGGCAAGACAGGTTTCTTTAATGTGGAGGCGCCAAAAACATATTCAAGCTTTTGCCGCCTGCGGGGTCCAGAACTTCATGCTTCTCTCACGCAGACTCGCAGACTCACAGACTACGGCAACCCCTCTTGAGACACCGACTTACTTGTCATCTTGGAGACTTGTTCAAACACAGATTCGGTTGATCCAAGTCTCTTGCGCCTACCTTACCAGACTCACATCAGCGCCAGACATGCGTGGTTGATCTCATCCGAAGGTGCTCACGCGACTTTGTTACCTCACAGGCTATATCGATAGACGCCTTCTTTCAACCAGCCCAAGATAATCTCTAATTCAAATTCTTGATTGCAAAAGTGTCCATTACCGCTCTCTATTCTATTTCCCTTATCCATGCACATAGTGCTGTTGTGGTGGAACGAATGAACACAGAAGGTCAGGCCCGGGTAGCACTGTCAGCATCGAGCACACCGGCTTGTCCTCGGGAGTGTCCCGCCCTCGCCAAGGCAGCAAAGCAGCCCCAACGGTCGAACCCGGATCCCGCTCCTTTCTCCAAATCCTCCGGCAGGCGAGACCGCTTTGCGTTCATCTTCCCAAATGCCACAAACACAAGCATTTGATATCTTCGTCTCCCGACACAAGATTCGGTTCAATCTCCACTTGCCGTGCAACGCGTCTCCCCCGCTGCATCTAGAGCAGCCAGATGCATGTATGTAGAGCCACTGACAACAACGGTATGCAGGAGCTCAAGGAGGATCAAAGGGACGGAAATGCTCGGTCGTGGAACAAAATCGACTCCCCCAAGGACCAAGAATGCTCCTTGTCACAAGAGCCGCTGCAAACGCTTCCACCTCGACCTTCGAAGCCATGCAGGAGGAAACGACAAACAACCCGGACATGCTCGCGAATTGCGCGATCCAATCTTCAAGCTCGCCAAGCATCAAAAGCTTTGTATGCCACGACAGCAACTGTGAACTCCTCTACACGTGACTCCAACTGGTCTTCAAACGGCCTCTGTTGATGAATCGTCTGGTTCTATCCAATCAATGCTCTTGCTGGGATTATTACGCCTCCCTGGAGGACTGCAACTCCCTATGCTTCTGCAGCCTTGCACACAACAAACACCTCGATCTTCGCCGTTCGCACTCCGGAGAACTCTGGAGATTGGATAAGCGTTGTTCACCAGCCAAGTCGTAACAGACTGACCCTCCTCTGTTCATGTCCGCCCATCGCCGGTCTTCAACATGATGATATGTGCCATCTGGATATAGGTTCATCTCCCTGGTGGGTGAAAGAAGCATATAAGTACTCGTCTTCAGCGTCTCTCCATCATCTTTTCATTCTCATCCATTCACTCATTCATTCTTTACTACCCTACTCAACTGGGACTCGACACTCTTTTGTATCTTTTTTCAATCATGGTCAACTACAGAATGGTCGCTCTCGGAGCTGCCGGTGCGCAATTCGCCGTCCTCACCAATGCCCAGGGCTTTGGAGGGCTCCTTGGTTCTTCCAGTGCTCTCGTCCCTGGACTTGTGAACACCCTCCTCAACCCTGGATCTGGCTCTTCGACCGGTCTCATTCCTGGAGTTGTGAACACTATTCCGGCCATCCTCAACCCTGGATCCGGCAGCTCGACCGCCCTCATTCCTGGAGTTGTCAACACTCTAACTGACATTGTCAATCCCATCCTCCCCAGCCCCACCGCCGTCATTCCTGGTGTTGGCTCTGTAGTGTCCAGCATTGCCTCGGTTGTGACCGGCTTGCCAGCCGACGTTACTAGTGGTCTTCCCACTGGTGTCATCTCTGACATCGTCAACACCTTGACCGGCCTTCCTGGCGGTCTTGTGACCGATCTTCCCGGCGAGCTTACCACCATCTTGTCCGCTCTTCCTACAGGTGTTGTCTCCAGCATCCTGTCCGACCTCCCGACTGATGTAATCACTCAACTTCCCGTGTCCAGTATCCTTGACCTTACTTCTGGGCTTCCCATTCCTACCGACATTCTCACAGACTTGCCTACCGGCGTTGTCTCGAGCATCCTGAGCGATCTGCCTACTGGTCTTGTTTCGAGTGTTCTCGGTGGTGTTCCATCTTTGATTCCCACTGGCATCCTGACCGAGTTGCCTACCGGCGTTGTCTCGAGCATCCTGAGCGATCTGCCTACTGGTCTTGTTTCGAGTGTTCTCGGTGGTGTTCCATCTTTGATTCCCACTGGCATCCTGACCGAGTTGCCCACTGGCGTTATCTCGAGCATCTTGAGCGACTTGCCCACTGGCCTTGTTTCTAGTGTTCTCGGTGGCGTTCCGTCTGTGATTCCCACCGGTATCCTTACCGAGTTGCCTACTGGCGTCATCTCCAGCATCTTGAGCGACCTGCCCACTGGTCTCATCTCGAGTGTACTTGGTGGCGTGCCCTCGGTGATTCCCACCGGCATTTTGACCGAGTTGCCCACCGGCGTCATTTCAAGCATTTTGAGCGACCTGCCTACCGGTCTCGTTTCAAGCGTTCTCGGTGGTGGCGTGCCCACAGACGTGTCCAGTGTTGTGTCGGGTGTTCTTGGTGCTGGTAGCACTACCCGCCTTCCCACTCTGCCCTTCTCTTCCGTTCCGCTCCCTACCGGTATCTTGACCGAGCTTCCTTCGGGCGTCGTTTCAAGCATTCTCAGCAACCTTCCCACCAACGTCTTGCCTTCTGGTGTCCCTTCAGGTGCAAACCCCACCTCTATCCTTACCAGCCTGCCCTCGAGTGTCATCTCCAGCATCCTAAGCGGTCTGCCCTCTAGCGTTTTGACTGGTCTTCCCACACCCACTGCTCTTCCCACAGACGTGTCCAGTGTTGTGTCGGGTGTTCTTGGTGCTGGTAGCACTACCCGCCTGCCCGTTGTGCCCTTCTCTCCCGTTCCGCTCCCTACGAGCATCTTGACCGAGCTTCCCTCCGGTGTCATCTCTAGCATTCTGAGCGGTCTCCCTTCGAGCGTCTTGCCTTCAGGTGCCTCGACTGCCAACCCTACATCTGTTCTTACCGGTCTTCCCTCGAGTGTCATTTCTAGCATTCTCGGCAACCTTCCGTCCAGCGTTTTGAGCGGACTTCCCACCCCTACTGGCTCTGCTTCTTCCGCAAACTCAGCCTCTGCTACAAGCCCTGCATCATCTGCTCTACCAACCCAGTTGACTGTCGATGGTGTCACCTTCGGCATCCAATACAACACAACATACCTCGGCATCACCCTCAACATCGGACTCAACCTGGCCAAGAGACAGGCTCAGACATTCGAGGGCTGCGTGTCCATCTGTGCTGGAGATGTCTCTTGCAAGGGAACTTCATTCGATGCTGACACCGGCGCCTGCACCTTCTTCCGTTGTGTTGATCTCGCCTCTCGTCGTGCTGAGCCCGGCACTACCTTTGCTCTCTTCGAGTCCAGCACTGTCGACTCGAGAATGGGTGTCGCATGTGGTCCTGGTGTTTCCGTGTCTTCGGGCCTGCCCGCCTCTACCGGAAACGCAGTCGGTGCATCTTCAACCGTCGGTGGAAACCCTCGCACCTCCGTGTTCACCGTCACTGCATGCCCTTCCACCGTTCTGAACTGCCCTGCTTCTGAAAAGACCACATACCTCAGCACCGCTACCTTTGCCGGAGCTGATGCAACTGGCCTCGTGACCGCCACTCTCTACAGCACCTCTGTCCAGACCATCCTCTCCTGTGCTCCCACTGTCACCGATTGCCCTCTCAGATCAAAGGTCCCCACTACCACCAATGTCATCGTCGCGTACACCACTGTTTGCCCCGCCGCTGTGGCTTCTGCTCTTGGTGGTGTTGTTGGAAACGGCTCTGGATCGAACTCTGGCTCTGGCTCCGGCTCCAACTCGAACGTTGTTGTTGTTGGTCAGAATGGAAATGCTGCCAACCCTGGCTCGAGTGCATCTTCCGGCTCCAACCTTCCTGTCGTTTCGGTCATCGTCTACACCAGCAGCGGAAACGTTTACACTACTACCACCAGCTGCCCTACCGTCAGCACAATGGCACCCACTGTCAATGGCAATGTTGTCGTCGGTACTCAGGTACCTGGCTCGAACGCTCCCGGCTCGAACATGCCTGGCTCGAACATGCCTGGCTCGAACGCTCCTGGCTCAAACGCTCCCGGCTCGAACGCTCCCGGCTCGAACATGCCCGGCTCGAACATACCCGGCTCGAACATGCCCGGCTCGAACATGCCCGGCTCGAACATGCCCGGCTCGAACATGCCCGGCTCGAACATGCCCGGCTCGAACATGCCCGGCTCGAACATGCCCGGCTCAAACATGCCCGGCTCAAATGCTCCTGGCTCTTCGACCAGCGGCGTCCCTCAGAACGCTGCTCCCGGCACAAACACCTACGTCGCAGTCTCCTGCAGCAACGGCGCTTGCCAGAGCTCGACCAAGACTGCCTCGTCCACTACTGGCACCACCAAACCCAGCCTCGCCATCTTCACCGGCGCCGCTTCGATCGCAAAGCCCGGTATGGTTGTTGGAGCCGCCGCTGCTCTATTCGGCGCTCTCATGATGTAAAGAGGTTCATTGGATCTATGACAACGATGGAAAGGAATTGTGCTACGATGATATGGGACGGGACATGGCATGGGATTGGTCAAACGGTGCTCTTGACTATAATGGTAGGTCATTTCGTATATTCTTCTTCTGGATCAAGGTCATGGCGTTCTTGGGCTTTATACTCTGTTGCTATCCTTCATGTTATATAATCTGTCAATCTTAATCTTGACCTGACAATTATCCTGTTTCCCGTCTACGACCTTGTCGTTCTATTCCACTATAGTAAAGCTTCTAAACCATCCATTCGTCCTTATACGAGCATACTTCGAGGAGTACTCGCGCTCGGCGTAAGTCTCCGCTAAACTCGCGACGCTTACTACATTTCGACTCCGTATCTTTAAAACAACGTAAAAATCTCGATTCTTAATGTATATACGCGATAAATAGATATAAATGTAGAGAATTACCTATGGAATCTATTCTAACCGTTATTAGCTAGGCATTTATTAGCCTTCGAGATAAAATAGTTAGTTAAAGTATAACGCGTTAAACGTTTACTAAATTATAAAGCTATCTACTACTTATCTATAATCTAATTTTTCGCGGGTTATATTTTAGCTTAAGTTCTACTACCTAGTTTAAATAAAGAGAGAGCCTCTTTAAATCTATCGAATATACGTTTAATAGAGTAGAGGTTAGAACTATTTCTAGGGTAGAGAGTAAAGTTAATATATTTTTAGAGGGTATAGCTTATAAGAAGAGCTCTAGCTTAAATATAAGCTAATAAATTATCTTTAATAAAGTAAATAATAGCCTCTAGATAGGCTAGTCTAACTTTATAATAGTAGGGATAGAGATCTATAAGTAGCTAGTTATAAGTATACTATATAAAATCTATCCCTTTTTTAGCTTAGTTATATAAAACTACTATAATAAGATATTATAATACCTAGTTATATAAAACTACTATAATAAGACGTTATAACGCCTAATTATAGGGTTCTAGTTAGCTATATATTCCTATATATAGACTAACGCTAGATTATTAGTAGGACGTCTTTTTATAACTATAGTATATATAATTATAGTACGTAATATATATATCGTAACACTATATATCTAATACTAAAACATTAGAGTACTATATATAAACTTATCTATTCTATAAGCAAATTAAGCTACGATCTTATAAGTAATATAATCTTATACCTAGCTAATAGATAGTTAAGTCTTTTACTAAAAGACCCTCTAAATCTAGTAGATTTACGTCCTTTAGTATAGCTCTAGTACCATTCTAAATTATCTAGTATAATCTTTCTACTAGTCCGTTTTAACTTAATATATAGTAAATAGTTAATTTATATTATATACCTAATTCTTATCTCTAGGCTCTAAAAAGATTCTCTAGTTCTAGTGCATTATTAGACCTTACTACTAGGATCTTTAGATCTATTATAGTTTTAACTTCTCTTTTCTATTAGTTTAGAATAGGAGCTATATCTAACTTTACCCTTATAGGAAAGATCTATATCTTTCTTAAGGAGTTATTAATAATCGAAATAAAGTAAATATATCCTTTATAGGATTCTAGTATCTAACTATAGGTATTAATATAGATAAGTTTAAGGATTCCCTCCTTTCTCTTACTTATTATACCTCTTTTATTTCTAATGTTTATAACTAAATAGATAATGCACTAATAGTTAGGCGCTACCTAGACTAGTTTCTTTAGAGTAGTAACTTTATATAAGTTCCTAATCTTCTTAGGTCCTAGATATATAATTCTTCTATACTAGAGTTAATACTCCTCTTATACTTTTAAGCTTAATTCCTTCTCCTAAAGAGAAACGATAGCGTTAAATATATATATATAGTAGTATTAGCTATAGCTAGCGGTATAGTATTAAGTTATCTTAATAGTCTTTCTAGATAGACATTAGTAATAACATATACTCTATACTATATTTTACTATATACTACTACATTTCTACTAGTATCTACTATTATTATAGAGTTAGAGTTAAACTTCCTATTTAGCCTCTTCTAGAGATAGAAGTTTCTTACTAATAATAGGTTTATACTAAGCCCTAGTATAAAATGAGTCTATTATAACTCTAACTTCCTTCCTATATAGTTAGCTAGTATAGCTATACCTATAGAATCTAAGTATAGGATCCTACCTCTAACTTAAATATACCTTTTCCTAATTTAAATTAATAGTCCTCTAAAATAGTTACTTTTATTAGTTATATATAAACTAGTATAAATATCTATATACTATTAGGAGGGGTTCTTACTTATAATATCCTTTAAAAGGTAGGCAACTTTATAAGATACTTAATTATTAAATAAGATAGTAGTAGGTAACTTTAAAGTTATAGAGCTAGTAGTAAAGACTTCCTCTACTTTATAGGCTCTCTCTTTTCTTATAACTTTAGTTTAGACCTTAGCCTTATCCTCTATAATTTATAAGAAGACCCTAGCGACTACCGCTTCTAGGTCTTTTATAGTAATTATAGGTTCTTAGCGAGATAACTAGGAGGACCGTTTCTATCTTCGATTATCTCTTATAGCTCGTTAGGTAGCTAGAAGAGATAGGTAGTCCTTAATAAAGTAATCCTTCTTATAAAGATAATATTTAATAGGGCCTTATCTATTCCTTATAAGATAAGTATATAAGGTTATCTTTAAGTTTAGTTTTACTTTAAAGTTCTCTAAAAGTGCGAGGATATCTTCTAGGTCTAGATAACTTTATATATTAATAGCGTTTATAGTTATATTATACTCCTCTAGAAGACTTATAAGTAGCTTTTAAATCCTAGCTTTAGGCTTACCTAGATTCGTATTAGTTAGGTCTAAGCTTATAATTTTTCGTCCTAGCTATTAAAGATATAGCTACGTATCTTAAATCGTTTAGTTTTAGTCCTTCTAGAAGGAGTGGAACAATTCTATAAGTAGTCTCCTCTAAATAGGTAGAGTCTTCTTATATCTAGTTTATAACTAGTTCTAAAGTATCTTTAAATTAGCTATATTAATATAACGTATCTAATCGTCTTCTAAGATGCATTTATTAATCTAGTATAAAGCTATATTATCGATTTTAGTAAAAGCTACCTTATACTTACTTTTAGGTGTTTTAATTACTTTCTAGTAGTCCTTACTATATAGCTATTTCTTTATGTTTTAGAACTATAGTTCCTAGTTTTCTCTAGTAAGGGTAGCTACTAGCTTACCTCTCTATGTTTTAGCGTTGTCTATTTCGTATTTAATTATTAGGTTCGGGGGTAAGTCTATCCGTTAACTTATAATAGTGTCTAAGTACTATTAGGTTTAGTAGTCTTCTACTAAAGCTACTAGAGTAGGCTAACTATAGGTCCTTTTACGCGAGGGTAATTTATAGCTACTATTTTAGGTTAGGCGCGATCCTAGTATAAGTTTTATACCGCTTATATTCCTTTAAGCTCTTATAAACCTAGGCTTATAACTAGTTAAAAAGTATCGCCTAGTAGTTAGAAGCTAGAGCTTTAAAGGAAATAGGTATTAAGGGGTAAAACTAATACGTATATTATAATTAAGTTAGTTAACTACTATTATAGTATAGAAGTCTTTATATTATAGCTTCTCTATATTACCTAACTTCCTCTTACTATATCTATTACCCTAACTACTATATTATAATATATAGTTACTAAATTAAGGGTTTAATAAGGGCGTCTATTAACTATATTAGTAAGCTTAAATTCCTTTACGCCTTTTAAGAAGCCTTTTTTACCTTAATTATAGTAAAAAATATATAGGGCGGCTTTTAAGGCGCTAGCCTTATCCTATTTAAGCTAGATAGGGTTATTTTAAAGCTAGGTATTTAGTTACGTATACCTATACTACCTAGATCCCTCTTAGCTTTAACTTCCTTATAGGCCTTAAAAACACTATAAAGCGCTATAGAAGCTACTTTATAGTTAACCCTTATTAAGAATTAGATTATTAACTATCTAGATAGCTTACTAACCTTAATACTAGCTACTATTAACTAGATTACTAAAGGAGCTATAGCTATAATATATAAGGTTACTCTTCTATACTTAGAGGTCTTATTACTTTATAAGGCTAACGAGGCATTAAGTAAACAATATAGAGCTAAGAGGATATATATATAAGATAGAGGGTCTCTTACTATATAAGATATAAGAAACCTACTAGACTAAAAGGTAGTAGATAGCTAGATAGCTTAAGAGATAAGGTAAAGTAGTAGCCGTAGAGAGGGGGCTTATATAAGGATTAGGCGCTATAGTACCTATAGAAAACCTAGTTATAACGCGCGAACTTATTAAGAGGCTATAGAATTATATAGTTAAATTATTTTATCTATAAATATAGGTAGTAACTAATTTTATAGTTAGGTAATAGAGAATAATTAGGATAAGGTAGTAGAGAGTGGCTCGCTCGCTTATATGGCTCGCTCGCTTATAAAACACGTTATAAGGGAAGGAATAGGTTAGGCTTAGCATAGCCTAACTGGTTGCCTATAAATAGCTAGTGTTACTAACTTACTAACCACTTAATTAATCAATCACCCAATACTCATTAGTCCTAGACTCTATTCCCTTCTTGTTGTTGTTGTTCTTATTGTTGTTGTTGTTCGCATTAGAGTTTGACCCATACAACGTTAGAGGATACACTACAAATGCAGATCCATCCATGGTCCCTTATAGTGCTTCTTCGCGTGCAAAAACCAGTTCACTGCACTGAACAACGCCATAACCGCTAATACAGCGCAAGTATAATCTGTGCCAGGTCAGCAAAGCTCAAAGTAAATCGTTTAGAAAAGAAAATACGCACTCATGCTTGATCCACTTGTCGGGATCGAGGTAGGCAGGTTGAAGAAGACGAGCTCAATGACAGCAAACACCACAACGGTGCCATTGGCCAACCAACCCAACCAGCCCGGCAGTTTGAACCATCGGTCTTCGGCCAGGAACTGTCCGCTACGGCCTCTTGCCATGAGCAACGCACACGGTATCGCAAATGAGATGATCTGTAGTATGATGCCCGTGTTGATCAAGGCATTGAATGCAGCGGTAGAGCCAAGGTAGATGCAGCCGGCGATAAACACCACAAAAGCGTTGGCTAGCAGTGACCAGACCGGCACACCGAGGCTTTGGTGCATGGTAGCCAAATGCTGTGAGAAGATGAGACCGTTGTCGCGGCCCAGTGCCCAGATCAGGTGTGATGAAGTCTGTTGGATGGCGTTGATGACGAAAAGGAGGATGACAAGCAAGGCAGCAAGGAAGGCGGTCGCGGCAGCTGAGCTGTTAGTCGCTTGTCGCCAGAGCTCGTATATGGGCATGCTTTGTAGTGTCAGGACTCTAGACCAAAGCTGCTGGGGAAGAGCAAAGTAGCACATACGTTGTCGAGATGAGGGCATCGAGGTCGGTGATACCATAACACATCGCCACGCTGAATATGAAACCAGTGACAAAGCCGATAGTGACGGTCGTCATGACGGCTATAGGTACTGTCTTCTCGGGCTCGGTACATTCTTCAGCGAGATGCAGTGATGCGTCTAGTCCGGCAAACATGAAACACGGCGTTGCCAGGCCTGTGAGAAAAGTCACGCCGGCTGGCCAGCCAGTTGCGTTGTCCAGAGTTGCCCAGACGTATCCGGCGCTTTGCTTCTCCGAACGTACGATACAGGTGATGGTGATGACAAGAAAGGTGACGAGGGTGAGGATCACTGAAAGTAGTCAGCAGGAATCTTTGACTTTGTAGCAGGCCTGAATGCTTACATCCGACATTGTGGACCCAAGGCGTCTTGACAAGAGCGAAAAGGTTGTACAGCAGGAGCAAGACGTTGATAGCTTGGTATACAACGAAGTAGTGCCATGCCTGGGGTACATAGCTTGGAGTATAGTATATCACGAACGCTATGAGTATCTGAGATTGGAGCAGCGTCGCCGCGGCATCAATCGAGATCCAGGAGAACGTTGCGATGCAACCACAAGCATACGACAATCCACGACTCCATCTCTTGGGAGCGAGAACACTCGAAAAGTGATACTGGCCGCCCGAGGTAGGATAACAGGAAGCCAACTCTGCGAGTGATGCTCCAGTTGCTGCATAGGCGATTATAGCGACGACGACACCGTAAATCAGTGTTGCTGGGCCACCAGCAGAGATTGCAATGGCCAGGCTGACGGCTATAGCGACCCAGCTATTGCAGACATTGAAGCCTAAAGCCACGATATTAAGGGCGCTGAAGTGCCGACGGGCTGTAGGTGGATTGAGACCCAGATCGCAAACGTCCCCGACTATAACAGAGGGTCGTCTGAGATCACATTTGCTCTGTTTGTGTGTCGAAGAGTTAGTCCTCGCTGCCCCTGATGCTGGTATCAGTAACCTTGAAGTTGTCAGAAGGGTTGTTGAACCATACGAATTTGTTCAAAGGATCTTTTCTCCTCATCGTATAGTTTCATGACGAATGAGCGTTTGACGGATGGAGTCGTGAATATGAAGGTGATGAACACCGAATCAGGGAACTTGTCGAGGTACTTATGCTCGAATGCTCATGGTTTTGGTACTTCACAAAGCTTTACGTATTGGAACAAGATATGATCCCTTAAAGATACACGATTTTCCAGATATCAACAAGATACCGAGGAGTACACAGTAGGTTTACCCCGCCGAAAGGCCTCGCCAACAACGCTTGTGTTATCATTACCTCGCCCGTTAGACCGTAGACACGTCTCACTTTGTTGCCTCGATCGAGGCATATACTGGGGCACTAGTCTACGTCAGCTAGAAGGAACTCTGATATGACCATCCATTGAACATGTAGATGTCGTTCAGCTCTAATCGTATGCCTGACTTGGTGGACGGTAGCGTTCCCAAGATGGAAATAAAAGTGAGAACGCACCCCGCAAACGCATCCCGCACGATACTATGACTGAAAAAGGAAAGAAAAGTGAGAAAGCTTATTTCTCAGGTTGATACAGTTGACGGGCAGCCGAAGAAGACAAAAAATATTTGTGGTGGAAATTGATAGGGCCGATAGAGGAACTTGGTTCTTGCAAGTTAAAAAGGCGCGATGCCCGTGTGGTGGCAAGCAGAGAGACATACACTTGATAATAATCGGTCAAAGTGCTAGAAGAACATACACAATGACTTCGAAAGACGGTTATCAGTGGACCGAGTCGTCTGGCCTTGTCAAGGGTGTGCCGAGTATTGGTGTCATCGAGCCGCCAACCAACATCAAGGACACGACCGACTTTTACGATGTCATCGTCGTGGGTGCTGGCTACTGCGGTCTGACAGCGTCCAGAGATGCTACGGTATCTGGTATGTAACCATGGACCTGTACTGAAACACGAAGTTTAACACCGACAAACAGGCCTGAAGGTGCTTTTGCTCGAAGCCCGTGATCGCATCGGTGGGAGGTCCTGGTCATCCAACATTGGAGGCTATCCCTTCGAGATGGGCGGAACTTGGGTCGCTTGGGGCCAACCACATGTCTGGAGGGAAATCTCCCGTTACGAAATGCGCAACCAATTGGAGGTCTCACACGATTATTCAAGGGGTGTTAACCATTTCGTGCTAAACTCTGCTAGCGGGAACCGCAACATGAGCCACGAGGATGAGGACAGGTTGATGGAGTCAGCAGTGAAGAAGTTCGTGAACGTCGATGGTCAGTATGGCAAGTTGGTGATGCCCTTCCCACACAACGAGAGCTACAACCACGCCGCCGCTCAGTATGACAAGATGTCCGTTGCCGACCGTATTGCCCAGATCAAGGACGACCTTTCGCCCGACGAGCACACTGCCCTGATTGGTTTCATACTTCTCTGCAGTTGCGGAACTCCGGAAAACTCCAGCTTCTACGAGCTCCTACACTGGTGGGCCTTGTGCAACTTCTCGTATGAGTACTGCATTGAGTATCTCATTAAGTACAAATTCCGTGGCGGCCAGTCCAGCTTTGCCATCAACTTTTTCAAGGAAGCTCGTTCAACAGGCCGTCTTTCATACGCGTTCAACACTCCTGTTGCTTCGATCAAGGACGATGGAAGCGGCGTCCAAGTGACAGCAAGAGACGGACGCACATTCAAGGCAGCCAGACTGATCTCCGCCATGCCGATGAACGTCCTGAAGGACGTGTCTTTCAGCCCACCGTTGTTGGCTGGTAAGCTGGCTGCTTCAAAGACCGAACATGTGAACAAGTGTGTCAAGGTCCACGCAGAAGTTCGTGACCGCGACTTGAGATCTTGGAGCGGTATCACATATCCCAACAACAGCTTGATGTATGCTATCGGTGATGGTACAACACCAAGCGGAAATACACACATCGTTGCATTTGGAGGCCAGCACAACCACCTGCAGCCAGAGAAGGACATCGAGAAGACCAAGGATGCGCTCAAGGCGATGACACCAATGGATATCGAGCGTGTGGTCTTTCACAACTGGGCGGATGATGAGTTTGCCAAAGGAGCCTGGTTCTTTTCTCCGCCAGGTATGGTGACCGACCACCTTGAGGACCTCAGGGCTCCGCAGGGCAACATTCAATTCGCCAACTCGGACTGGGCTGTTGGTTGGAGGAGCTTCATTGATGGTGCCATTGAAGAAGGAACCAGAGCTGCACTGGCTGTCAAGAGGGACCTCGAAAGGGCCAGATCGTCGAACCTCTGAGATGTGACAAAAGTTGACTAGTGCCTCATGCCACTGAATAGACTGTTTTGTATTTCACATAATCAATACCGGGTCTACCAAGCTCGGATTCCGTGCCCATTCGCCGCTTGGTTGTAGACGCCAGATCTGTTCCAACCGGTCTAGAGCCACGATGATATTGTTCATTCGTGTCTTCTCAAAGACTTGCACCAGTCTCTCCATGAAAAACTCTCGATGTGTCTGAGCCTCGCTGGAGGCTGCAGCGATAAAGTATACCCAGGGTAACGTATGCATTCCGGGAGTATCCGGCCGAATAGGTAAGACCAACAACCGCAGACTTTCGATGTCGGCGTAGAGTTCTGCGGAGGACTGAGCTTCGAGGGCCTGTTTCATATACAAGTTGCGAGCTTGCTTGATGGCTTCTTGGTAGATTATAACATGTCCGGAGAGCTCAAAATCATCTGACCACTCTGTAGATAGCAGAAAATCGAAATAAAAGCTTAGATCTTTTTGCAGACTCTCGCGACCTTGTGATGGGTCCAGAAGCGGAGGCGTGAAGAGTTGAAACCTGAGGAGAATTTTAGACAGATCAATACGTTCGTCGAAGATCTCACTCACATCCTGGATTGCTGAAGCAGAAAATGCCTATCCGAAGACGATTCAGCCGTCAGAAGCTTGTTATGGTTCAACAGGGTAGTCAGCATGGGATACAGATGAACAAAGTCCCGAGAACCAGTGACTGTCTCGCCAACAAGAAGGATTAGGATCGTGGCCCACGTGGAGATGCTGAAGACTTTATCTCCTTGGCCAGTGAAAGCGTCAGTGCGTAGTTTCTCGATAATAGCAGTACGTCCTGAATCTGCTAGTGCGAGGAGATTGGGCTCCCGTGCAGATAGATGAAAGGCAGCTACAACGGAGACTGCTCGTTGCACAAGATCGTCCTGGTATGCCATGGGAAGTATAAGGTCTCGATATCCATTCGTCCCGCGGTCGAATACAACCATGATTGAAGCAATAGAACGTGAGACTGGAGACCATCAGTTCTCCATGCCACCAAAGAGATTGCACAAAAGTCAACAATCTTGACTTACAATGATCAAACAGTTTTTGTATGCCTGGCTTCATGAGCTCCAATGTCAAGTCTGCAGTCGGATCAAACTGCCACAGCCTCGAGCTATCAATGTTGAAGGTCCCATCAAGGGCCGCCGCGTCATCTTGTCTATGGTAGAGAGCCAACATGGTCTCTTTCGCTGTCGGAATACTCTTGGACGTGATTTTCTCTGGGCAGTTCGTAGCTTTAGTAGAACCCACGTCAAAAGCGGTGTTGTGATGCAAGTCGTCTTGCGTGTCATGAGGTTGTAGCGTAGATATCGACGTGGAAGTGTCGTCCAGGTGTGCACTCATTTTCGTCGCAAAATCTTCGCGGCGAGGAATTGCTCGACCTTTGCCCTTCCCTCTGAATATCACACCTTCAGCGAATCTAATTTGGCGGCCGATACCAGTACATTTGATACCCTTTTTGACGCATTTTGCGCACTCAGGAAAGCCTTTGTCACATTTGATCCGGCGTCGCGAGCATTCTGGGCAGCCGTCTCTAGGCATGCGGAGGACCCTATGAATCGATGTTGAGTGTGGAAGACAAAACTAGATCGTTAACATTTTGGTGGATTGCTGCGGTCAAGAAGGACCCGTCAGGGTTTTCCAAGAAGCGCGACGTCGGCATGGCGTGGCGTGACTGTCAGAAAGTACGTGCATGTCGGCCTCACGGGATCTGTGATCCCCGGTAGAGATTTTTCGAGCAACACGCGAAAGGTGCTCGTAAAGTGGAAGTAATCTTTCACCGACGCCTGATTACTTAGCCCCAAGCGTCCGAAATCCACTTTCTTGACCGCAACCTCCTGCCTGATCTCCGGTTGCCTGGAAACCGGATTAGTGACTTAGGCCACATTTCTGAACACAAAAGATGCGGCCGTCAGCACGGATGCCCAGTTTTCAGCTGACTGTGGCCGTACGTGCAGTCTTGGTCGTGTCAATTGTATATATAACTCACATACAAATGTTAGATTATCGAGCAGCGACCTGGGAACGTTGCACTGCAAGGTCATGACGAGGGCCAACATTCGTAGGTATCCCACGCTTACGCAGCCAGATGCTCGCAACATCCTTCTCCTTCGAGCTGGGGCTTACGCAAACAGCCCCGAGCCCAAGACTTTTCCGCACTTCATGATTAGTGATGTGCGAACCTCGGACAAAAGTCCTTTTCCTTGGCTTCTCATTGGAAGAGGCAAGAGACAAGTGTGAGATGGGTAAATATTGGTCATTGAAGTCGATGTGGGGAAGTGGGATGGATTTTTGTCCGAGTCATTAGCTCAGGTGGGACGATGGGGCTGTTTGCTGGACGTGTACAAGAATACATACAAGCAGTAACCCTTTGACGAGGAAGAGACGAGAGGAGAAGCGGAACTCGAGATAGGAGATCCTAGAGTCATGCTTACGACGTTTGTACGCAGAGGTTCTCGAGTCGCGAAAACTGATCTTCCATAGACGAACGGATCCTGCCACGATCCGTTTAATTTTTGGTGCGGGGGGATTTTAGGGGGGGGGGGGGGGGGGGGGGGGGGTTAGAGGTTTTATTTTGGGGGGGGGGG
>JAHRBU010000017.1:0-47397 GCA_019677095.1 Aureobasidium sp. SLJ-2021a | reverse complement strand
CCCCCCCCCCCCCCCCCCCCCCCCCCCCCCCCCCCCCCCCCCCCCCCCCCCCCCCCCCCCCCCCCCCCCCCCCCCCCCCCCCCCCCCCCCCCCCCCCCCCCCCCCCCCCCCCCCCCCCCCCCCCCACGATCCGTTTAGAGCCGGCGTATAGATTCGGGTTATAAATGTTAGACATTTATAATTATAGGCACGCGAAAAAAATGGCTTATTTAGATTCTCTATATCTCGTTTAGTCGTTATAGAAATAGCCGGTATACGTATAGTCGGTAGTAAAGTTTTTATAGTAAGAGTTAGAGGGAGAATGTACGGAAGAAACGCTAATAAGAGAGAGAAAAAAAAAGAAAAAAGAAAAAAGAAAAAAGAAAAAAGAGTAAAATTAAAGAAGGGAAGGGAGAAGAAAAGGGAGTAAGATATTATTATAAGAGAATAAGAGAAAAAGAATAAGAAGAAGAAGGGGAGAAGGGGAAACGAATAGGGGCGGTTTAGCGTTAAGGTTTTAATGGTCAAGGTTAGAGTTTAGCCGATTATAGGTACGAGGGCGATTTGTTTTTTATTACGTTAGGTCGAGAGGCGAGAGGAGAATAAGGAGATGGTTTTATAATGTCGGTTAAGAAGGAAAGGCGTTAGTGTTAGTATTAGTATTATATATTAAGGTTAAAGGAGAGTAGGTAGGTAGTAAAGTTTTAAGGTAGTATTTTAATTTTAGCTAGGTATAAAGTAAAGTCTAGGGTTCTCTATAAAGACTATATATTCTATATGTTCTATATATTCTATATATCTACGTAGGTAGCTAGCTATAGTATATATTACGTAGCGTATGTTATATTATATAGTGTATATTATATAGTATATATTAGTATATTAGGTTTTGTTAAACATAGTAAAATCTAAGTAGAAGATTCGAAATTAACGTTAGATAATCTTAGGGGTTAAAAGATAGAGTTATTAGTTAGAGGGAGAATAGTTTATTAGAGGTAGTAGTCAATTTTAGTAATAAAGAAATAGAGGTCGATTTTAGTAATAGAGAAATAGTAGCCGATTTTAGTAATAGAGAAACGGTAGTTAATTTTAGTAATAAAGAAGTAGTAGTTAATTTTAGTAATAGAGAAATAGTGTTTAAGTAAGGAAATAGTTTGTTTTAGAGTATTATAGTATATAAAGATAGAAGAGAGGAGAAGGTAGAAATAGAAAAGGGTATTATAATCCTACTAATAATAGGGTCGCGTAGCCTACTTTATTATTCTTCGTACCTTAGTAGAATAGAGTACTCTATATAGATACGCTATCTACTCTACTCTACTCTACTACTCTACTTAGTAGAGCATAATAGAGTATATAGAGTAACATGCATATACTTATTATCTACTAAGTATATAGGTAGGTAGGCCTTTACTAGGAAGTCCTACGTTTAACTTAATTAGTTATTCTAATAGTCCCTTTAGTATATACTACTATATACTACCTTCTTCTACTTATTTAATACTCCTCTTTACGAGTCTAACCCTATAACTAGTAATTCTCCTCGAGAATAGTTAGCTATAATACTTATTTAGAAAGTTATCTAAGTTATTAAAGCTTACTAATAATTTCTTTTAGGTAGAACTATCTAAAAAGTCTTATAGCTAGTTATCTATTTTACTAAAAAGTTTGTAGCTCTTATTAGAGTCTTGTTATATTATTTATAAGCTATAGAATTTTTTTTATCTAGCTATTATATCTATAAGTAATTTAGTTTACTACTCCTAAATAATATATAAAAAGCTTTATCTAGAATTTCTTAATAACTATAAATAAATTGTTATATCTAATAGAATAATAGTATATAAGATATAGTTGTCTTACTAATAGTTAAGTTTTATTGCTATATAGCTAAAGATAAGCTAGATATTAAGGTTTAAAAAGCTAGGTTTTTAGTAGAAAAGGTACGTAGCTTCTAGGGGTATATAGCTACTAGGGTAGCTAGCTTAGGGAGGGGAATCGGCAAGCATTCCGAAGTCTTTTCCTTTAGACTTCTTGTAGGTCAAACTCATTCTGTGGTGGAGAGGAGAGAATAATTACACGCTCTAGTGCCTTTACGTAATCACTGGCATCGGATGGCTGCACCTTAATCTGGATGATCCGGAAACCGATCCTAAACCGGTCATGTTTTCCAAGTTTCTAACGGCGCTTGGGCCCCTCCCAGAAGTGCTTATATCACACGTGAACGACAAGGACAAAGAAGCGCTCCTTAGGGATCTCTGGCAGGCAATCGAAGAAGAGGAATTGTTCAGTCTCTCCGAGAGCTGGCAAGAGAAACCCTCCCCAATCTAAACCAAGAGGCGAAAAGGTTGACATCAGGCATGACAAATCTTGATCCCGTGCAAAGATTGTCAACATCAGAAGTCAAGAGGGATTAGCTTGCATCCAACATTTCCTTACTCGAAAGAAGTTTCCACTGCTACATCCTAAATTCAGACGACGGGCCTTCGTCGAAGCGACTCATCTGGCCTGAGAGAGAACAAGTTTATGAGTGATGTTCCTTCGAAATCCGCACGCAGTAGCAGCCTGTCTATTGGTCTCATCTGCGTGCGCCGCTACTCAGTGTGTTAAGACCTGAGTCGATACCAAGCAAGGGGAGTGAATTCAGGCGATTGCGGGTGACAGTAAAGCTGGCGCCTGTATGAAAACAGGTGAGTCGTGTTGAATCGACCAAACAGCTTCAACAGGCTTGCCCATGACTGGATCGGGTAAAGTGTTCCGTATGACCTCGTCCGCATGATCTTGTTCACCCAGCCTACTCCCAGCTCTCCATCGTCGCCATCTATAAAGGGATTGGGTTGTCACATTAACCACGCGAATATGTGCGGAGAAAGTTCTCGAGGTATTGTTTGTTGTAACAATCGAGAAGGGGTCTCGTCGGTGGTGAAGACGGTCGCTTGCGATATTCGTGGGTGGTACGTCGAATTCGTTGTGCACTTGCGACGAGAGCAAGGAGTGAGTGTGAGCACTTGGGCGTTGTACACGCAAGAAGCGACTCGTGCAGGATCATCTCGCGTCATCGGAGGGCCTCGATGGCCTAGTGAATCTGCTGTGCGAGTCAGGCCGGAGGAGAAGCGTTGGCTGTCTAACATGAGATTGGTGGTGAGAACGACCGCGCGAACTGTGCAGCTTCCGGCTACTATCTACAGGCAACACGCGCTATATGCTCAAGTCACGTGATTCAAATTCGAATCATCTTCATCTCTCTGCAACATGGACCGTAAATTGTGTTGCATTAATCATAGCATCGTAACATCTCAGACGTGACCAATTCAGTTGTGCGCTGACATGAATAGACTGGGTGTAACAAAACGGTTGCCATGCAGCCGCCTTGCGTGCTGTATCTTGATGACATGCAAGCCATGAATTGTAGTGGCTACACTTGATGATCGGCTCCATATTCAAGAAAATGTAAGATTACTAGGGCATCTCTCGCAGAGAAGGTAGGTGGAAGTACTGTTTCATCTTGTCTTATCTCAGTGCATTATTCGAGTAAGTGAGGTAACTGAGGTTTGACATCCAAGTCGCGAAAGCATTGTATCGAAGCCTTTTCAGTCACTTGCAGAGAGATCAAGCGACGTGCCACAGTGCGTTCCTCAGGTTCGTAGAAGAGCGTTATTGACTGGTGCAGTACAGCAGATACAGTGCAGTCTCTAGTATCTTGACGCAGTGAGCACGTTTTTAAGAATCTTCTGTGCCCCCTCCAGCCTCCCTCGTAGTATCTTGCAGGATTCACGCTCGCGCCTAATGGTAGCGGGCTCCACAGCCATCTTCTCGATTTCCTCATCTGTAAAACGGCTCACCGTCTTGGGCGACATGATGTTCTCGAGATCGAACAGGATGTGCTCCTCCACGATCAGGGTGAGCACGATGTCCATGAAGACTTCTATCTTTACCTGTGAATAGCTATGTCAGCGAAAAGGTCTATGTGAAGCCATAAATACGAAAGTGCGAGTGCCGGACCTTGTAAATGGCACTCATATAGTCTATGGCCTGCTCGCAGCTAGTGAACTGCATATCGTGATTGGCTACGTTAGTCCACGCCTGGTCTGGATCAATCTCATTGATGTTGGTCCAATCGGTCCCATCGTACATGTTCCGTGTCGTGGTGGCACCTTCCATGGCGTCTCGTAATGAAGCCTCTTTACGTTGCTTCTGCAGGTGTTCGACCCTCTTCATATAATCTATATTATGGTTGATTGGATGACCCTTGTAACTGCGCATGACTTTTGTAAGGAGGTCTTTGGCATCCTCCCGTCGCTTCTGCAAAGTCGCCTCAAGCAGTTGGTTGCAAATATTTTCAGCAACGTCTTCGGGACATTCTTGGCTCAACAAGTCGTGAAGAAACTCTGAGCAAACATCGGCGACCTCGTTTATGTGGTCATCGGCAATAGATTCCCAACGTCGGCTTTGGAACTACGAGTGGCAAGGTCAGTGTGGCTCTTGCGATACATAGAAGTTGATAAACTTACCCAGAAGAGCTCGCTGATCACGAGGGGATTATAGTTTCCTTGCAACTCTTTGCCTCGGCTACGGGTAATAACCCTATGGACCCAGGTTATGACAATCGGATGCGATACCCGGATGGGTTCATCTGACTCCTCTTGGATTACTGTGAGCTCTTCATCCGACACAAAGGTAGTGATTGTCTCTCTACGTTCTTTCCCGTCGAGGACAAAATCGAGGGTGTGCCCCCCATTGCGCATGCGCAGGGCGAATTCTTCGTTCATTTGTTGAACTAGGGCACGGAGACGACGAATCGCCCAACTTGAACTGCGTTCGAACCCCAGAACCTCTTTCGTCTTGAAGTAATCATGCTCGTAGTGACCATTCGAAGCGCATCGGCAGATTTCCTGTATCTTCATGCTCAGGTCGATTAGGTAGGCGCGACACTCACCAACCTCAGCACGACTCGGACCCAAGACGTCACCGCGCCGCTTAACCTCAACCAGCATGTATTCCGTCTCTGAGCGGATGCTCGGCAACTCTTTCTTAATATGATCAAACAGTATGTGGCTGAGTCGACTGCCCAAGGCCTGGATGCCGAGGTTCTCGGCTGGCAGCCGCTTGAAGTTCGAGCGATGGAAGAACTCAGCCTCGAGCTTGTTTCGTACAAGGAATGAGGCATCACGTTCTTCGTGACCTCGATTCTTCAGCACGTGCCAGCCGAGTTTGAAACTGTATTTTCTGATCTCGTTGTTCGCAAGAGTAATGAATGCGTTCTCGCTCCCGGAGCCGACGGGTAGCATATCGGGCTTAGTGATGATACCGAGAGAACGATCACCAGCAGGGTCGGCTTCTTTGATCAAAGTGAGTATTCTCTGATTGTCGGCGTCATTGGTTGCGGTGATGACGGGCAGGCATATTGTCCTGGTCTGCTCCAGGTACTCCTTGGTCAGACTGTCGAGCATCTCTTTTTCCCCGTACCGATT
Source organism: Aureobasidium sp. SLJ-2021a (assembly GCA_019677095.1). Classification (NCBI taxonomy): domain Eukaryota; kingdom Fungi; phylum Ascomycota; class Dothideomycetes; order Dothideales; family Saccotheciaceae; genus Aureobasidium; species Aureobasidium sp. SLJ-2021a. The sequence continues at coordinate 41,947 of JAHRBU010000017.1, read as the reverse complement.
CTCGTTCTGGATCAAGCCTGGGAGATCCACCACTGTTAGCTGAGGTCTGTTTGGCCCCTGTATCTCAATACGAAGAACGTCCCGTGCAAATGTTGCAGCGTCTCCAATACTGTCATCAGTGTCGTCTCCGATCCCCATACATGATTTACATTCATCTATGACGGCACCGAGCTTCGCCGTGAGTTGAGAGAAATCAGATATTGATTTGCTGAAATCTCTGATACGTTGTTGCTCAGAGGGTGAACGTTGGGAATCAGGCAGAATCTTGACACTGATGTTTTCCGAAGGGGCACGGCGCAGTATGATCTCCGTTGCAAAGAGCGTGCATGTGTTGTCTGCACGAGGGAAGTCGATCTCAGTCAACGCTTCGAGAACACTACTCTTGCCTGTGGTTTCCTCATCAGCGTATGCCATCAGGATCGGTTGTGACTGAGAGGAGAGTCTTAGATACCTGCCGATTGGTCGCCACAGACGACAATCTGAGGAAGGGAAATCGCACGGTCTAAACCGCACTTCCGTAACTCATCCACCACATCGAGTACTTTGCGTCGCTGAGCTGACTGCAGTACCTCGAGTCCAGAAGTATGGCTTTCAGGGCGATGATCCAATGCTGTAGATGAGGGGCGAAATGCCATTGTAGTAGTTTCGCCGACCATGATCGGGCGTATGGTTGAGATCGGTTCGGCCTCTGAACACAACGTTGGAGTCGTGTCTCTTATATCTTTGCCCAAGCAATTAATCTCAAGCACTGAGCCCCGCTGCTACTTATAGTAAAGCAATGGTTACGCAACATTAGACAGGCACCGATGCGCTGTATGCAGCCTATTATTTGGACACGTTTGAAGTATTGATCTACTTATGATTGCAGTCTGCTTATCTGTTGCTGACAGCCTATGGGGCAGCTCCCTCCGCTCGGCTTCCTCGCATCCGGATGCACCGCCTGGCCATGCCAACACGTGCGTGTGTAAGGATCGCATACAGAGTTTCGTTGCCAGTCCAGATAACATAAAACTACCAGGTGTACACGGTGTAGGAGATCCGATAGGGTATCACTGCATGAAGGACTTTTCGGTGAGCGCTGGCATCAGACGCCCGTGTTGAGATCCGAGCGCATTCAACGTGCATATGTAAAAGTCAACTTCATAGCCTACAGGGGATGTTGTCGATCTCTGGGTTCCCGATAGTGGATATGTATAGCCAAGCAATGGTCCTCAGTTATTGCCTGGTCGAAGATGCATGATGTCAATGCGGTGGCTGATTGTGTTCTTGAGATTGCTAAGAACATGGCTGCGTTTTGTCCACGCCAGTATGCCCAATCGCCGCCAGCCCCCTGATTGCCATCTGCTCCGTGCTTACCTTTTCACCCACCCCGTGCTCACATCTACGCCACTGAACGTCTTCCTTGACTGTTCGCACGTTCGATCTCTCTTATTCATTGGTTGTAGTTAAACATGTTTCACAAGCAAGCGGGCCACCCAGGCGAGCGGATGCAAACGCAACTGTGGCAACAACGCCAGTCTCTGCGCCTGATGGGATCGCTGTTGCACAAAGGACGGATAGTGTGGTTACACCACAACAAATGCCTTACTGTACGCGAAACCGCAGTATCACGGCTACGCACTTACCTCCTTGCATACCTCACCTTCGAGATGCGCATTTTCAGACGCAAAGTTTACATTGAAAAGCGGGGTTCACCTGTGGTTGGTGGCACCACCCCCATCTGAGGCAGTGTGCTGCACTCGATATGAATCCGCATCCACTACCCTTGCACGTTGCGCTTGTTGAACGCGGTGCATTTTCGACTGAGTACTAATTCTTTGTGCGTTTCGTCGCGCTGTTTTTCCATCTCCACTGTGATTGTTAATGGTGCTGTAGCTGATAGAAACAATGCATATGGGACTCTACTTACATATACCGCGGAGCAATGTCGCAATTGGGATAGCCTCTCGGTCTATTAGCTTTAGCAGACCGCCGACGGTCCAGGTATGATTTGAAACCAACTTGGCGGTTAGGCTCCGGAACGTAACTTGCAAGTGCAGCATGTAAGCAGCGTACGCTAAAGGTGTAGGACCCGTACTCGTACCACTCTTGTATGCATGCGTTGGCTAACCCATACACTCTTTGTTTTAAAGTGAACACGGTGATTATATGCGTCTCTGTTAGTTAAACAGCTCTTGTTTATTGGGCTACATCAAATGGATTCTTAGTGGGGCCTAAGGTACGTATCAATATGTCGTATCTGACATACATCACTTCAAATAGAGTATCTCAACTATGCAACGAATGCTATAACCATTTGGCATCAAAAATGGCTAGCGAAGAAGCGACCACTTCTATGTAAGGAGACTGCTGCCAAACGCTATAAATGGGCCAAAGAACACAGCTATTGGACCATTGCGCAGTGGAAACATGTCCTGTTTTCTGATGAGTTTCTTGTCCCTCTTCTCCCCACGTTCTGCCGGGATTAACCTCGGTAAGGTCTTCATCGACAACCACATCCTGGTTATAAATAATCTGGAGCTCTGGACACAATCGTGTTGCTGCAAGCTTCTTTTACCGAGCGGATGATTAAAGCTTATCGTGGACTTCGGTCATCGTCATCTTCATCCATACATACATCAGCCTTTCCGCATGAATTCGAGGGTTTACTGAATCCTACAGTACTGCAAAAGAACGTCATCAAAACCTCCTCGGACACTATACTGTAACCTCAGGACAGTATAATGTTCACAGCTAAGAACCTGGAAGAGAGGCAGTGCATCGCACACACGGCCAAGGGCAAGCAATGTCGTGGCAGTATCAGTAAGGGAGATTGCATTTCTGCCATGGAGAACATCGAGAAGCTAGCTGTTAGGTCAGATGACACAAAGAAGATTGTGGCCATGGTACTCCTTGCCCTCATTTGCAAAAGACATACCAAAGAGCGTATCGCTGCTCAGTTGGAAGATCTACAACAGCAATACCAACAAGAGCTGTTGAATTACGCGAAGACGCTCGGACCGCCGAGAGCTGTGGAAGTCAGCCCAAGCCAGAGAAATTCGAGAACCTCTCCCAGGACAAAAGTGGAACGTCCTATCAAAGTCAATCAATTTGCAAAAGTATTTTTGTACATCTTCACTTGCGAATCTATTCCTGGCTATGTCAAAATCGGCTGCTACAAAGACTTACCTACCAAAAGAGTTAAGCAATGGGCAAAATGTTATCCTGGAATAGCCTTGAAATCGAGCGTGCCTTCCTACTATTCGCAGAGAATGGAGGAATTGGTACACCTGCAACTAGCGGATAGACGGTCGGAAACAAAGTGCTTCCAGGAGGCATGTCAATTAAAGTGTCACGACGAATGGTTCCAAAGCTCTGTTCAACAAGCAGAGGATCTTGTTCAGCAATGGAAGCAAGTTACTGACAAGGCAGACCTGTACGACCTTGCTACGCGACAGCTGACAACTTACTGGAGGAAAATTGTCCAGGATATGATGCAGTCTGGCAACTCAGGGGTGATGGCGAAGAGTCTGTTAGAGTTCGTGGAAGACGACTCAGCCATCTCGGTCCTCTGTGACTTCTTTGATTTCGCCGACCAACAAATACTAAGTAATCCATCATGTACACACGCACAGTGGAGTTTTTGTTCGCTGGTCCGACATATGGGCCTACTAAGCCACCTAGCCATCCATCATTCACACTGTGGGCGTCAAAACGTCTTGATAGCTAGGCTTTGTTTTCGGGTACACACCAGAGCAGTAGCGGATCGTCAGACATCAACGACATCTTCAGAGCTTGACATGTCAGCTCAGGCACTCGGTACACAGCCGAATTTGTCCATGGCTTGATTGACTGTCCGGAAATCGCGTTCTGTTGGTTGGATTTATCACGCTGCCAGTCCTCATCGTTCATGTATCATCCTCCTCTTGCTCGTCGTCGCGGACTAGTCATGTCATTCTTGTGCGGGTGATGGGCGTGGGCGGCTAGAGTCGTCGTCGGTGAGGTTGGAGTCATGATCAGTCCGGTTGATCGGGTGTCGCACCTCGAACGAAATCGGCGTCCGGTGACTAATGGTGAATCCCAGGATGCTCTTCTATTGAATCCCAGGATGCTCTTCTGGTGAAGGTGGATACGCGGTCTGTGTTAAAAGCCCACTCCCAACGGACTGTGATGCGGTGGGGCAACGCATGACGCTTGAGACCCCAAGGGACAGCGGAATCAGACACGTGTTTCAAGAAGGCTATCGTACTGTTGTCTAGTCTCAGCGTAGGTCGGCCGTTCGGGCGCGCCGAAGTGTTGTGGCGAAGGTTGCATATGGTAGGTGAAGAGCACTAGCAGCGGTCGATGTGCGAGTCGTTCATGTCGGTTTTGGGTACGATCAGGAAGGGAGATGCGGCGGCCAATGCAGTATGCGGATGCGACATCCGAAGATCGGAGGGCTGGTTGACAGGAACGGGTGTTGCTTTTTTTTGCGCCTGCTTAGCCACTGGCGGCTGCGGCAGGGACGCCGTGATGAGCTGGTCGGTAAAGCACATATCATCGTCTCGTTGAGGTCGCCATAACGAGCTTCGGACGCTGTGCGAGTATTAGAGACTCAAGGTGTAGCCTAGCGAAAGCTGTCGGGGCTTGATCTGATGCTGTCAAAGGCTAGTGAAGCGGAAGACGTTTCCCCTATACCTGTGCGCCCGTGCTGTAGATTTCGATATCATGGAAGACAAGTCGTACTTCATCCAATCTTGCCCATTCTGCAGAAAGTGAGCGTTCTATCAAACTTTCTTGGTGTGCTTCTAAACTATCACTCTTTTCTACAAATTTGCACCTATAACAGTAACAGAGAATCGGCCGATTTTTACTAGAGTGCGCAAGAATCTGCCTAATTTGTCCAGTCTCGATGTTCGAGGCTTGAGCTTGCAAAATCCGAAGCCGTCTTGGCGACTCATGCGCTTGACACGTCGTTGATCAGAGGAAGACCCGAAATACCGTTCCAACCATGTCAATTCGTTGAAGTCGCCAAGGCTGAGCGCGTCTCGTCACGCGCCCGTTCTCCATCCTACTTGCAAATACAGACTCTCCGTCCTCCTCACAAATACCCCAACCATCGTCGTTCGCTATATTTTGACACTGTCTCAACTTGGGGTCTTGTTGTCGAACTTGTCAGTATTCTCTTCAGGGAGAGGACAGGTTTTGCGACCGGACTTTGGGAGTGACTTGGTACGAAAGCTAGCGACTGCGTAGCAATCCTCGATTCCTCCCTCTCTCTACACACCTTTGACCAGTCCCTGAGCGCTGCGAGATTTGGCTGTACACTTTTGTTACCAAGGTCTTGTAGCCGGACTTGTCACTATTCTCTTCCTTCCAGGGAGGACAGGCCTTGCGACCGGACTTTGCTAGCGAAAGCTGTATGACTGACGTTCGCGACTCTTCTTTCATCTTGCTCAGCCTCGTCTCTATCATTCAGTTTTTCCCTCTTCTCCATCATTTTCGACCTCAATCTTTTGCCCGTATACATTACATTTCCAGAGTCAAGGCTGCTCTCCATTGATTCAAACAAAGCCTGGGCGGGTGGGAATCCGACTCGTCGGGGCATTGGTAGTTTCCTCTTTTGTTCGAACTTTTACTGTTGACATGAGTACAGTTGAGAAGACATCCTAGAAGGTCCGAAAGGCGGCATATGTTCGTCCTTCAAACTCTCCTAACGGTTGCAATTGTACTGTGCACTTCTTGTATACGACATGCGGCAACTCGACGCAAGCTTCCCTTCTTGTCCAGTACGCAACCACGTTCGCTGGGGCTGATGAGACTGCACGACTTGTCATTCTTTCCATCTCTCCAGGCAACACCCGAGCATGTCGTATGTCCCTGAGTAGCGGAGACGATTTGGTACCACCGCTTGTGCTTCCCCACGTCCCGAGCACATCAGTCAAGGCATCCTCGGACGTCTTGACGCTCACCATCACGCTCAAGACATTCGGCATTGTGCTGTATCCTTCTGAGATCGCAACCTTTCGCCCGGCCAACAGCTATGATGATGCCGACTTTGAGGCTTTTATCAACATCTGCCAATCAACAGAGGTCCACCTCCATTTCGCCAGAGCTCAGTTTGGATTTGGTGGCGCAAAGGATCCGAGCGATCGAGTGCAGCTGAGGCAGTTCATTGGCGACTTCAACACGAGTCAAACACTGCCAGCCGACTACGACCTTGTCTCTGCTGACAACGGCAAAGGTCTGCGTGAGGGAACATGGCGGATCTTCCTGTCGCCTTCGGCGCTACAGTCACCGACACAGGTTCCAAGGAAGAGGCGCTGGTTGTGTATGAGCAATTCCCACTCTAAATCAGCCTATGGTCGTCTTGCTAACTCTCCCCAGCCTCGAGTGTCGAACCTGACAACGTTACCGCTCTTCCACGTTACAACGATGCTCTGTCAAGAACCCCACCTCCTTACTCTCCGACCGAGATCGCCACGCCTTCTCAAGACCCTGCACTGAGCTTGCACACCTCCAGTTTCAGCATGTGTCCACTCGCCATCAAGCCTACCTTGTTCAAAGCAGCTCCAGCAGCCCCATCCCTAGAGGGCGCGCTACTTGCCAGCAAGGCCGAATCCATCGCCCAAGATGGCCCGCCAAAGAGTTCTCGAGAGCCTGCAGACGACACTCTGCAGACAGACTGCCGTACTGAAGAACGCATCCAAGCGCTGGTCAAAGGCATGTTCACAACCGAAGTCGAGGCACGTCTCGGAAGTATTGTCGAGCGCGTCTTGCCACGCCTCACAGAGCAGGCCTACGCACGGGTGATAGACCCCCTCTACGATCAGTTCTACACCGACTGCGAGGCGGCCGAAGCGGCCATGCAAGAGAAAGTGGACGAAGGCGCGGATGAGGTCAAATCAGCGACTTATGACGGTGTAAAAGAACTGGAGGAGTGCAGTAAGAGATGCATAACCAAGTCAAGATTGCGCTACATACGCTATTCTGAGCTAATGGAGGAAGAACGGACAAGCTTTATGGAAACTGTCGAGGACGAATCGGAGAAGTTTTCGCGACTTGCCAAGTCCTACAGGTCACTTGTAGAGCAGCAGCAGCAGGGGACACGATCTGCTCAGATGACAGACACGACTGTCAAGAAGAGGTTTAGCTCCGTATAAAGCTAACCAGAAGCCACGCTTGCCTTTGCGATTACTCATTCGCAAATCTGTACGTTATATGATGACACGTACATCAATCTTCCTTGCCATAGCTCAAGCCATGATATCTAGAACTCTCTCTGTTTTCCCATCCTTGCCCCTTCTTCATTCTTTACACGTTGACCTCGTCTTGTTGCGCGGTCTCGGCTTTACTCCACTACGAATCACCATACTACATTCTATACAGTAGCAATGGAGCCCATTTTCTAGCTGTGATTCCAGTGCATTGACCTCTCGAATCGAGAAATGTCAAACACGACAATTTCAAACACGTTGACGATTTCACCACTACCACCAATAATTTTACGGCACGGCCTCCTGGAATCATCGTGGTGTTCTTGGCTGCCCTGAGAGTCCGCTACACAGAGGAAAGATGCATCTGAGAGAATGGAGAGTTTGCGTGATCCCTGCCCCTCCCACTGTACGATCTGAAAACAGTTAGGGATAAATATGCTCGGTCATAAGGTGATTTTCGTCCTAACCAATAGATTGGTTGGCTAGTTGATTCTTGTAAGCTATTCGCAGTCTCGTCGTCTGTATGAGCTATCCAAAACATTTCCTAGTCTGCGTTCGCTGCTTAGTCTCAAGTCTCATCTGGTAAAAACCCCATACATACCGATTTGGCAGATATCTGGCGTCAATCCAATCGTCAGATACCATTCCGGATCGTTGCACTTCATTCTTGGATATCGTCCGCGTTTGCACATACATGGAATATCATGACTGGCCTAAACTTGCGATGTTCCATGGGACTTTTCTGTTACAAGATTTGAGGGATCAGATGGAACATGTCAAGATCTGGAGTGGTCTGCATCCGAGATACCATAGGAGAAGACTCTTTGGATCACTGCTTTTGATTCGAGTGGTTGAATTATCGTTCTACAGACATTTCTTCTATTAAACTTTTTTTCACCATCTAGGAATGCAAGAATTCGATTACAAAAGCTTTCTTGTTGGCCTGCATGAGATCGCCGACCAGCTACCGGGGACACTCCGCTCCTTAGAAGGTCTTTCGCCAAGACCCATGTGCTTCTATATTAGTGACAACCATCGAGGAGCTGGGAAGAAGATTCAAGATTCGGAGATCCGGCGAACTCTGATCGAGACTGTATTGATTTAGGAAAATTCATTTGATATCTCTGTATATACACGCCAATACCACTTCGTCGGCGGTTTCATGGAGTTCACTACCTTCTCTCCAGATCGCGAAGGTGTTGGACTTAATCAGGAGGTCGATAAGCTACTTTAGGCTTTCGATTCCAACAATCCAGGCCCAGAGACGCGTCAGTTGTCGACACCGGACCAAGCACGAGCGACCACTCGGAGTAGCACACGTTCAAACTTCACGTTAGTGTTGGGATGATGCGCGTTTCGCAGCTCGCGAGGTGCGGTGTTTGAGCTGAATGTCCTGTCAAGATTAATGTCGAATGTCATTTCCCCAAGGCACTGGTATCGATAGCGAGAGTGAAGGTGAAAACATCAATGTCCTGGCATACTGCATGACGGGAGAAGATTGCCGAAGAAAAAAAAAAGAACTTTAGCTAGAGCTCTTCTTCAGGCGCCGTCGTCGTCGTTTTTTACATTCTTGAGAGTGACCTCCTCTAATCTTGGGAAATCCAAGTCATCAAACAGTACATGAAAGGATATGCTGACGATTGTGAGAAGTCAAGGACACTAGAAGTACAGTTCTGACAGCGAGCTCGCGGCAGCTCCGCAATAGCTTTAGTTATGATATCGTTACTACACACAGTCCCATAGTGGCTTTGTCATAGCGTGTCGTTGGCAAATCTGGTCCATGTGCTATGTACACACGCGCAACGAGCTAGATCTGCGTTGTCGAAACTGAGGATACAATCGCCCCAGAGTCTCTTTTGGGGTTTTGGGCTTGTCTAGGACTGCCTTGATAGATTTCTAGACCACTGTAGCACCAAAGATGTGTCGCGGCGGTTCTTTAGTTGCTTACGCCCTGTTCCGGGTGGCTTCCTTCGCGAGCTTGTCCACCTCATTTCCATACTACAAGACAGGTGAGAGCCGGTGTCTAGCTGAGACACGTGATATAATCCATGCTAAGTGATAACCTAATCTATCTCGAGACCCACACCTTCGTCTTCTGAACCCTCAAGTAAGAGGTTTTACTGATAATCCTACCCACAGACTTCATCACCAACGATTAGTCTGTCGAGCCTTGGGGTTCGTCAGCTTGATCCTAGTAAATGATTATAGTTGTATACGTAGGGTAGGATCAGTCACAAAGTCCTATCAGTTGTAGGCAGTAGAGCCAGGAAGTCAGTATAAATCACGTCTTTTGGGCCTGGCTGGTTCTTAAACTTGTAATACTGGAGTTACTGGCACTGCTTCAACCAGCTAGTGTTATGTAAGATGTGGGAGTAAGGTCGTCTGCAACAATTGTCAAACCTTGTTGCAAGCTCGCACTCCATACTTCCCTTTTCATGAAACACCTTCTCGCCAATACGGATGGGCCAGCACTTGGTCGATAGTCACACGGGCTGTAGGATCGAGATTCGTCATCCCAGAGAGCATGTCCAAAGCCGTTTCACCCAAGTCCTCACCCCAGACCCTTAATCTAAGATTGAATTGTTCCTCTACCTTTTCCTCTGCCATTCTTGATGCTAGCCGTAGAGCAGACCTCCATTTCTCATCCTTGATTTGCTGGTAGAGGGTTTCTGGAACTGGACCGAAGTAACAGAAGTGATTTGTTATTACTTCTTGCTCTGCTGTGATGCCTGCCTTCACGAGGTTTTGGTAATCGTTCAATATGAGAAGTTCTCCTCCTCCTAGGGCATAGATATACTGTGGGTAGGAATTAGACGCGTGACTGCGCTTTGAACGTATCTAGGACTTACCACTAGCCCTAGGGAATAGATGTCACATGCTCTTGTGGATAGACTCGCCTGTCCTTCGGGGCTTCGCCACATGGCATTGCCCACAGCGTATGGCGTAAGACGAGTCTCGCCTTCTTTGAGCTTACAGGCGATGTCAAAATCACCTAGTGCCACGTTTGTGACTATTTTATTGCCCTCGCTGTCGCGCGTCCAGTCAACTAAGATGTTGTCTGGCTTGACATCTTCCGAACCAGTCAGCTTGGAAGTACATTGAGCAGCGCGCAAGACAAACCAGCATGAACCCAATCCTTCGCATGAAGTTCTCGAATTGCCTCCCCGATACCTCGCATGATCTTTAATCGTTCCTCCGGTGGAAAAGCCGGATCACCTTCGATCAAAGCAAGCAGGGTATCTCGAAAATAAGGATAGACAAGTATCGATTCTTTGCTGTTGCAGTCTACATGCATGCGAAGCCTTTGGGATGATGGAAAGTCATCGGCGATGCGTCGAGATAGATCGAAGAAGTGTTCCGATACACGTTTGAAGATGAAGCTCTTGTCTGCGGATCTGCTTAGCTAATTAGAGCATGCTCATCTTTCTCTATACAATAGGACGGACTCGGCTCTGAATATGTCAAACCTGTTGTCCTAAGGATGCTGTCTGAGCACTTTGCCAGTAGTATATATGCGACCAGAGTCGCCAGCGATAGTCGAATTCATTCTGACACTTGAGACTCGTCGAGGTAAGTACACGTTTGAACAAGCAGCGCAGTGTCGTCGCAACATCGGACAGAAGTACGACAAAGTGTAGCCCGACATACGGTGTCGGAAGATGTGATGATGACACAATGAGGAAGAAAGGCTAGGAGATTAAGCGCTTTCAGACTGGTGATGGCCAAAGATCTTAACCAATTGGATTTGGCGCCGGCGTTTTACGTGCAATGGGGCTGAGCAGGGTCTCACGCTAGTTAGAATCCATTCGTCTCCATCGACTTACATTATCAACACTAGAGTGGTTCATAAATGAAACCTCTTAAAATTGGCTCTAATTTTAAGTTTATTTTAAGTGCTTTAAAACTAGTATAGCTACATGTTAGTTTCATGTAAATTTCGTTTTAATTTTAAGTCCTATATAGCTACCTCGTCGTCGCTATAGAGCTCTTTAATATCGACGTATTTAGCGTCTTTAACCGGTAGTTCTTTAAAGTCCTAATGCTTCTTCTAGCTCTTAAGACACTCTACCATCTCGACGTGTTTAAAGCTAATCTAAGCCCTATCCTAAGGTATAGCGCGTTAACAACTACTAAAGACCCTCTCTAACTTAGTAGACATCGGGTTAGCTAAGAGGACATTAATAGCTATTTACGCGAGGTTTAGATACTAACGCTACTACTAAGCTTCGAGCTACTATTATAGAGGGTTATTAATAGCGAGTAGGTTACCGTTAACAAAATAATTAAACTTATCGGTAACCTTCTTAATAAGGGTAATCGTATGCTTCTAGTCTTTAAAGCCTTATCTAGCCTAGGGGAAATTTAGTATAGCTAGTATAGGTAGAGAAGGTTTATAGTATTATCTCTTATATAGAGTTCTTACTACCTATTAGGCCTTCTTAATCTACTTATCTAGCTAGTAGTAGTTAACGTATATAGATTAGTAGGATAGGTAGAGAAGGATAGTAGACTAATACGCGGGTATACGGTCGTTTATTACGTATTAGGACTCGTAAATATAGCGGCTCGATTATAATATAGTAAGGAAGGAGGTATTACTAGTATGCTTAATAGTCGCCTCGTCGTAGTAAACCCTAAGGTAGTCTATTATAATAATAACCTAGGATAGTTAGTAGGAGCTAGATAATAAGGCGTATAAGATACTAACCTACTCGAGCGTTAACTCGTCGCCTTTAGTCTCTTTAGTAAGTACTAGGAACTACTTTAAAAAGTCGTATATCTTCTAGATAACTAGCTAGTCCTCCTTATAAAGCGCGAACTTCCTTAGCTCTAGATACTTCTACTACTACTTAGATAGGGTCTCGTAATATGTAAGCGCGCGCTTAAACATATAGTAGTAGCTATTCTAGCGAGTAGAGTTATTAGTAATAAGAATAAGGCTAGTAAGTAGCTTAAACTTCTACATAAGGCGACGGGTACTTTTAATAGTCTTTATTAAGTACTTAAGTAGGCGAACTAACTAATCTACTACCTAACTAGTATTACTATAGGCGATAGCTATAGTAACGTTGTCTAGATTCTACTACTTTGCTTTCTTAATTACTTCCTTAGTCGTATAGTTCTAGAAGGCTTATAGGATAAGGTTATTTTAATAGCTAAAGTAACGAGTCCGGTATTAGATAGGATCCTAGTCGATATCGATGCTCTTAAGAAGCGTTAAAAGCTCTACTATTATAGTATTGTTATATGTCGCATTATCTAATATAATGTAGCTAGGGTTCTTAATGTCGAAGGACTTAATAGTCTTAAAGAGATAAGGCGTAGTAAGCTTACCGGCATAACTATTAGGTAGGTTATATAGATTTAGGAGTGCTTTACTTAACCTACTATTAGGTATAACCTATTAACCGGTTATAGCAAGTAATTCTAGGTTGCCATAATTAGAGGTCTAGCTGTTAGTTATAAAGTGGATCTAGGACTATAACTACGTAATAGCCTTACGAAGCTAATCCTACTAAAGATAATAGAGTCGTTCGATATGCCTAGCGACGGTAGTATAACCTTTAATTAGGACATTAGTAGTAGTAGAGTTAAACATAGTAAGTAGCTAATAGAACTCTAGATACTCGATAAGCGGAAGGGTAGGTAGTTATAAGTAATAAGAGTAACTAGAAGCTCGTTAGTAGCGTTAGCATCGACTAAGTTCCTAAGCTAGTTTTAAAGGGTAACTTCCTCCTATTTCTTTAACCTCTTACCGCCGAGTAGCTTATTAATAGGACCGATAATAGGCTCCGGCGATGTTAAGAGCTTATTGCTATAGCTATAAAGGTAATCTCTAATCTACTAGTAGTTTATAGTATTCTTAGGGCATCGGGCGTAGTACTAGATCCGCTTAGTTTGTTTCTTCGCTAGCTTATTACTATAAGGAGGTCTTAAGTAGCTAAATAGCTCCTTACCGTCGCCCTTTATAACACGCTCTTTTAGTTACTTCTAGAAGCTTACTTATAGTCGAAGAACATCCGTAGTAGTATTATTAGTAGCTAAGGAAACCTCGGCGGTATTAGGTAAATACTCGGGTATAATCTAAGAGGGTATAGATATAGGAGGGGTAGGTAGTAGAGGTATAGTAGCTCTATAAGAGGTAGGTACTATCTTCTTTTAACGTTTAGTAGGTAGTAAAGGAAGTAGTTTAGAGTCGGATTCTTTATACTTAGATATAGCATATATAGACTTAGTATTACCCTTAGAGTTCTAATACTCTACTTAAGGAATAATAGTCTTCCTCTTACCTATATTACGTATGCTATAACGAAGTAATAACTACTACCTTATAGCCTTACTTACGTATAAGAGCTAACTATTAAGACATTAAAGGAAGGGGTTAGTTTAAGACTTAGAAACTCCTAAGTCTTAACTAGCTACTATTAGTGCTTATATATAATCCATTATATAACTAAAATAGAGGGTATAAGGCTATAGAAGGGAAGAAAAGGGTGTATTAAGTACGACGGGAAAGGCCTTCTATACGTGTCTAAGTATTAAAAGATTATAGATGTAAGTAAGGTTTAATATCTAAAATTATATAGACTCTTTAGTGTATTAGTTAATATAGTACTTAGGTTAATATAGTTTACTTTAGGAGTTAACGCGCGCGCTACGATAAGTAGCTAATAACGCTTAGGCGTTAGTTATAAAGTGTAACGGATCTTATAGCTCTAATTAGCTAGATCTAATCTCCGAGATAAGATCTACTACGCCGATTAGTAAAGTTCTTATCGCGTTTATAAAAGCTTTACGCGTTGCCCCTAGTAAAGCTTAGCGTAGCGTTAAGCGAGCGCGTAGTTTGCCCTTAAGTATCTTACTTAACCTATAGTCGGATTTTAAGGCTTTAGGTGCTAATAGGTTTACCCTACTCTTAGATTAGTATACCGTAATAAGAAGGTTAAAATAGACGATTTTAGCAATTAAAACACCTTTAAAACCTTAAAACATGTAAATTAGTGATTTTAATGCTATTTTAAAGAAATAGTTAAAATAATTAAGCTAGAAATGTTAGTTTTAAGGATTTTTTTTAAAATTGGTTTTATTTCTAAACTACTCTACTACTACCCGGCGTAATAGAAAAAGCGACGACTAAGTAACTACCTATTCTCGAAGGGAGATAGTATAGAGTAATTAAGTAGGCATAATAGCTCTACGGTACGTAGGATATTACTAAGACGTCTTACGTTTAACGTAAAGTGCCTATAGGCCTAGTTCTACTCTAGAGCTTTAAAGTATTAGTCTTTAATAGATCGGGAGTATAATTTTAGCCTAGTTTATTAAGAAATTATAGCTTTTAGAAGTTCTCTACGGTTATAGTTAATTCGACATAGCTACTTTATAGAAATTCTGCCCCGCGTCTAAGGCGATAGTCCCTAATTAGATATTATAAGACGTTAACTAAGTTAAGTAATAGTTAATAGTTCTAAAGAGAGATAATATCCTACGTAAGGCTACCTAGATTTTTAATCTATAAGCTTTTATATAAATCTTCTATATACTTCTCGTATACTCTAGATAGCGCTTAGAAGTCGTTACTACTATATTTTAACTTATCTAGTAGAGTATAAGGTCATTCCTATAGCTATTATAATAGTAGCTAAATTTTTACCTCTTAGTAGTACCTTAGTAGTCGTAGCGTTTAAGTCTTATATCTAGTAGGGTGCCTTTCGTTCTAGTTTCGTAACGCTTAGCGCCTCTTAGAAAGTGTTACGATCCTGCTAATAATAGGGTCGCGTAGCCTACTCTATTATTCTCCGCACCTTAGCGGAATAGAGCACTCTATATAGAGACGCCATCTGCTCTACTCTACTCTGCTGCTCTACTTAATAGAGCATAACAGAGCATATAGAGCAACATGCATACACTTATTATCTATTAAGTATATAGGTAGGTAGGCCTTTACTAGGAAGTCCTACGTTTAACTTAATTAGTTATTCTAATAGTCCCTTTAGTATACACTACTATATACTACCTTCTTCTACTTGTTTAATACTCCTCTTTACGAGTCTAACCCTATAACTAGTGATTCTCCTCGAGAATAGTTAGCTATAATAGAAAGTTTCTAGCTATTCGTTCTCGAGATAATTAACCTTATAGAGACGCGATCTTACTACTCGATCTCGTTCTAATCCTATTTATTCTCGTCTTCTTTAGTAGTTAGAATGGATGTACTAGATAAAAGTAACTTACTACCTAATACCGACGCGCCGACACTACGCGGTTATAAAAGAGGTACGTAACTATCCTACGCTAATAAGATCCTTAAGAAACTATATCCTAATTTAGCATAGGGAGAACCTCGATTAAGAGTGGAATAGTAAAGCGAGCCTAGGACTCTTAGCCCCTAGATTCGGGTCTAGTACTAGGGTCTATTAGTAATTTAGTAACAAACGCGTTACCTATATAGGAAGCTATAAACAATTCTAATACTACCCTATTTGCCTTACCTAGTCTAGTATTATCTAAGGGTAAGGAGACTTATATATAGCATATAAGAAATGTTTTAAAGTCTTTTAAAGATGGTCTTACTACGCATAAAATTTCCTCGAAGATTATGCCATTTCTAAATAAGAACATTAATTAGGATAAAGTAAGGGGCGCGGTTAGCGCCGTACTAAGCTCTAGTTCTAGAGGTAATAAAGCTATCTTTAAGAAACGCTCCCTAAACGAAGCAAATAAGACTATATAGGCTTTAAAGTAAGTCGAACCTAGTAGCTCTTTATACCTAATAGACGTATAGTTAGAGGAGAATTTTGTTACTTATAGATCTAAAACTATAGTAGTTATAGCTACTCCTTAAGGGCATAGACTAGGCGAATAGCGTAGTATAACTAACGACCGTATCCCTAAACGTAAGGATTAATTAGCTAAAGGAAATCCCGAGATAATTAAGGACGACGCTACGATGCTTTTAGATATACACTCGGCCGAAACTACTTAGATAATTAACGTAATTATAAGCGTAGATCGGGTTCTATATACCGGCGTACTAGACAAACTAGCTATAGTACTAGTAGTCGAGTTAAGCTAATAGCCTTATCTATACGAGCTATAGTAGACCTCCCTAACCTTGGTCGATTAGCCGGAAACGCCCTTAGCCCTCGATTCTTAGCCTTCTAATTACCGCGAAAGTCCTTAGGTCGCTAGTAAACTCGTCCTAACCCCTAGGCTTATAGTAGAAGGTTCTCCTATCCCTATAAGCTAACGTATCGCTCTCGAGGGGGAAGTTATAGAGTTCCCCCCGAGGATAACGTTATTTAGCGGGTGCCACTAGCTTGTACGCCAAGCTTAGCATCATGGGGGCTACAACCAACGCATTCCTACACCTTAGAGACTGCTAACTACATGGTCCCATCCCCGACGCAGCTATAGGATCTTAACGAGACTAACAACACAGACCGGATCCAAGATACGTCTAGAGATCTATTGGCGACCCTTACAGAGCTAGATCAGTTAGACATGGATGATCTATATGCTACGTATGAGTCGTTAGAGGACGGAAACATAGCGTCACTACTCGGATCTACTGCAGCTTGTGATCCACGATTTGCAACCATAGACTTCGCGGACAATGTTATGCAGTCGAACTATGAATTGATGGATTGTCTGCAAGATCTGTAATGCTCGGCGGTGGGCGTTTGGGGAGGGCATAGAGGCAGTAGTGGTAGAAGGGGCGAGTACAACAAGATTGGTCATTTGGCGATCTTGTTGGAGGAAGAAGCTGAATATATCGATATCCAGATGCTTATATAGGCCTCAATTCTATATAGAACCTCCAGAGAAACCGTTCACGCCCGAGGAAGACGCTCTGTTAGGGTACCTGAAAATGAAACGGGAAGGTAGCGCATCCAAATTTGACTTAAAGCCCATTCGGACCTTAACACGGGCATCCATCCAAAGATTGACTCAAAGTCCTACCTCAGCCTTCACTTTAGACTTCCAAGCTCTGAACGAGCAATTTGGCATGCTTGCGGTACCCAGAAAGGCTGGCCATGCCCTAGATGACATTAGATGTGTGTTTGCCGACGACATGCATCACTTCGAGGTCCACATGGTTGGAGAAGCTGGAGTAGTTGGAGTATCTGTGGGCATAGATCCATCAGCCGTATGGGCAGCTCATAAAATGCATAAGTCAACACGAACACGAAAACAAGCCGGGTTCGCCGTTTGTCGCACGCATTGCTTGTCGCACGCATTGCATTGCTTGTCGCACGCATTGCATTGCTTGTCGCACGCATTGCATTGCTTGTCGCACGCATTGCATTGCTTGTCGCACGCATTGCATTGCTTGTCGCACGCATTGCTTGTCGCACGCATTACTTGTCGTACGCATTACTTATCGCTCATTACATGTGTTGCTCGTCGTTGATTGTCGTAAACCCTAAGCGTGACTTGGGTAGGTGGGAGCCTAGGAAGTTCTTTCACGCAAGCCATCTCTCGGCGGCCCACTGCCTCCAGATAGCTCTCGACTGTTCTCCCTGCAGGCTAGATCAGTACTGACATGAGCATCTACTGACCGTACAGTGAACCTACATGGATCTCTGTCGAAAGTCACAGATTGCCGTCCGTCATCGACCCAGTCCCGGCCAGTAATCGGACCCAAAGCAAACCTTTCGTTCGCCGAGGTGCCGTGTGTCAGGCCCGTCAATGGCAGACGTAGATGCTCAGGAATGTCAGAGGCGTAGTACACGCTGCCGTAGTTTCCGTACGAAGCAGATGACCACGCTGTTTGGAATCGCACGATGTCTCTGACAAGGGCAAATCGCTTGTGAAGCTCAAGCTTAGGCCATACTGATTCAAGGGGTATACCCGCGGCCTTTTCCATAATGATGTATTCAGCCCCGACGGGAGTGTCTTCGGCATGGCAGCACCATGTATAGACCTTGGGTACCGGGGTTTCCAGATGATGTGCATGATGTTCATGGTAGCGACCTCGCTTGCCGTTGTAAAATGAGGTTGACCGGCGTTGGGGTTCGGGAATTTTGCGGCAACCTGTGCACCGTTGTCCATGGTGAGCAGTAAGGCTTTATTATGCATACCATCTGCGAGCTTCTCGATATGAACACATTCTTTTGAGCCAATTGTACTAGCTGCTATTCTCGCTAGTTCGTCTACATTGAACCGAACGTATCGAGCAGCCATTTCAAGGGCTTCGTTCTGAAAAAGTCGTCACCGGGCGAATCGGTAGAAACTCTCGTTATCGTACATCGAGGCTACAGAAGGTCAGTGCTATTATCGCGCGAAGTTTCGTAACAAGACGCCGATACATTGGAAAGGCACACGCAGCCGAGGTGCAGCATCGCCGAACAAGCGCTTCCCTACTTTGGTGGAAGTATGACGTGAATATCTCGGCGCCTGGGGGATCATGCAGATGGGTGGAGTGAGGAGACGACCTGATATTCTTTTCCGATTCATCACAAGCGCTACACATGCTTTGTCGAGTATGTGCTGTTCTTTGTGATATTGTTGGAAAGTGACGTGAAGCGCGGCGTTGACTGCGATCAACCATGAGATCACGAGAGAGTTTATCCATGAGATCACATGCGTCAGGCTTCTTATATTCTTCTGCTAAATGGAGTCTTGTACGAGCTAGCCTAAAGCAACCAGAGTAACGTGCGGGTCAGCTAGCTTATATGTGTTCTTCGCGCTCAAGAGGGCACCGCACGTAGAGAAGCGCCCTTCCCAACAAGTTGCTTGGTGTAACATAAAAGGCCTTTCTCGTTTCATAATCCCTTCGAAACAAAAATGAATGGACGGTTATCTCGTTGTCTTGCGTAGCTGGCATGACCATATACGCGCCCGATGCCGTTCAACAGCACTGAGTGAATCAGCAAGTATTGACAACATGAAGAATAGATATCACAAACCTCGACATATGGGTAATTAGGAAAAGTGTCCGAAGGAGAGTAGTAGCACTATCGAGCCATGTATTAGTGAAAGCACTGCACTTTCGGATGGAGTAAATACCGCGGTGATACAGCTCTAAAGGCGCAGAAGTTAGCGAATCAAAGTTACTTGGACGTTTTGACCTTCACTTACGCCACCTCCCTGGCCAATGGTGTTCTCCATGCACACGTGTTGCGTTCCTCCGACGGTGCAAATCTGCGGATCAGAAATATCGCAAACACCGCAGAGAGTGGTTTCGTCGTCACACGGGCCTGAGCCGCAAACGCCTTCCGACTGAGCAGTGGCGGATACGATGATCGCGCCTATAGCGAAGAGCAAAGTAGTTTGAGAAGGCAAAATCATGGTTGACTGTAATGGTGTTCGATCAGAATTCTCGTTGGATTTGAATGGAAAAGTGATTGATATGTGTCGAGATAGTCCGCCATTTATAGAGCTAGACTGCCATCATCTCAAAAGATCCCCAATTTTACAACATTGGGCTCTGGTAGAGTTGAGTCTTAGAACTTTCGTCAAAGAAATGGTTCTCCGACGTTGATTCGTCGAATACACTAGTTCGTTACCTCAAAGTACCTGGAGCCGCCTGCTAGTAAGCTACAGACAGCTCGCCACCATGATATATCATCATAGTAATGAAAAACTGACGGGTCTGGGTATATTTCGTATTGTCTTGTAGTTTCATTGCCATTCTATGGAATTCAGCAGTACTTTGAGGTCCTAATAACTAGCTCTTCGGTACGACACTCATTCGCCTCTTGGTAACAAGAACCTCTTCTTAAGTCAAGCGAGGCAGCCTGTTCCTGTTCTTACTGATAACACTTTTGCATCTCGATATTACTTGTTCTACAATACTCCTAAGAACGTCTCTCATTGTAACAAAAGATATGAGACTCTCGACAACTATTCTTGCAGCACTCTGTATCACAGTAGCAACCGCAATGACTATCAGGAAGCGAGATTCCGGAAACTGTCAGCTTGTCGGAAATTACGTGAGTGTCTTGCTCTATCTACAAACTCACTGCTTTTTGAACCTGAACGATGAACATAGGGATACTGTTATACGGCAATCCATCCCGCAGGTGTACCCTGCAATCCGAACTCATCTGGCTGTCTCGAACCGGGTGGGGTGTGTAGCATTGAAGGCGACGGCGCGGTGGCTAGCTGCAGCTAGTCTAGTCTAGGCGTAATATCCTCACACGAAGAGAAGTAGATGCTCATCTTATCTACCAAATACGCCAGACCCCGTCTTTTGCTCTACTAGCATCCTGTTGTAACTCTCCAATCGATATCCCCCCAACCATCAGATTTCCAAGCAGTCTATCTGTTTCTTCCATGACCGCACGTACAGTCTCAATATTTCCCTTCTTCTCAAAAGCCTGCACGATCAACACCGTGCTATCCTCTGCAGACCTATTATCTAGAATAGCAAAAGCGTTCAGGTCGAAGTTGGAATCAGTCTCCCTGACTAATTTCTGAAGTAATTTGAAGCAATCTTCTGCGTTCTTTCCTTCAAACGGCGGTGGCAAACGAGTACGATTTGTAGGGAGTTTAGACGGTTCTGTGTATGTCTTTTGGAGGTCATCGATGATGACAACTATGAGTTCGCTCTGTTGTTTCCTTTCGAGGTTCTTTTTGATGAAATTGTCGAGAAACTTGTAGTTGTTAGTACTTGTGATCTTCTGCTTCTGCAAACATGCTATCTTGCCTCTGAGCTAAGATCTGCTGCGCAACAAATCGGCAATAGACACATTGTCGCAAAGTCCAGGGTGTCTTGACTAAGTCGTGCAGTTGACGTTAAAGGTAGCACGGGTGGAGACGTGCTTTAGAATCACAGGAAGGTTTGTAAAAATACGCAGATAATCTTTGTCATTACATGATTATATAAGGCACGACTGCATAGATCGGCATGCCGTACTACGTCAATGACGTAGGTGTAAATTCGCGCTATAACGCGTCTACCAATGGAGTCACCCGAACTCTTACAGTTGCAAAAGCTCTAATTAAAATAATCTGTACCTTGTACATACTTAGATAACAAAATCGCTCCGATATACTATCTTCAAAGCCCAACTCACCGTAAACCCCAGACTCTACCTACATGACTAACAGTGCCTTGGCCTCTTCTAGACTTGTAGCATTTCGCTGAAGCTAGAGCACCATATGTGTTATAGACATGCGAGACATGAAACAGTAGTACAGCGGGCGAGTATGCTTTTAGAATTTTTGCTAGAAGAGAAACAGGTATATAAGAAATTAGTGATATCCGTGATAACACCTGTGTCCATAACTCAAACCGGTCAAGGTTGCAGACAGCTAGCCATGGTTCATCACACAGTGCTTCATTTTATATCCTTAGCCGCTCTTGTCAGTGGTATCACTTTTACCCTAGACTGTTCGCAGGTCGCCCAGCCTTGCAATAACGATTGCTATGGAGTCTATGTCTTCGCAAAGCCAGGCGAGCTGAACTGGAACAAACCATTGGCCGAGGACACGGCGGCTAGGCGCAAAGCTGCTGGATGTGACCCAAATCCTTGTGATGGCAGTCAATCTTTCCTCGGGGACGGCACGCGTACAAGTTGCGATGAATATCCTTTCGCTTCTACTGATGAAGGCGGAACCTCATCCATTCTACGATGCACGGACAAAGATCAGAATGTGCAAGAAGGCAGTCTGTTAAGTGGATTCCTTTCAAGATCCACAGCAAATGGGGGATGCGGCAGGTCGCCTTGTACATTTACAATGGCTTTTACGAACGTTGGAAATTCGTAAGCAGGCATCCTCATGAATTGATTGGACTACCTTGAATTGACTAGCAGCAGACCTTTCTGTACGAGCCAAGCTGGTCCCAACGACGGGCAAGAGTTTGAGTATCTTGATGGTGAATATGAACTTGCAAGACGCGGAAGTATGAATCCAGCTATGTCTATCATGCGCTTTCCATCTGCTAACATTATGGTTGTGCTAGCTAACGAGACCATCTTAAGACCTCATGTACCAGACGCCAAGCTCTTCTTCCCTCCTCACCTTCGCCGTGAGTTCCTCTTGGACGATGGTCAGGTGGTCTTACTCGTCACTAGAGACACGGAGAAGTCTTGGGATGAGGAGATCTTTACTACGGCCAATGGCACCGCTAGGGTTGTCAAGGAGTTGAAGGGGATGGAGAAGAGCCCTGCGTTCCGACCTGCTTAGCTGGAGCAAGAAAGCTTCACTGCTTAGCTGCCAAGACTATCAGGCATACCGTTAGACGAGCCGAAAAGGCAAAGATGGGATCATGTTTGACATCAATACGACTTCCTTGAATGCTGTGAGCGCTGTTATCATTCAATCTCACACGTCGACCGAAAGGCACTGTAGTTGATAGCTTTCCATGTTTATGCAAAGCATCTGGCCAACGGTTTTTCTATTTGTTTTTCTCATCATTTGCTTGCAATTCGATCCTGCTACAATGTCATCTATACGACGTTAAAGGTTCTAATTTCTCTCTAGTTATAAAAAGTATCTAAAGCCTAGTAGTATAATAGAGTAATAATAGAGATTATCGACTTATACCTATATGCGAGTATTGCTTTTTAGGATTAGTAAGCTATATAGATATAACCTTAAGCTTATATAAATAGTTCTTACTAAGAATAACGTAGTTATATAGTAATTATAGAAGCTTACGTAGTCTAGAGGAGGAGGTTTTACTTATATATATATGTTACCTATTCTATCTTAAATATAATGCTTACTTACTTACTCGTATATCGACTAGGTAGTACTAATCTACGACTACGCTTCCTTCTTAAGTTACCCTTCCTTTAGATTATATTCTATACGTATATCGCTACGTTTTCCTAGGTTAGTACCGACCGGCCCTTACTAACTATACTACGTATATATAGCTCCCTATAAAGCAACTACTAGCTAAGGACGTTAAGGTCTTAGCTATTCTTAGCCTTTTATAAGTAAATAAGAAGTGAGTTCCTTATATAGTAGGTTAATAGAAGTTCTATAAAAACCCCGAAGCTTACTAAAACTAATAGTTTCCTATTAGCTATTAAGGATAGTTCTTATTTATGTTCTCTATTTTAGGTGTTAGATTAAATGATGTTTAATAACAATTATACACTTACCGTTTACGTTAGTTATCTAAGGCCGATCTTACCTTAATAATAACTACGTAATTCTCGTCGCGTAATAGGAAGTAGCATAGTAGAGGGCTAAGTAGTACCTTATAAGGTATTGCATCGCGGCTAAGCCTTAACTTATAGCCGGATTATAGCTTATATATATTACCTAAACTTATAGTAAGGGACCTTAATAAATTAATCTCCGCGTAAATCTTAGCCCGTAATAATACGAAAGTTAGAGATAGTCCTAGTAGATAAACGAACGGAAGATCTATAAAGCTTTAGCGTTAGTAGTCTCTTAATACTAAGATATTCTAGGGGTGCTTAGCAAAATGCGGATAGTGTAGGTAAAGTATATAGAACTCTATCGCGGACTATTAGTAGCGTCTAAGGAATAAGATACTTCTACGTTGCCGCTAAAGGACTAAAGTGCTATAATCCTATAGCGAGGCGTCCTCCGCTAAGCTAAACGTAACGACATAATAGCGTTAAAAAGCATACCGATTACCTACTCGTTATAACTCTAGTCGCCTTCTCCGTCTCCAATTATGTCTAAGCCATAACTATACCATCGAATCTACCTAACTAATAGCTACGTGGCGTCTTCTTCCCCTCGTCTACGAAGGATTTTGGTAGCGTGTGACATACACAACTTCCCCACGTTGTTATAGCCCTACTTGGCAAAAAGCCCTCTCTTAGCTTCTTGCTGTACTAGGGTAAGCATGCAGAATTGACTCTGCCACTCGAACTTTTGGCGACTAGCAGAGAATAGAATGGTAAGCAAAGGATATTTGTGGTGATAGGACAAATGATGGCCTAAGTCAGCTCTGGTCTAAGATGAATATAGAAATATCCCACCATGTCTACTCGAACTCTCTCCGACAAGGGTTGCCAGGATCCGTGAGTCAGGAATGCGGGAGAGAGGAGAGCTGAGGAAGCCTTGGGAATTTCTTGGTATGCAAGCCTCCACACTTTCGCTGCGGCTGGAATTGTCCACCCTGGCACTTTCAGCAATCAGCACCCGGAACGGGACGCCAGCAGTATGAATAGCGTGGAGTGATGCTCTGGGTCACGTACTCCGCCCCAGCCTACGAACTACCATCTTTGAAAGTCCTTGAACCATATTTGCTTCATTCCGTCGACGCAATCTTTTCAGCCTGTCGCAGCTGCGAATCATTGTACTATTGTTGTGCTGGGTCTACTACTCCACTCTTCAATACTTGCTAGCAGAGTAGACCTTCCAGAAACAGCTACAATCACCTTATATCCTACTTCGAGGCTATCACAACGCGACCAAGAGTCCACGCTCAATCGACCTACGTACGTGGTGGACCAATTTCCAACAACGAGGGAGACTAAAACGATCATAGAGGTGGTAGCAAAGCGTCACGGCAAATTTGTCATACGCACAACGCAGTTACTAGAAACATTGGATTCCCTGGATTCTAGCCCGAGTCTTAAAACGGAAGACACTATGGATGATTGTGATCAATCTGTGCTAGCTCGCGAGACAGTCGATAACAGCAATCGCGAGATCAACACACGTTCTAGTTACTCATTGGAGGAGCTAAACGAAGACAACAAGAGCTGCAAGCTATGCCTTCGTAGCGCTGACGGGGCGAAGCCCTCTGAACTAGACCAAGAAAAGTCACCAACACCAATATCCGAACCTCTAGAAGAGCAAAACGATCTAGAAGCCCTCTCTCTGACTTCGCCCAAGGGGATGTGTGCCTATGCAGGTGCTCAGCCATCTCTTTGTGAGAAGGCTTCGGTATCGCTTGGGGCTCGGTTCAGCAAGGCCGGGACCTCTCCACAACGTCCACCTCCTCAGCTCTCCCTTTGCTGCAATGCCCACCACCGTGATTGTCGGTATCTGGAAGACTGTGACTACTGTGAACACCAGAAATCCAGTGATTGCAAGGAGCAAGTTTTGCCAGAGTGGGTGGTGAGTCGTCATGTGGATCAATGTGCTGGTCCTGGTAGTATCTCAGCATCGATCCAGTCCTCACACAACTTGTTTCAAAACCAAGAGACCGGCCAGTCATATCGAGGTCTGAAAGCAAGTTGTTTCCTTGTTGACCTTGATCTCCAAAAGAGTTTGTGGGAAGCTGTACGGCGGAATGACCTAGTCGGAGTTCGAGCTTTCCTCCAGAAAGGTGCTCTCCCCGATTTTATTGGAGGTCCCAGTACTGCCCGAACACTACCTCAAACACCGCTTTGTGTAGCGGCTTCCAATAACAACCTCGAAATCGTGAGCTTGCTCTTACGCTATGGAGCTGATCCGAATATCGTTGTGCCTGGATCATATTCACCTTTGAGATATTCTTGCTGGACACTCTTACGGAGCGATACAATGAACGAAGAACAGATAGCCCTTCTTCTCTCTCAAGGCGCTAAGATTGGTGTCACAGACGTTGCATGCTATCTTGTCATGGTGGAAGATGTCTACGCACTTGCGCCACGAAATCAGATACTTCCCAGGCGCGTGTTCAATGTCCTGGAACTTCTCGTCAACAACAGTCCCCCAGCTCACACGTGGTTGTTTATGGCACTGGATGCATGCTCTGATAGGCCTTTGATTTGTGTTACGGATTGGCTCAGAAGAAGAGTACGCTTTTCCTCGGCAGAACACGCTATAGATTGTGTCAGATCGGTTTTGGCACTTCCCCGTTCGTGGCGCTTCCGTCGAGCTAGTATCGAGATCCTGCTTGACATGGGAGTCACAGCAAGTGATGTTTTGGACGCGATAGATCCAGGATCTGTGAACAATGCTAACCCTATCAGTGAAGGACAGCGGGAAGAACTGACGAGAGTGGTTCTTGGTGTCGGCAAATTAGACAATGGAGAAAGCTCATCTTCATCCCCCCCAACGATCCATTCTCCCTTAGCAACCTCACAATCGAGGCTTCCAAGATCTGCTTATCTCAACCGGGTGTTACAGCAGATGAAAAAAAGTACAAAGCTTATCAAGTAAGGGCAAAGTCCTGCAATGGCTGATTCGAAGAAGTCCGACTCTCATAGGTATGATGCCCCACGATCGTGAACAGACTGGACGGTCTCCAGCGCCTCATATTACTGTCTGTATGCAACAGTGCTGAACTGGGATTAATCGACTGACGTCTCCAGATGCCACGGCTCTGCTTGCTGCACTAGGGGTGTACTTGTCCTTCCGAAGTCGCTTCCGGTTCTCTTATTCTCCCGTCTCCATGTCTTCTGACTCTCTAGTTCCTACGTAGCGTTTGAGCGCGAGTACATGCCGCATGCATATTGTATGACAGAGTCGTCGTTGCCTGCCATCGCATACTAAGCTTCATTTCCATTCCGTTTAGGGGTATCTAAGTACATCCTCACCTCCATGATTGATCGATTGATTGATTCAATTGATCAGGCTACTTGGTTCTACAACAAACCTATTAGCCGTCTCCTACTGGTTTTACCTTCTGTCTCCCTTTCTGTCCTCATTCCATTCTAGCTTCCCCTTAATCAGCTTCGTTTGTCTGCTGCGTGAACCTGCCCGTCTTGCAAAGGAAGTGAAGAACCGCCTTTACCGCCGGGAGGTCTTGAAATCTTCACCGTCGACCTGAGATGCTACAACACTGACGGCTGAACGATAAGCCGAGCGTGTCATTATCGACGACTCTGTAGCTTTCGAGCCCTTGATGTCGCTCACATGGAAGCGAGAGAGGACTGACGTCCTGTACATAGGTCAGTCATTGCTGGGTTCGAAGTGCACTCTGGACACCTACACCGAGTTTTCTGCTGCAATTGATCCAGCACATAGAAAGACTTTGAAAATACTCGCGAGCTGCATCTTGGAAAAATTCTTGGATTTGCCAGAAAAAGACGACCGGAGCAAAGAAAAGCTACAATGGGAATCTCAAAGTGAACAATGCAAGAAGGATAAGTTCGATCATTTGACGGGTACTACATACTTTTCAATACTTATCATGGTACCACCTCAGGATATAGATTGCTGTCAATATCATAAGCCACCGCCAAGATCATATGTCTTGGTATACCTTGATCCGACTACAACATCACCAATCACTCTGCACTCGGTATAGCGCAGTTGCTGGTACGGGGAGTCGAAAAGCAGAAGAGCAGAGCCGTCTACAGCTCCAGCCTTGGATTGGGTCTCAACGTCCTCAGCTAGTGATGACCATGTGAAGGGTCTTGCGATCCTTGCGGTAAATATGGACATACATGCGACACGCTGACAAAAGCTTGGCAGACTTCTCGATCTGATAGAATGTATGTGCTCAACAGGCTGGAGATACTGGCTGGTTTAGGCTCTCGCAGTATTTATCTGACGTCTGCCTAGCTGAGGAGGTCTTGCAGCTGAACCTTAGAGATCATGATTGGGGCGCTTCCTGCAGCCGAGGAAATGGCTTTGAGCGGATGACTCTAGCACCAGGCTATAGAGTTTGGTCCTTCTCGCCTAGAAAATATTATCGGGAGGCAGGTGTGCGGCTTTTTAAGTATGTAGCAACGGAAGGTACACTACGAGAAAGCCAAGGTTTCTAGTCAACATAATCCGAACGAAGGACCTGCTTGGGTCAATTCTTGGCAGTCAGCTTGTGTGTCTGTTGCTGGATTCCGTTCTCTTCGCGCTGACACGCCATCCTGCCATCAGCTCGATCGACTTGGGTACCAGTCATGTGCAGTTTCACGCCAGCTGGTTTGCTGCCTAAGGGAAAATGGCGTAGATCTGGGTCGTGGATGTATATTTGATTACGCTGGAAGTGCACCACGGGTACGGTCCATATCCTTCGGTTTTGACCACGATTTGTACTTCCAGACAATGGTAACAGATAACCAAGGGCTATCATACAGGTATCTCGGCAGTCTTTTTTTTTTTGGCAGCTTCTCAGGGATGTGTTCATATTCGAAGTTCTATTGTTATTGTAGGTAGTACAATTGGTTTAACACGAGGGGTGGCCGCGCGGAAAGCTGCCAAGGCGGCGGCTTTGCAAAACCTCTGTCCAGCCACTGTATGTTGTCGATCATTTCACACTGCCAAGATATGCCTGCAAGTCAGAAGAAGGCTTGCCAAGGAGCTGAGATTGATCATTCGTGTCACAGGTACCAAGGCAAGAAGGAGCGGGTGAGACGAGGCAGCCTAGTGACCTGGGCAGACATGCAATGCTATAGTCAATCGTGAATAAACAAGCTCCCCAAAACTGAGGAATCTGATCCAGCTGGAACACACCCACGAGCGAAGTCCCAAGCCTCCGATAGGCCAGCTTCAGACTTGTATCCTAGCAGACAACAGACAAAGAGCTGCATAGCGTCATGTACGTACAGATCTGGCTCCTCCACTCTGTAGGATCTGCTTGGCTCACTGCGGGCGGTAAGTCCAACCCTGAGCCGAGGTGCATGAGAAGAGCTAGAGTTCTGGTTCGATGGGGTAAGATCAGAGCCCTCGCCTTCCTTAGAGTGTACACAATGAAGACACAAGCCACATTGATTGTCTCGTGCGCGGGGCTTGTCTGAACTCTGATTCTAACCAACCAGGTTAATCAGCTAGAGCAAGGCGCAGAGCAGCTCGGAGTCGAGAACTCTATTATAATGGCTCTTCGATGTTCCTAATTGGCTTGACATTGGTCTCTGTCCAACAGAATGCTTGAACCGTCTGCAGGATGAGTCTTGGACACTCTGCTCAGCCTTATCACCTACATGGTCAGCCAAAGACGGCATGCTCAAGAATAGGTATTTAAGCACTAAGCATCCACTACACAACCTGAGACCTGTTGTCCCTGACATACAGAGCTGTTCCAATTCATTGACCACATAGTAAGCTATCAATAGCTAAACCCACAATACTCTCATCTTTCAAGTCTTCGAGTCATTGAATTGGTACAAGCCGATACGTGCTGCTGACCATGGCGACTGGAATTCCATCAAAGACGTCGACCCCAGTGTGGAGGATAGCCGCCACGACGGAAGTGACGCCAGACGCCTGCTCTGACGAGCAAGATACAAGGGAAAAGATCAAAACGACATCGAAAGCCGGTTTCCTGGCACCTTGTCGTCAGATTCCTGTGGCATGGGCTTGCCTGTTGCTTACGACCGCCCTCTTCGTCTTAATCACTCTTTTTGCCAACAACTCGGCCATCTTGATGAACGTACGAGCTGTGAGTACCTCGATATCGCGACCCATT
The DNA here is from genome assembly GCA_019677095.1 of Aureobasidium sp. SLJ-2021a. Taxonomy (NCBI): domain Eukaryota; kingdom Fungi; phylum Ascomycota; class Dothideomycetes; order Dothideales; family Saccotheciaceae; genus Aureobasidium; species Aureobasidium sp. SLJ-2021a. The sequence goes on along the minus strand of JAHRBU010000017.1, from coordinate 12,550 downwards.
TCCATGCTTCGATTGCTTTCTGGTGTCATGGATGCTTTGCTCTTTGCAAGCTGCTCGGCTGCGTTTGAGAGACTGCAGTGGGTACTGGTATCCCGACGTAAGGGCATCTCTGCAGCTGGCTTCGTGAGCCTCAGTGCAAGTACCGGCTTAATGGGCTTACTTGTACTTGCCCTTGGTTCGAGTGGCAAAGATAAGACAGCGAGGATGTTCGCTCTGATGAGACTTCTTGCGATCGTTCTTTGTCCAGCTCTAGGCATTATTCTTATGAGTAAGTGATGCAGTCTGTGACTTTACGGGGCACACGAACTGATGTTTGTAGGCGACGTGAGTACTCAACGGTCCAACTACGTCTTGGCTAAGTTTGACGCCCCCTATGGTACTGGAATGAGCTTGTTTGATGGATCGCTCGCGCCTCTTGCAGCTCTTGAAGTAGACCGCATGTTCGGCCATACCATGACGGCATTCTTGAAAAGTGGCGAAATTGCCGTGGACATAACAGATCCTGAGCTGAGACCGATGTCATGTGCTCAGGGTCCGTCCCTGGGGCGGACACCAACCTGCCAAAGAAAGGTCTTTATGCCAGGTCCCGTGCCCGGGGAATTTGTACTTCGCAATGGAGTACCAGACGCAGACATATCTATGGCGTATGACTTGCAAGGGTGCATCCTGGATTTTGGCAGAGGCGACGAGAAAGCAACATGGCAGTTCTCAGAAAGCGAATGCGAAGTCATTGGTATGAGCTTTGGTGCCGTAAGATTATGCATACACAACACTGAAGTGAACGCTATTCAAGCTCGTAAGTTTGACATCCTCACTACTACTTTATGTCTGAAACTGTGACAGGTATGATCAAATGCCCTTCTCGAGTGGCTGCAGCTCGCAAGTGCCTTTCGGACACAAGTTGGCACAAAAATCTGACATCCACGGTCACTACATCCCTACATACCACGTTCCAATGGGCAGATGTCGCCTACCATCGTCCGAATGGCTCAATCGCATGGCACACTCTTCGGGACAAGCAAGAGAACGCCCCTATACCTGCCACAGAAATCCTCTACGCATACAAAAGCTTTGCCCAAGGAGCCGCGAGCTTCACTAACCTGGTAACGCAATGGATGCAGGATCACCCAGAACTCATGGCATCCATCGACACTGGCACTGCCGGCACGACCAGTGGCCCCGAAGATTCTTCAGATATAGAAGCTCTTTCGACTCTCCAAGATATTTCGGGGATCCTCGACTCCCTCTCCGACACTCCAATAGTCACCAACAGGCAATCCAGCGCTGACGGTACCGCTAGCACCGATCGCCTTCTCTCTTCACTATCTTCAATTCTAGGACAGGTCGGAATCTCGAGCTCACTGGTTGGGACAGAGATTCCCGGCGGCAACCCAGTCTTTCCTCTGATCCCTTATGCGATGCTCACGGCTGTGGACGTGATGGCGGCCAAAAACCCAGCCATGGCCATCGTCGCTACTGATTATCTACAGAATTTTCTCGCCATCCCACTATTTTGGTGTCAAAGTCTTTTAACCGTACGCGGTACGGCTCAAGGCATGGGTGGTGTAGATATCGGAGAGATCTTTGGAAGCACAGAAGGCGGGACTGATGAGCTGGTTGAAGCGGTCAAGACACTTATAGGTATTGACGAAGCAACACTGCAACGATTGCGAAGACAGACCGAACCGAGCAAGCTTGCTTTCTCAAGGCTCGGGTATGAGATACGCATCGGAAGATTGTCGTTGCTTGTGTTTGTCGCCTTGACCACATTGATCTTGGCTGCTTCTTTCGTGGCACTGATGATAGGTAGTACGTCCGTTTGGGCTGGTTATGTACCGCCGACCGGTCCATTTGCACTCTATGACAATATGGCGCAACTAGTCGTACTGGTGGATGGCGAAATGCTTGGAGAGGAAGACTGGGATATGTCTCGCTCTGTTACAAGTACAGGTAGACAGTTAGAGGGGATGCTTACGGCTCGGGTGTATCTTAAGCAGAGAGTCAACGGTCTGCGCGAGAATATGTAAGAATCGGATACTTACTGTACTGCTTCATAGTCCCCCTCGGTAGCAACGCGCGCTTCAAATTTAGCATTCGCGACTATACAGGCGGAGGGTATGGCATGATATAGTATTAGAGGATGTTAAAAATTAACTTAATGGTACAGATATTATATTTAATGATTAGCACTGGCCTTCCATATTTATTTATCTATTCATTTATCTATTTAATTAGGCTATTTGGTCCGATAGGACCCATGAGCCGGCTCCTTATAACTACCTCTCGCGTCCCTCCTTATCCTTGTTCCATTCTAGCTTCCCCTCTACGAATTTACCCTCGTAGGGTTATGAAACCTCCCTATGTTATGTAAGAAGCTTAACACCGCTTTTACCACCGGGAGGTTCGCCTTCCATTTTTCCTTCGGCCCGTCGACTAGTTGCCTAGTTCTCGGGTTTTCCTAGGGATTCCAACCCCCGAGTATATAAGAAAGGTCCCTCCACCTATGCCCTACTACCTCGATGGCAATTTAACGATCTTCGCGTAGGAGGGGGCATTCGTATATAACGTGCTTAATAGTTTCTCGCGTAGCTCTGTATCTACACCCTACTAAGTCCACTAGCTTTATCTAGTATAGGGTACTCTCTAGTCGGGAGTGCCCTATCCGGCATTAGGCGAGTATCGACGCTTCTTCCGCTAATAATGCGTTATACACTATAGCTATATATAAACCTAGAAGAGCTCCGTATAGCTTCTACGTATATAATGCGGTGTATAGCGTGTCTCGAGGTCTTATATTCCTAGCCTGTTTCTAGGTCTTGTCTAGCTTCTTTTAAAGTGTCTTCTTAGCTACCCTTAAGGCTAACTTCTTTATAACTCCTATATAGCGTTATTAATATATTTTTGACTTTACGATGTTACCGTCGCGTAAGTCCGGAGGTATTAAAGGGTTAGTAGGTGTTAGGAGGTTAGTAGATATCTAGGAGTCTAAGACCATAGGCCAGTGAAGGAGAGGTTTAGGTGGCCCGAGCGTCGCGAAGCCCGGGGACTTAGGCGTTTTGAAAAATCCGGACAGACATGCAAAACCGTAAACACTGCGACAACGTACGAATAAACCCCTAATTATTTTTCGCTAATATTGTAAAGTGCATCGATGCGATCATTTTTTATCAACTAAAAATTGTTTGTATCTATCGTCGTTATTAAGTTATCTACGGTTAAAGGGCCGTATAGCGTCGAGTCGTCTTTATAGGCGTAACTATTAGGGTCCTTCCCTATAAAGTCCGTTAGCTAATTAGGATACGGCTTTCCACCCTAGGGTTAAAGCCAGGTTAAAGCCGAAAACTGGACATGTTTTTTGCTTTAAAAGCCGAAAACTAGACATGTTTTTTGCTTCATTTTACCACAACTCTATAGCAACACATTTGTGGAACATGATTATATGGAAGAAAATGTAGCTTATAGTAATATGTATAAGTTTTATATACAAAACTATTCTGTAAATTTGCTGTATGTAGAGTAGTGAAAACTGGACAGGTTTTTTGCTTTAAAAGCCGAAAACTGGACATGTTTTTTGCTTCATTTCACTATAACTCTATAGCAACATATTTGTGGAACATGATTATATGGAAGAAAATGTAGCTTATAGTAATATGTATAAGTTTCATATACAAAACTATTCTGTAAATTTGCTATGTGTAGAGTAGTGAAAACTGGACAGGTTTTTTGCTTTAAAAGCCGAAAACTAGACATGTTTTTTGCTTCATTTTACTATAACTCTATAACACCATAGTTTGAGAAAATGCTTGTAAGAGTGAATATAATCGGGAAGATTAGACGCATAGAACTGTTATACGAAGTTTCTCTGTCGGAATGCTATATATAGAGATAAGTTTCGGATATGGACTTTTTGCCCGGCCAATAATTTTAAATAGGCAGTCTCAGTATAATTAATCATAACTCTATAACACCATATTTTTCAAAGACACTTGTAAGAGTAACTATAATAAGAAGAGTCTACACGCATATTTAAACAAAAAAAAAAGAACATATTAAGCATAGTAGACTTATAGAAACTAGCCAGAAAAGCAAGAACGATTCATTGTTAGGGTTGTCCTTATAACAATCAATTGCTTAGCAAACCTAAACTAGTACCTAAGGGGGCTTTCCTACCTACTAAGGGGTAGGATCTTTACTAGCAAAGTTGTAGATCACTCCTTTATTCTAGAAGAAAACCGGTTAGACATCGATTATAAACTCCCGCATTCTAAGTCACTATACATAGTAATGGTAGCTAAGAAGAAGTATGCAACCGAAGAAGAGAAAAGACTCGCGATTAATGCACGAAAAAGGGCTAAACGCCGCAAAAATGGAGGCCCTTAACCTTAAGGTCGACTATAGCAATACTTTATACTAGAAGAAGCCAAAGCTGCAAAAGCCGAGAACTAGCGGCAACTTCGTATAAGGATAAAGGAATTTAAATTAGCATAGCGGAAAAACAAATAAGATGTTACAAATGGCATTCCGGACGGTTCTCTAGGTGTCGTTTTAGAAGTAGATTAAGCGAAGATAGCTAGGCAACAGCGTAGAGGGCTAGGGCGGCCCTAGAAAGATGCGAACAATGTAGAATATAAGGTAGAGCCATATGCTCTCGAGAAGCAACGGCGCGCTACGTATTTAGTAGCCGTACGCGCTACTAAAGAAGAAGCTACCGCTACTGTTCCGAAAAGAGGACCTAGACGACCACGTAAATATAAGAGCGAGGAAGAGGCCTAGCTAGCCTAGAAGGAAAAACGACGTATCTACGTAGAGCGTCGAAAACTAAAGGCTAACCTTCCATAAAGTACCGGATCGGGGCCCGATCCATTTAATTTTAGGTGGGGGAGGAAATTTTAGGGGGGGTCCGATCCATTTGATTTTAGGGGGTCTAATCCGTATTAATCGGGTCGGTAAATATTTAAAGTGGAAGTAGGATATCTATAATTACCGCACTGCGAAAAAAATGGCTTATTTAGATTTGTCGTATCTTGTTTAGTTATAGTTATGCGTAGGAGGGAGTATTTAAAGTATTCGTAGTAATGGTTATAAGAAAATGTAGGGGAGACGGCCGGATTTTGTTTAGTAGAGAGAAGTAAGTAAGAGTGTTAAAAGTGGAGAAGAAAGAGAAGAGAAGGAAGAGAAGAGAAGAGAAGAGAAGAGAAGAGAAGAGAAGAGAAAAGAAGAGAAGAGAAGAAAGAGAAGAGAAGAAAGAAAGGTTTAAAAGGGTGGAAAGAAAAGATGGAGTAGGAGTGGAGGTTAAGGTTTCGATAGTTCGGTATTAAGGTTTGGATTATACGGCATAAGTGGAAGGGGGAGTTTTTAGCGTTAAATAGTAAGAGGAGGTATGTAATAAAGTTCTAGAGGGTAGAGAGGTAAGAAAAAGTGATGGTGTTAGTCGTTAGTGTAAAGGTGTATAAAGTTTAGTAGTAGAGTTGTTTTAGGAAGGTAGGAGGTTTTAGGTTAATTATAAAGTCTAGAGCGACTATTATTTTGTCGCATTATAACAGGAAGGAAGAGGGAGTGTTAGAGATGTTTTTCTAATGTTAAAAGGTAAGAAAAGGTAATAGTGTTAGTTGTTAGTATAGAGGTGTATAAAGTTTAGTGGTAGAGTTTTAGGAAGGTAGGAGGTTTTTAAGAGATAGATCTAAAAACTATATAATACATCTACATAAACTATATAATCTATAGTCTATAGTCTATAGTATCTATCTAGCTAGCTAGTATGTATGTTATATGTTATATGTTATATGTTGTGTGTTATATGTTATATGTTATATGTTATATGTTATATGTTATATGTTAGGAAATTTCGGGGTTAGTAAAATTCTAGTAGTAGAGGTTCGAGTGGTAAAGTTTGTTGGTTTAAGATAATGGTGTAGAGGATTGTATATTAGTTTGGTGTTTAATTAATATGCGAAATCTTATAGAAAGTAGGTTGTAAGAAATTTGGAGGTTGGAAATGGAGTAGGGGGGTGTAATCCATTTGTTTTAAAGTAAAGAAAATGGATGGGGGGTAGGATCCATTTGTTTTTGAGGTGAAGAAAATGGATAGGGGGGGGGGGGGTGTGTGTAATCCATTTGTGGCCGAGGTTATGATTTTATTAAGAGGTAGGGTAGGGTGGTAGAGATTGTTGGTTTTTTCTTGTGTTAGAGAGGTTCGAAGTTTAAGAATGAGAGTAGAAGATTAAATGAACATAAGAAGAAAAGAATTCGAAGAAATGAAACACATTAAAAGAAGTAACATAGGTGGAGAAAAGGAAAAGAAAAAAAGGGTGGAGTTAAAGTTTTTAAGTAAGTTTAGAGTTGTGTTATATGTTGGGTGTGGTTGTTATGTTGCGCCATATGTTATAAAGGGACATCTTCGTAATAGAAAGGCACATAAGGGTGTTAGAGGAAAGAAGATTAAGGAGATTAAGGAGTGGATAATGGGTTTAGAGGGGTTAGCGATATGTGTAGAAGATGTAAGATATCCTAATCGTGGAAGTTTAGGTGTTAAAGAGATAGAGGTATTTTTAGGTGGTTATGTTTGTTGTTAGTAGGTTAGAGAAGAAGAAGAAGGAGAAGGAGATAAGACAACTCGTAATTGTGGATTTGTAGGAGGTAGTGAGAGAGTGATGTAGGAACATAGGAGGAAAGTTCATAGTTAGGTGAATATCTTAAAGAAAGGAAGGAGAAAGAATAGTGAAGAGAGGGAGATTTTTTAGAGAAGTGGTGTAAAGTTTTAGCGATTTTTTCGTTTGAATGATTAGAATGTCGCGTTTAAAGTAAGAAGAGATGTTGTTAGGGAGGAAGAAGAAGAAGGGGGAGTTAGTAAAGGTGAAGGTGAAGAATGGAGTAGAAGTTTAGAAAAGTTAATGTTAGAAAAGAAGAATGAAAATTAGGAGATGTTAAAGAATGGAAGGGTTAATGGTAAGATTAGAAGAGTGGATGTAGACAATTGGTTAAAGATGTCGCGTTAGAAGGATATGTTAAAGGGTATAAAGATGGAAAAAGTGAAGTTATAGTTAGAGGATGTTAAGGAAGAAGGGTTAGTGGTGTGTAAGGCGTTTGTTAGAAGATTGGTAAGGAATATAATAGTGGTTATAAGAAGTTCAGACATAGAACAACAGTGTTTAAAGATTTTGAATAGAAGAGAGGCCGGTAGAAAACACGATGGAAAGCCGATATATGTTAGACAGATAGTGTCTACATTAGAGTGGTATATAAAGGTGTGGAAGATGTTGTTAAGGTTTATTTGGAGGATGTAGAAGGGTGTAATGGAAAGTGAAGATGAAGGTGTTTTGTTTAAGGGAAGGCCAGATTTTGTTTTAGGTTGGAAGGAGAAAGAAGTGTTAAGTATGTTGGAAATGAGAGTGGAAGAGTTAATAAGGGTGAGAAAGGAAAAGAAGAGGAGGTTTAGAGGGAAGGGAAAGGACGTTTGGAAAGATGAAGAGGTGAAGAAAATCGCCGCTAAGGTTAAAGAGTGTTTGTTGGATGTGTAGGTAGTGATGTTAGGGATAGAGATAAGAGGAGATGGTAGGAAGAGTGTGTTTGTTTGTAGTATGGCTTATTTGGGTTTAAATTTAAAGGTCGGTGGTTAGAAAGAGGTGGATGGTTATACATAGGTGTATGCGGCAGTGTTGACTCTTAGGAAGTTGTTTATGTTATATAATTGTTAGTTAAAGAGAAAGAAGGAGGTGGATTTGTTGGTTGTTAAAAGAGGAATGTTAGAAGATTAGGTGGAAATGGAGGTGGAGAGTTTAGTGGAAAGGGTGAATGGAAGGGCGAGGGAGTTGTTGTTTAGTAAGGTGGAAGGTTTAAGTGGGAAGGTGAGAGTGATAGAGTTGTTAATGGATTGGATAAGTTATGGAAAGTCGATAAAGATGAGGGAAAAGAGTTAGAAGAGTAAGATATAGTGGTTGGTTAATTTTGATGGGAAGATGGCAGCGTTATTTAGAAAGAATGTGCGTTTAAGGATGGATAGTATAAAAGGTATAGTGTAGGATTTGTTAGGAGAGTTAGAGGTGAAGATAAAGGAAGAGTTGTTGTTCTTTAAGAAGAGTTAGGATTTGGAAAAGAAAGGGTTGATGATTAATATGAATTTGTTAGTAGATAATTAGAGAAACAAGGGTATTAGGTACTCGTTCGTGGTTGATAAGAGAAATTTAAGGGAAGGTGGCGCGTTAGGTTTTGATGGGAGTACGTAGTTATTAAGGAGAGTGATAAGGGAAAAGAAGTTAAGAAGTTTATTTATGGTGAGGAAAGTTGTTAATAGAAAAGAGAATTGGGATTTTGATCGTGTAAAGTGGAGTGAGTTTAGAAGGAAGTTAAAGTATTAGAAGGAGTGTTTGTTAATTTTGGTTTATCTAACGGCCGGTAGACCCGGTAGATCGAAAGAGGTGTTAAGTATAAGGAAGAGAAATGGGGATATGGCGATAAGAAATGTGTTTATGGATAATGGAATGGTGAGTTTGGTGGTTAGGTATGTGAAGGGTTTAAGTAAGACGATAAGTGGAAGTACAGTGATAAGGTTTTTGCTAGAGAGAGTAGGAAGGTTATTAGTGTGGTATTTGTGGTTGTTATGTCCGTTTGTTAAGTTAATGCAGATAAGAGTGAGGAAGATAAAGAGGGTTAGTGAGTTTGTATGGGAGAGTAAGCCGGAGTTGACGTTTAGACAGTTATGGGAAAAGGTGGGTTAGAGTGGAGAAGTGGATGTGGGTGATGATAATGAAAATGAAGATAAAGATGAAGAAAATGGTGAAAATGAGAGGTTAGGAGATAAGGAAGATGATGATGATGGTTAGGAGGTTAAGGGTGGAGAGATGAAAAAGGTATAGGAGGGTGAAATTATGTTTAATAGGAGTAATGAAGATGATGAGAGTAATGAAGAGGGTGTTAGTTTAGGAAGGGTAGTAGGAAGAGAAGGAAAAGAGAAGAAGGTGAGGTGTATTAAGCCGGATGGGTATTGGAATGGTAGGAGATTTAGTATAGTGTTTCGAAGGGAGAGTAAGAAGAGGATGGCATAGGATATAGGGTTAAGTGTTTAGAGAGACGCGTATGTGGCGTTTCATAGGATGGATGCATATAATGTTAGGGTTGGAAAGTTGTTAAAAAAGATGGAAAATGGTAATTTGGAGTTTAGGGGTAGTTTAGAGGGGGATAAGGAGGTGGAAGAGTATCGTTCAAAATAGCTAGCTCATTCGAGAATGGTTAAGTTAAACGCGTACGTAGGGAGTAATATAGAGTTTTAGTTTAGAAGGGAAGATAAGAGAAGGTTGTATAGAAGAGTGAGTAAGGATTGGCATATGGTTTTAGGGTTAAAGAGTAGGGGTAAGAGATTAGGTAGACGGGTTAGAAAAAAGGATGGAAAAGATGGAAAAGTGAGGGAAAGAGTGAACGAAAAAAGTGAGAGTTAGGAGATGAAAAGGATAGATGGGATAATAGGAAGAAGTGAAAGAATGAGAAGGTTAAGAAGAATTGATTTAGGTATGGCCGTAAAGGAAATGTTAGGTTAGGATAATGTGGGTTTGCGTGGAAAACAAGAGGTTATGTTAGAAAGGGTAATAAGTAAGAAGGTGGAGAAGATTTTGGTGGTGGTTAGTATAGGATGTGGAAAGAGTTTAATGTGGATGATGCCGTGTATAATGGGAAGAGGAGGAGGTGTAATAGTGGTTGTTATACCATTGAAATCATTGATGGGCGGTATAAAGAAGGATTGTGACGAGATGGGGTTGGGTTGTTTGGTTTGGAATGATGAGGATAAAGATTTAAAGAGTAGGAGAAGAAGATTAATGTTTAAGGTGAGGGTGGTTGTGATCGCACCCGAAGGTGTAAATGGTTTAGAATTTGGTGAGTTTTTGGATGATTTAGAGGTGTCGGGAAAGTTGGATCGTGTAGTGATTAATAAATGTCATTGTGTGTTGGACGTTTTTGATGGTTAGAGGGTTAGGATGTTGAATTTAAGAGAGATGGTAAAGAGAGATGTTAGTATGTTGTTTTTAACGGCTACATTGCCGGAGAAGAAGATAGGTGGGTGGTTTAAAATGATGGATTTGAGAAGGAATGATCTAGTTGTAATAAGAGATGGGACGGTGAGAAGGGAATTAAGGTATGGTGTAATGGAGTGGGAGAGTGTAGGTAAGAAGGTTAAGAGTTTAGAGAAATTGGTACAAAGAGGAAGAGAAAGGTTTAGAAAAGGAGGAAAGATTTTGATTTTTAGAGGAAGTATAAAGGTTTGTAAGAACATAGGAAAGAAATATAGATGGTTAGTGTACCATGCAGAGGTTAGGAGTGAGTTGGAAAAGAAGGGGATTTTAGATAAGTGGATAAATGGTAATGGGGATGTGATTGTTAGGACAACTGCATTAAGTATAGGGGTAAATTGTTTGGGTTGTAGGATGGTGATTTATTTGAGAATGAGTTGGGGATTTATTAAGTATGCATAGGAGTCGGGAAGGTGTAGAAGAGACGGAAGGATGGGAGAATGTTAGGTTTTGAAGGGGAAGTTTGAAAATTCGAATTAGAAAAAATGTGGTGAAGATGAGATAGTTAAGGGAAGGAGATTTTTGGATTAGGGGGTTTGTTTAAGAAGTGTTTTGGATAGAGTGTTAGATGGAAGTGTAAGAGATGGTGGTTGTTTAGATGGGGAGGAAGAGTTGTGTTTTGTTTGTTAGAAGATGAGGTTTAGAAAGGATGTGATGGAAAGGGAAGGGTTAGTTAAGGAGTTAAGTGTTGATGATGGAGAGAGTATTAATGATGGAGAAGATGATTTTAATGATAGAGAGGGTGGTTTTGTTAATGAAGAAGGTGTTAGGGTTTTAAGAAGATAGAGAAGAAGATGGAGAAGAAGATGGAGAAGAAGATGGTAAAGAAGATGGTAAAGAAGATGGTAAAGAAGAGAAGGGAGAAGATGTCAACTAGAGAGGGGGTAGAAAAAGAGGAGTTAAAGAGATGGATGAAGATAGAGAAGAGGTAGGATGGTTAGTAAGTAATGTAAGAGAGGGACAAAGAAGGGTAAGAATAAGGGTAGGGGAGGTTAAGTTAGGAAATGTTGGAAGAAAGGAAAGAAGAATGAGATTGTTCGGGAGGATAGTTAAGAAGATTTTCAAGAGTGGTGGGTGTATGTTGTGTTTTTAGTTTAGGGATAAAAAAGGATGGAATGAGAGACACATTTAGGAGAGATGTAGATATTTTAAGGAGGATATAGTGGATATAGTAAGGGAAATAGTAGATAAGGTGGAAAAAGGTAGTAGAGATTAGGATTTAAGGGCGAATAGTGGGTGTAATCGTTGTTGGTTACCAAAATGTGTTTATAATGGGTAGGTAGAAAATGAGAGGGGAAGTTGGTTGGTTAAAAAAAATGGTATGAATAAGGATGTATATATTGTAAGATGGAAAGATGTTTTATGTTTAGGAAGTTTAATGATAAGAATGGGAAGAAAAGGAAAGGGTGAAAATGGAAGATTGTTAGATTAGGTAGTATAGAGGGTAGGAGGAGATTTGGAAATGGAAGATAAGGAGAGGTTTAAGTTAATTGAGAAATGGTGGTGGAAGCGACAGTTGTGGTGTTTAAGAGAGATAAGAAAAGGAAAAGAAGAGGATGAAGATAAGGATGTGTTTAAAGATTTCGATAGGATATATAGAGGTAATGCAGGGTGGAGAGACGGAATTAAGACAAATGGGATATGTTATATGTTTTAGAAAGAAAGGGATGAGTTATGGGATAATTTATAAGAGATGGAAAAAAGTGAGTAGTATATAAGATTTAGGGGAGTATTGTTTAAGTGTTATGTATAAGATTAAGAAGAGTGTTATGTAAGATTTTAGGGAGTGTTTTAGGAAGTGTTACGTAAGTATTGTATAAGTGTTATATAAGATTTTGGAGAGTGTTTTAGGGAGTGTTGTATAAGTGTTATATAAGTGTTATATAAGATTTTGGAGAGTGTTTTAGGGAGTGTTATATAAGTGGTATATGTAAGATTTGTGTAAGTGTTATATGTATAAGTGTTATGTGTAGGATATGTGTAAGTGTTATGTGTAAGTGTTGTGTATAGGATGTGTGTAAGTGTTATGTGTAAGTGTTATATGTAAGATTTGTGTGTGAGTGTTGTATGTGAGTGTTGTATGTAAGTGTTGTGTGTAAGTGTTGTGTAGGGAGTGTTGTGTAGGGAGTGTTGTGTAGGGAGTGTTGTGTAGGGAGTGTTGTGTGTAAGTGTTGTGTGTGAGTGTTGTGTGTGAGTGTTGTATGTGAGTGTTGTGTAGGGAGTGTTATGTAGGGAGTGTTATGTAGGGAGTGTTGTATAGGGAGTGTTATGTAGGGAGTGTTATATAGGGAGTGTTGTGTAGGGAGTGTTATGTGTAAGTGTTGTATGTGAGTGTTGTATAAGAAGAGGAGAAGAAAGTATGTAGAAAGAAATATAGAAGAGAGGAAAAGGAAATATAAAATAGAAGAATAAAAGGAAGAAATATTTTAGGGTTTTTAGGGTTTCTAGGGTTAGGGTTAGGGTTAGGGTTAGGGTTAGGGTTAGGGTTAGGG